>JAMJFZ010000320.1:14765000-14772500 GCA_026225945.1 Cricetomys ansorgei
TTCCTCCCTTTCTTTTTATTTTCTTTTGAGACAGAATCTCACAGTCTATTCCTGCTTCCCCAGAACTCACTCTGTAGACCACAGAGATTCACCTGTCTCTGCTTCTTGAGTGCTGGGATTAAACTCATGGGCCACCACACTCTGCCCTAAAAATTCTTCTTTAATGAAGGATTCATCTTTTTATCTTTTTTATTTTATGTGTATGGATGTTTGCATGCATGTATATACAAGTACCACATGTATGCCTGGGTGCCCTCAGAGACCAGAGGAGGGTGTCAGATCCCCTGGAACTAGGGTTATAGATGATCGTGAGCTATTATGTGGGTGCTGGGAATTGAACCCTGGTCCTCTGTACGATCAGCAGGTGTTCTTATCCACTGAACCATTTCTCCAGCCCCAATGAGGGGCTGATCTTGAGTGAGACTCAGAAAGGTCTCTTAATTTTATCGATAGTAATAACTGATGAGCCACAGCCCAGTGTCTGGTTCTTATATGCTGCTACTCAATTCTCCAGTGCGTCTGCAGGTAGACCCACGGGGCCTTTAGCTTGGATTGTACCAGCTTCAGCCTTCCCTTTCAGTCGTAGGCAGTAATTTTCACCCCCTCATTAACAAAATGTGTCCCCTTGGTCAGAGCGTCACAAACAAAAACATTTACCAAAATTCCCTGGAGAGCTATCCAAACTGAGTCCTGGGCGTCTCCTCCAGAGACTCTGACACCTCCAGTCTGAGTAAGACCTGAGGATTTGCTTCTTTTGGAAGGTCCTGGGTGATGCTGCTGTTGCATGTCCAGCCACCAGATTTTGAGTGGCAGTGCTCTAATACCCTTCATCAGCACTGCCCACCCTCATAGGTACCAGGTCCTTCCCAGGAAATATATTCTGAAACAAGGTCTTACCATGTACCAAGGCTGGCTTCAAGCTTTGTATAATAGCCTCCCAAATACTGAGATTATGGGTGGCACTCTCATGCTCAGCCTCCAATGCGCCTTTTGTAGCCACTGCACTGCTCTGATCAAGGGTGATTTTGATCCCAAAGGACAGCTGGCAATGACAGGAGACACTTTGTTCTGTAACATTAGAATAACTGTGTGTATTCACACCTGGTAGGTTAGTAGTAGATGCCAGGCTTGCATCTGTGAGACATCCTCTTTTTTTTTAATATTATTAATTTTTAAGATCTTACTATGTAGCCCTGGCTGGCCTGAAACTCACTATATAGACCAGCTTGGTCTTGAACTCTCAGAGAGATATGCCTGCCTCTGCCTCCCAGGCAGATCAAAGGTATGAGCCACCGTGCATGGCCTGCTGGACTTCCAATAGTGCACAAGGCAGTAGTGTCAGCTGTGTTGAGACAGAATGTCTGCGTTGACATTTGAGTACTGCTTTATCTCCCTGTAGCACTTTCTACTGCTCCTGCATCGGTGGGGCCCCACCATGAAATGCAGATGAAGGTAAAAAACACAGTGGTGTCTACCCCAGAACTATTTATGCTGCACTGAAAATAAAACATCTAAACTTTAAAACCGCTGGACACGGTGAATTATTACCTACAGCCAGGATGACTCATCTTCAGATTTCAGTTTTTCCTTTCTTAGGTGTCATGACAGAATGCAGGAATTTGACAACATACCGTTTTACTCTGGGCCAATCTATTTCTTTGATCAGGTAATATTGATGCTCCATCTCAACAATGTATAATTTTAAAAATTACTTGTTTTTTATTTTATGTTCACTGGTGTTTTGTCTGTGGGTATGTCTGTGTGAGGGTGTTGGATGCCCTGGAACTGGAGTCATAGACAGTTGTGAGCCACTATGTGGGTGCTGAGAATGAAGCCGGGTCCTCCGGAAGAACAGCCAGTGCTCGTAACCGCTTAGTCACCTCTCCAGCTCCAAGAAAGTATAATTTACGTGTGTCCATGTGTGTGTCCATGTGTGTGTGAGTACAGATGTTGTATGTATGCTCTGAATGCATCTGTTTGCACATGTGTATGGTGACGAGAAGTATCGTTTCTCAAATACTGTTCACCTTAAAATTTTTTTATTTTACGGTGTGGTGTTTCTCTTGCATGTGTGCCTGTGCACCACACATGTGCCTGATACTCTCAGAAGCTGTAGTTATGGAGGGTTACAAGCCACCATGTGGGTGCTGGGAACCGAACCCAGGTCCTTTGGAAGACCGAGCAGTACTCTTAATCACTGAGCTATCTCTCCAATCCCATATTGTTTTTTGAGACAGGGTCGCTGACTGGCCTTGAGCTTGCCAGGCAAGCTAGGCTGACTGCAAGGGAAGCCCCAAGGACCTTATTGTTTCAACCTCCCTAATCCTGGGATTACAGGAGCCTGCCACCACACATGGGTTCCGAGGGTTGAACTCAGCTCTTTGTGCTTGCATGGCAAGCACATTACCAATTTGGTGGTTTTCCCAGGCCTCTTAACTCACTTTTTCAAAACAAATTCACTTTAACCAGCATTTTCCTCCACATTGTAATCGTAAACTTTTCTTTTGTTTTAGTTAAAACCTCAAACAAGAAAATGGACCAAGAAGATAAAGGAAGACGAATTCTTATACTTGACTACGAAGGATGAGTAAAATATTTAGAATTCCTTTTCAATTTTTTTTCTGACTTTACATTTGCAAAGGAACCCCAGAGTTTTCCATTCCTAACTTCCCCAAAAACCACACTACGGAGCCGCGACTACGGGTCCCAGCCTGATTCTACTCAATGGTTAACTTGAGCCTACTTGTTATATTAGCCAGACACTGCTTACTTCATGATTTCCCAGCAAACCTTCCCTCTTCCTGCCTCAGGGAGTCTGCTCTTGGGGTCACCTCAGCTTTCTGCGTGGAGTACTCCCTGTCCCTTCAGACTCTTTACTTGAGTAGCACCTTCGTGATGAGACCCTCTTCAACTCAGATTTCTACTCTCTTCCCACCTTAGCACTCCACCTCTCCCTTCCTACCTTAATTTTTCTGGTATTGTAAAATGATATTTGTAGACTAGGCTGGCGTCAAACCCACAGAGACATGGCTGCCTCTACCCATCACTTTCTGGGATTAGAGGTGTGTACCACCACATTCAACACTTTATCTTCTTTCCTCTCGAGAGAGTGTAAGGTCTTTAAGGATGGCTTTGGGTTGTTTTTTTCTTGTTTTTTTGAATGTTTGATTGCTATTCTATCCCCAGTCACTCAAATAGCACTTGGAGTATAGAATGTGTTTAATAAGCACTTGTGATTGACAACCATGGAACGTGTCAAGCTTAGAAAGACGAATGAGATAATGGAACCAGACATTTTGCCCTTTTACCCTCTAGACAAAGCAATTTTTTAACTTGTAAAATGGAAATGAAATCAGTCTTATCGGTCTGCATTTTTCTAGTGTTGGCGATCTAGAAGAGGACCTCGGACATGTCAGGTGAGTGTTTATCCTAAAAACCACACCCTCAAACCTTCCAACCTCTGTACTAATCAGTCCCAAATCACCAACTTTATATGCAGATATACATCCAGACAAAACACTCAGACACATAACGTAAATAAGTTTAAAAAATAAATAAAAATATAAGAATAACAAAAACCAAAAATGAAGGGAAGGGCCACTTCACTCGTAATTTTAAAGCATAGTATACGTTGGATTTTTTTTTTTATATATATATATATAAACTGTCACTGAAAATTCTGATGTCTGAAATAGCTAGCCTGCTTATGGGTCTGTATCTGCTGCATGGTTTAGAAATTTAATTTAATATACTAATATATGATTGAAGGACATAGGACAGGATGAGGAATTTCTAGTATGAAATTCAGGAGCTGGAGGTATGATTCAGTAATACAACATTTACCCAATATACTGGGTAATAGTCCTGGTTTGAACACTCCCAACCCCCACACAAAAAGAATTCTGGGAATGTATTTTGGAGAAAGTGGTCTCAGTCGTGGTGTTTTGTTTATTTGTTTGTCTTGTTTTGTTTTTCCAGACAGGGTTTCTCTGTCGTAACCCTGGCTGTCCTGGAACTCACTCTGTAGACCAGGCTGGCCTCGAACTCACAGAGATCCGCCTGCCTCTGCCTCCCGAGTGCTGGGATTAAAGGTGTGCACCACCACTGCCCAGCTCTGTTCTGTTTTATAATTAAGTAAATGAATAAATAAAACAGTGTTTTTAGTCGTATATGTATAAATATATTTCATGTAAAGAGTTTGAGAAGTATAAAAGAAGAAATTATTATTATTATTGAGGCAGGGTTTCTCTGTGTGGCCCCGGCTGTCCTGGAATTCGCTCTGTTGACCAGCTGGCCTCACATTCAGTGATTTGCCTGCCTCTGCCTCCTGAGTACTGTGATTAAAGGCATGGGCCACTATCACTCAGTTCATTATTATTATTATTATTATTATTAATTATTATTATCATCATGTTTTTTTAAACATATATGATATCTCTATTAATAATTTGAGTTTCATATAATGTGTCTCAGTTATACCCTTTAACCATTGTTCCTTGGTCCACCTTCCCACCCTTGTGCTCTCAAAATAAAAACAATAAATAAATAAATAAATAAATAAATAAATAAATAAATAAGAGAACATGAAATCCAGCTTGTGTGGTAGGAACATAGATCACTGGGCATCACCATGGTTTTTTTATAAGGCAGTAGGCTTCTCTGATGATGGGCATTCATTTAGCCGATATTAGCCTGAGATTAAGAATTTTGTTCAACCTGGAGTTGGGCTTCACTGCCCAAACCAGCAGGCACCAGGACATCCTGCAGGCATCCTGACATTTCACAGGCACCTGGGCCTCCTGCAGGTGCCCAGACCTCACCCAGATAATTACACACTGAGAGGCACGGGGACCAGGGCATCCTGCAGGCACCTGGAGCTCACACAGGCATCTGGACTTCATGCAGGTGCTGAATAGCCTGCCAGAACAAGTGCCTCATGAAGCCAGGCTCCAGCACCAGGTGAACTCTGATGGTGTCAGCAGTGCAGACAGATCTCTAATTGTCCTGGGTCACATGAATGTTTTGAGGTTTCTAAGACCCCTCCCAAAAGGAGGAGACTTAACCCTGAATATAGAATACTTTTCAGCTGAGACATCTTGCTGTTGTTCAGCATCAGGGTGATCCTGAGGTTTGGCGGTGTGTTCAGGGGCAAGACTTGCTTGAGCTCCAGATTGTTGCACAACCCCTACCCTCATCATTGTCTATCCCGCTTCCTCTGCCTTTATGCTTGCAGCTCTTGGGTAGTGCCACAGCCTGTGCTCTTTGTGACCAAATCAGGGAGAGCAATATAAGTAGTGGCCATGGCCACGGGGGCAATGGTATTGGCCCGGTGGGTGGTATGCGTGGTAAAAAGGCTGGGAATGTCTGTTGGTAACCAGAGGACAGGTCTCTTGTGTGGACACTCAGTCCAGGAAGTGAAACATTCTTCAGCTGGGATATCCTGTCATTGCTCAGGATCAGGGTGATCCTATGGTTTGGCATCGAGTTTGGGTGCAGGACCTGGGTCAAGCTCCAGACTGCTGCATCCCTCCCTGCCCTCATAGCCATCTGTCCTGTTACCCTGGCCTTCAGGCCTGCAAACCTCCAGTAACACTTAACCCATCCCGTCAGGGAGAGCAATACTAGCACTGGCCTCAGAACGGCTGTTCCCAGACTGGTAGGCAGTGAAGTATCCAGGAGGGTCTGGTGGCAGGCTGAGGACCGATCCCCCATCTGTCCAGATGCACACCCATGAGTGTCCCTCCTCCAGCCATATGCCTCCCAGTAGCACCCAACTCTGTATCTCTTTGCAGTGGCCACAGCTCCATTCTCGGGGTGGCGGCCCCGGCCTATAGGGTGGCTTCAGCCTCCTGGCATCCTGTGCTCCTGTCCCTCGAAGGGATGTCTAGCTCTCTGTCTTACATCCTGTTCATGCCACCGCCCCGTGTCTCCAGTTCAGTGTTCTCCACGCACATGTGCAGGCCAAGCCCATGAGCTCACCCTGCTATCCCTCCTCTCTTCTCACAGTAGCTGACTTTCCAGGTGTGTCTTTGCCACTGTGTCTTTCCAACCACTTTTAACCCACGAAGTTCTTCGTGCTGGACTAGACACCAGCTCTAGTTCTCCCCATTTGCAAATACGAGGTTTAAGTGGCAGAGGCCAGGGACCTGTCGGATTTCACCTACTATCCCTTCGCCATCTTGAGTCCTGTCCACGGCTCTGTTTTTCCATCTTAGATCATTCTCATGGCCTGCCTCCCCCCATGCCTCGGGCAGCACCTGTGGGCTATGTGGAAGCTCTGACCTGTCTGGTAGTGACGGTGCCCAGCAGGCTTGCTCTCTTGTCTCTCTTTTGAGGTGCTCCACTCCTCCATTCCTGACTCTCCTGCTGGCTCATTTCTGCAGCAGGCAGAACCAAAGAGCTCTAGCCCTGCAGGTGGTGACCAGTGCCAGCATAGCATCTCCCATTCCATGAATACATGAGAAGCTGGGGATGCCATGAGTCGAGGCAGCGAGCCCGTGGCTGGAGCCCTGTCAGATTCTGCCTGCCGCCCCACTGCCATCTTGAATAATAATAATGACAATAATGACAATTATTTAACAATAACTATTATTTAATTATTTTTATTGTTATTATTATTATTATGAGACAAAGTCCCTCTAACAAAGGTATGCACCATCATGCCTTGTTTAAAGAAGGAAAGTTTAGATGACATTGTAATCCCCCAGTTAACTTTTTGGTGGACACTTGTTTGATCTTTTTGCTATCAAATATGTTGTATACTTACATATACCTATAAAGCACATCATATATTCGAGGCCGTTTTGCATGTACACTTATGCATACTTGTAATGCAGTGCTGTGATAGGCCTCTTCTGGTTAGCTCACTGTTTCTAGCATTCATTACTAAGCTTCATTCCATATGAAGCATTTTCCTACCACAACTCTTTTCTGATAATAGCAAAATTTCAGGAAGCCGTTTTATAAAAAAAAAGATGTTATACATTTTAAGATGGACTTATTAGCAGGTTAAAGCATGTGAAATCTCTTTAATGCTCACACATGGTTCCTACAGTCACATCACCAAACAATCCACAGAACAAAAGGAAGCCCAAGAGAACACAGGAGCTTTTCCTGCAGAAGACAAGGCCTCCACGCTCACCATCTCAGAACCTCCCAGCGTGTCCAAGATTCCTTCGAATCCTGAAATCCCCAAACCGTGCTTGCATAAGACCCTCTTTGTGGAGTACAAGCTCGTCGCTTCTGAAATACTCTATGAACTTGAGGAGACGCTGAAGAAGTACGCTGAGAATGGCATGCCCTTCCCCGTGGGTCTCGTCAACCTCATAACTTACAGTTGGCGAGATCTGACCGAGGACAGCTACAGAGGCAAATCCCCAAGCAAGATGTTGGTACAAGACAAGGTCTTGGGAGAGCTTCCCAGCTCTATGACCGTTATCAACCTCAAGGAAAGCAAAATCAAACCAGAGGCAAAGAAACCACCTCGAGTGGAAAATCGAT
>JAMJFZ010000320.1:14777500-14790000 GCA_026225945.1 Cricetomys ansorgei
TTTTTTTGTTCATGGTTCAGTTTTGTTTTGTTTGTTTGTTTGTATGTTTGTTTCTTTCAAGATAGGGTTTCTCTGCTGTAACTCTGGCTGTCCTGGAGCTCACTCTGTAGACCAGGCTGGCCTGGAACTCACAGAGATCCACCTGCCTCTGCCTCCTGAATGCTGGGATTAAAAGCACCACCATCGCCTTTAAAGTGCCACCACCATTAAAGGTGCCACCATCGACTGGCTGAAAAGGTTCAGTTGTTTAGGGTTTTCTTTGTTTTTGTTTTTTTAATTCTGAGGCTGTGTTCTCCTCTAATAGATTTCCCCCTCCCTTTTCTCTTTTCCTTTTATGGGACATCACAGCAGATGAAAACCATGTTTTGTTTGGTTAGCATTTGCGTCTATTACTCATTTAACATCATTCTCCATTGAGAAGCATGTGGGAAACTCAAGGACAGTTTAGAATGGCATTATAGGAAAGAAAAAAAGTTGCCATGAAATGTCCCTTTGCACTCTTCAGATACAGGAAATGTAATTGTTTGGTGACCCCAGTGGCTTATAAAAATTTCTCCTTGCTCGTTCCTGGAGGACATGGGGCACTTGTGACCAGCTCTGTCTTAATGACCTGCTGTTTCACTTTGTTGAACTGCATTGCATGTTAGATGCTCCAACCAACTTTCTTTCCCCCACTTTTTCTTCTCTGTGAGCCAGTCATGCCACTGACCGGGAGGTGGCTTCCTGGCCTCCTCCGCATTCCCTCGCTTCTTGTTCTCTCCCTGGGTCGCTCAGCACTTTGCCTAGTGCATTTCTGGCATATGTCTTGTTCTTTGATTCTCAGAGGACCCTGACTTTACATGGGGACTTCCCAGGAACCTGCCGATCAACAGGATACCTGGCCATCCCTTCCCCAGTAGCCATTTTTTGTCTTGACAGCAGTGAATTTAACAGTTCTGAGCATCAGGAGGATGGGTGTGCATGCGGCCTTTTATCCGGGTTGGATCTTTAGTTTCCATGACAGGTAACGGTCTTTAGAGCTATAAGGTCTTGAAAGAAGCCAAGTATGGTGCCCACCTGTAATCTCATAGTCTCTTAATCCATCAAGAAATTATGCAGAAGCGTTTCCAGCTTTAAAAGGTGACTCATTTAAAGTGCAAACGATGAAAACTTTTTATGGATTATTATTGGGGTTTATCTTACCGTCCGTTTGAGACAGGGTTTCACTCTGTAGACCAGACTGGCCATGAAATCACAGAGAACTGCCTGCCTCAGCCTCCCAACTGCTGGGATTAAATCATGTCTCACTATGCCCGGCATCATTGTTGTTTATTGAAATCTGTGTGAGTGTCTGGCTAAGAATGTTAAATGCCGGCCATTTGGTTTTCCGTTGATGATGCAGTAGGCCAATGTTCTTTATCGTCTCCTCACCTCTTATTTCCTCCTAATAGCTCTCTGTTTTCCTCCTCCCAGCTGTACTCAGTCAAACCCAGGAATCCTTCCACACCCCGGAGAGCAAAATACGCCGTGTCATTCACTTCTCACTAACGTCTAAGATCTGTTTTGAAAATGGTAAGATCCCTCACTCATCAGTCAACTCTGATATGCAGTCAGCGTGGGGTCGCTCCTGTTCGTCAAGTTCAGGCCCTTCCTCTGAGCCATCCTCTTACTGCACCCTTTCAGAGAGAGACACTGACAGCCAAGGCAGACCTTCCGAAGGCATCCCCTTGACTTAGCCGTCTCTGACTTCTCTACCCTATGCCCCGGGAGCTTTCCTGTCATGATTTTGAGAAGCCAGGTTTGATGGCAATAATGTCCATACTCTCGGAAGAGAGGCCCAGGACGCTTCTTGCCTAGTATCAAGTTACTCTGAACTAAGAACAAAAGTTTGTGTGTCTGAAGGCAAACTTTTGTTGTTAAACTCTGTAAATGTTGCCGAGGAGACTCCCCGAGGAAGAGAATGGTTGCAGCATCCGAAAGAAAGCTATGAACTCTTGAATAAGCCTACTCAGTGGATGATGTGTGACCTTCAGGGAAGGGGAACCTTGGTGCTCAGCAGGCATGGTATAGTCAAACAGCTGTACGATTGGAGGGCACACGTGAAGTAAGACGCCTTTTCTGGGCCTCGTGGACTTGCTTTTTATGACCCTTTATTTTAAGCCTAACAACCTTAAGAAATGTTAAGAATTCTTGATTCAGAAAGGTGCTTAGGTGCAGTAGTGTCTCCATGCTCCCCATTGCACCTGGAGAGTATGTATTTGGGGATCAGAATTTAGGACTGTCACTGCCCGTGGGTCGGCCAGGAGTTGAGGAAGCAGATGCATACAAGCACAGGACATAGGACAAACAACAAGCAGGAAAAAGCACAAAAAAACCCCCAAAGGTCCAACATGTAAATATCCGGGAACTCAATAAGGTGTTCCAGTGACAAGAAGTGTCTCACAGACAATCAAATGACAAGCCAATGGTCGGCCCACTCTGAGGTCTGTGAGAAAGAGACAGGTCTTGGTCATCCAAGGACAGGATTTGTTTCCAGGTTTGGGGGATGGAATGGACAAGGACCTTAGGCAGTCCCACAGAAACCAAGTTCAGCCGGTTGGGTCTTCCTCTCTAAGACAAGGCTGGTTCTTGTGATCTAGTGACGATGAGCCTGAAGGTGATTGTGGTGAGATTGGACTCTTTTGCTGGTAAATGGCAGTTCCACTCAACTAGCTTGGACAATAATTCATTGTTGGTGTCCTGGGGCCACTTACAAGGAGCAAAGGACGAACTGTGGGAGCAGAGTTCAGGACAGGTGAAGGTCTCAGCATTGCGGGAACGCTGTTCCCCCGTACAGTCAAATCCCACAGTCAGGCTTCCACCAAATGATGAGGGAAATGTCCCCTCTGTCCTTGGATGTACATACTGCTTAGGAAGAAGGCTCTTTCCTCTCAGTGCCGTCTGTCACTCCCAGACACTGCCCGATGAACTGTTTGGGTCGGGCGGCCCAATCACGGAAGCCTGGAAGACAGAGTCATATTATTGGTCAACCTGGCTCATTGGCTTAGAGATGGTGAGGGATCTTTAGCTGTCAAGTCACCTTGAGCTGCATCCAGCGGAAGGGAAGAGGTGCCATAGTCTTGAGAGAGAGGGCGATGTCTGTTCACAAGCTATGGCTGCAATGGGACCAGAACGAGGCGAAAACGAAGGCATTGCCCTGCCCCACACCTTCGACTAAAGACGTGGCTGAAACCGAGCAGAGCGTGTAGGCGAGGGCCTGGACACAGCGCACAAGCTGTTCTGGTGACGCCACCGCCTGCCCTTTGCACCAGGCAAACAGTCTAGACGCCAATCCCGGCGCTCGTGCGGGAGGAGCCATGTTCTCCTTTCCCCCTCGCGTTTGTTTCCCACGCGACTCAGTGGATTGCGGAATGGACTAGACTTGGTGGGGCGAGATATGGAAATGGCAGATTCCTCTTCTAAATTCCCCAAAGCCGCCCATGGCCTTTCCGTTTTTTCACTACATGGATAGAATTTTCCTTTCTTTCTTTTGAGAGAGAACGATTAGAACCGAGAGGGGGCCTTAGAAATCATCTCACTCATTTTACACACGAGAGAACCCAAGCACAGAGACGTTGAATGTCTTCCCTAAGCTCAGGAGACCCAAACCCCACCCTTTGACTACTGATGCAAATGTTCTTTCTGGCAGAGAGGACTCTGTCCCCAGTGTTGGGGGAAGGGGATGATGAATGAAGACTCTGGTCTACAGAGACCCTGCCTGGAATGCAGGGATTCAGAAAAGACGTACGGACATCAGATGGCAACGTAGGGATTGAACTGCTACCGGTTAAATCGTTCATCCCATTTCAGTGCAAAACCCTTTGAGGAGAGCTCATTTTTGAGGGAATAACTGTGCAAATTCTAACACAAATAGGGTATAGTTTCTTTTCCAAATAGGTTTTGGTAGGTTTGAGACAGGGTGTAGCCAGTCAGTGCTGGTGGGGATATGTTTTGAACTACCTCTTTTATGTTCAATGTGTGCGTTATCTTTTTAAAGGTTGGATTCCTTGCTCAAAATCGGAAATCGCGAAATGGAAGGCTGACCTCAAGGCGGCTGTGAAGAGATTGCAAGTAGTCACAGTTCAAATGTAGGAGCCTCCTTCCATCCTGAGCGTAACGTACTTGCATGACACGTGACATGGTCAGCAGGGATAGATGCAGAGCCTGTGCCAGGCTGGGCAGGTCACCAGTCACCAAACCACACCGCCTGTAGTGTCTATAATGTGAAAAGATATAAACATTCCTCTTCTCTCTCCTATCATACCCTGGCCTCTCCTCCTCTCCCCTTCCTTTCCCTCCCCTCCCTCCTCTCATCCTTCCTTCTCTCTTCTCTCCTCTGCTCTCCACTTCCCTTCCTGGTAATGCATGGGAAATTCATGATGAGCCAGTCAATCCACCAACTCTGTCAGGTGACTAATGCAGGATCATGTGCTAAAATATGGAGAAGAAAGAGGGAGGAAAAGAGGGAATCAAGGAAATGAAAGGTAGCTGAGGACATTATTTTATAGTAAAAACAAAAAAACGTAAAAATACTGTTAAAAGGAACTTGTTATCTACAACAGGAAACCTGAACATCTCGGGAAAATAGTTACTCCTAGAGGACAAATCTAACCATTAGGGGGCAGGGACAATGGTAGACACGGTTGGACAATTACTCTGTGCTAGATAACAGGCCTGATACTTTGCATGTGGCACTCCCAGAAGCCCCATGAGAGAGGTTTATAATCATTTTTATAATTTTATAAATAATTTTATAAATCGTAATTTATAATCATCTCTCTCTTAATGATGAGGAAATTGAAATATGCTAACGTGTGGAAATCTGCTCACAGTCTTAAGCCTCAAATAGGCAGAGCCAGACATAAAAAGCCAGAACTCTGATCGACCATTCCCACTGTTTTTGTGTATGTTCCTTGCCTGGTCTCTGGTCTGAGAATAACACTGGGGGTAAATGCAACACATGCTCACTGTTTATTTAGTTTTGTTTTGAACTGAAATTATAAGACAGAAATTGGGCCAGTCCGGTCTACAGAGCTAGTTTCAGGACTGCCAGAGTTACAACAGAAAAACTCTGTCTCGAAAACCAAAAACGAAAACTAAAAATAAATAAAAAACCGAAAACAAATGACAAAAAGAAAAGAAAAAAGAAACAAGAGAGGAGAGAGAGAGAGAATGGAGACTATTTGTCTTAGGAAACTGTAGGGTTTATAGCAAAATTAAGGAGAAAGTACAGAGTTCTCCATATGCCTTAACAGAGAAAGAAGAGCCAGTGTGGATTTGTTGCACAGGTCCAAGAGAGTAATACTTAGCATTCATTAAATACTACTTGTGTCAGATTCTCTAGAATAACCTTACATCATAGGTCCTTTATTGTCCCTCTACAGATGAGAAGAGTGGGGCACAGGGAAAATAAGTGAATTTCTAAAGATCACAAGAATTGATTGAGCTGGGATTTAGCCCCATCTGTTAGGCACCTTGACTGCCCCTCCCATGTTTACATAGTCTGGACAATGAAAGCATGTTGGAGACTTAATGTGTGTAAGGATGACACAGTGAGGCTGAGACGTCGAATCCTCAGGGGATAGAAAATGCATTTAATAAATGGCTCTAGGGAGATCGTGGGCTGTTGTGGTTCAGTGCACAGGTCTGGGGATCAGACAGCCCTAAGCTGAGACAGCAGCTCATCCACTTCCTAAGTCTCTACTTGGCATACAAACAGCAGCCGGCTTAGTGGTAGAGGATTTGCCTAGTGTGTATGAGGTTTTGGATTCAATCCCCAGGACTATACACAAACAAACATCAAACAAAAGGAAACAAAACACCACCTCATGAAAGTATGTGAGCATTTCACAGCGCCTTCCACAAAATGGGCTTTCTGTGAATTTATAATTATTGGCACTTAGCTGTCATTACTATTGACAAGGAAGGAATAAAGCTATAATCTCACTACCTTACACCATATACACAAAAGTTTCAGTTAAATGTGAGAAGAGTGAAAAAAAGAACAGAAAGGGGGCTGGGATGATGAGCCAGTCAGCAACATTCTGGCTATGCAAGAATGAAGTCACTAGTTGAGTCCTCAGCATCCACCCCAAAGCTGGGCATGGTGGAGCATCCCCGTACTCTAGCACAAGGAAGGCAGAGACAGAAGAATCCTTAGGGCTTGCGGGCCACCCAGTCTAGCAGAATGGGTGAGCAACAGGTTCAGTGAGAGACCTTATCTCAAAAAGAAGGTGCAGGGCCAGGTATGGTGGTCTTAGTTTCCAGCAGTCTGGAGGCAGAGGCAGGCAGATCTCTGTGCATTCAAAGCCAGCCTAAAAGAGTTCTAAAGGTCTAAAAAGAGTTCTAAGGTGGTCAGGACCACGCAGAGAGACCCTGTCTCAAAATTAACAATAGTAATATAAGGTGGAGAGCAACTTAAGGTGGAAGACACTCAGCGTTGACCTCTGGCCTTTCCGTGTACCTGTACACATGCTTGCAGGTGCTCACGCGTGAGAATGCATGTGCGCACACAGGAAGAATAAAATGTAGAGTGAGCATATCCAAGAACCGGGACAGACTGCTCGTAAACGTGGTGGGAAGACTCTTAAAACACTGATAACTGTACAGTAAGCATAGAAACATGCATGGGTCCAACAAGCAAACTGGAGAAGTAAATATTTGCCACAAATGCTATCTTATGTATGGATAAAACATCAAAACATGGGGGCAGGGAACACAGATTAGGAATACCTAGCTCACAGTAGAAAATTGTGAAAGATCAGGAAATGCTTTTATTCATTTATGTTTGTTTGTTTATTTTTAGTACGTTGGTGTTCTGCCTGCATGCATGTCTGTATCATGTATCTTTGTATTACGAAATAACAAAGCTCTGAAAGCTCGAGTCGGAACATTCAGGTTCATTAGTCACCAGTTTGGGGTCTAGCGTCAGGCATTTGGACTCTCTGAACCTGAATATTGTCATTGTTCAGGGGCCACGGTGTTTTCTCTGCAGATGCTGGTGACGCCGTGGGCAGCACGTTATCCCTTAGCGTGTCTGCGGAGCTAAAGCACTGAGCCTGTTACAGACTTCAGATGTCTGCCCTCGGGGGAGATTGTCGAAACTAGTGGGTTTAGAGGAGTGCAGGTGCTTAGCAGGGAAAAAACAAAACAAAACAGGAAGAGAGAGAGTCTCATTGCACAAAGCAGCCGGGATGAGAACAAGAGACCAGTACACAGGACCCACAGTGGGGAGCTGTGTCGGAGAGGCACTTTGACAGTAAGAATCGCTAAAGATGCTTAAATTAGTTCCCAAGGGATCTGCCAGGTACAGAAGCCATGCTTTTAAGAGGTTTTACAACGTAGGCATTACAAAACACTTGTGTGAGAAAAACAGCCAAAGAAGTACCCTCTGCTCATTGTCATTTGAGAATTTATGAAGAAAACCGGAACGCTGGCTGGAAGGAACAGTTTTAGACACACCAGAACTTTTGGCCTCTTATCGCACTGTATTTTCTCAACACAGAACATTATAGACATTTTACAAAGAGTGGAGGTAACAGAAGAATCTTTTCTAACCCCAGTAGCAGGTCCACAATGGGACCGACTGTGGATTTGATCACTGATCCAAGGCAGAGCACAACCCCCGGCAGGGTCCGTGTGCGCCAGACAGCTCTGGGCTGGAGTGGGGAAGCTTTGGCTGGTTTTGTGTTTGCTTTTCACATATTTTCCTCTCTAGTGTGGTTGTGTAAACTAGACTTGGTATCCTTGACTTGCTTTTAACCCTAACCCAACCATTTCTTAGCCCTGTGACCAGGAATTCAAATGTCACCATGGTATAACAGTTTAGACTGGGTGCTGAGGTTTTAGTGACTCTTATGCTCCACGGGATTGGAGGCACTTACATTCTCAGTGCTTGTTTTCCTCATGTAAAATCCGATTCCTTAAAATGTCTATACCACTGAGTTGTGGAAAGCATTAAACGAGATCATGCAGCTAAGTAACAGAGTACAATGTATACATTGTGGTAGGAGATGGAGAGAGTTGAGTTGCTGGAGCTCCCCGGCCAGCAGCCTGTTCAGTGAGAGACCCTGACTCAAAAATACAACGAGGAATGATTGAAGAAGACACTTGAAGTCAACCTCTGGCCTTCACATGTACATACACACTTGTGTGTAGACGTTCACATGCACATGTGTTAGATATAAACCACACACAAAACTTACTATTATGTGTATTTGTCTGTAGGGTTTATATGTGTGGAGGGTGTGCATATGCAAACACATGCCTGTGCTTGTGTGAATGGAGGCCAGACAACAACCTAGCGAGTCATTCCTCGGTGCTGTCTACCTTTGCAACAGTGTCGATCTGTAGCCTAGAGCTTGTCAAATAAGCTAGGCTAGTCAGCCAGCCTCAAGAATCTGCTGTTGTTGCCTCCCTGGTGCTAGGATGACAAGTGTGGACTACTGAATCGGACTTTTAAAAGCATGGGTCCTGCAGATCTAACTCAGGCCCATGTGCTTGCAAGGCAAGCCCTTTACTGAGAGAGTCCACTCTCCAGCCCTGTGAACACTGCTGTTTAGCAGATGTGTTCTTTGCTGTACTTTGACTCTCTCATCTGGAAGATGAGTGTCACACTATCAGTGCACGCTTCTGTTCTTGTATCTGGTGACTCCCAACCACTCTGTACTGGCTTTAGCTCGTTACGAGATTGCTAGGCTGATCTTATGTGAACTTAGAGGTAATTTTCACCTGCTGGAGAAGCCAGAAGTTAGCCTCTGTCCCTCAAACCAGAGATGAGAAAGATCACTGCCAAAGGAGACAGACTGCTCACACTGGGGCTGTTGGTCTTTACGAGCCTGTTAAGGGCATCGGAAGGGAAAGCAGTACTCTCAAATGCCAAAGAGGAGCTGTTAAAGGCTCACGATAAAAAACCAGCGGGGAGCTTTCCCGAACACCGCTGCCCACTCAGCAATGACTAACACGGCATTTACAGAATACAAAAGTTTCCACCTTGTAGATTTTTGCTCAAGAGCTTTTGTATCTTACATTTTGGCCCTGTTGGGAGGGAGGGGGAGACCGCTTCCCCCCAGCGGTTAAAGGGTTTACGCTTTAGAGGCATTTAGAGGTCGTTTAGAACAACCCAAAAGGTCCATTTGTGAAAACCAAAGAAAAGTAGAGTCACATCTAGGTAACAAATGAAAATGCCAGGGTCTGGGCTTAGAGAACAGTGAATGGATTCTGCCAGCCCCAGCTGCTTATAAATGCAGTGGCGTGCGTGCATTCCGACAAGGCGATCTGTAAGTACCTTGCCTCGGCCACGTTGTTCAAAAATTCTACCCACTCATGTTTTTTTTTTTTAAATTTATTTTTTTATTTTTGCTTTCTTTTTCTCAAGACAGGCTTTCTCTGTGTAGACCTGGCCGTCCTGGAACTCGCTCTGTACATTTTCATATTTTTTCTTTGTTCCCTGTATGGTTTTTCTCCTCCACCATCGTTCACAGGACTCTGAGAGGTCGTAGGAACGTGCAGTGGCAGACTCGGAGCCCAGCTTCACCTCTTCTTCTCTTCATCTTCATCTCCGTGGAAAGGGACAGAGCCCTACGCTCCCCCATGCCACTGGTCTAATTTTTGGTAACTTATTTGACTCTCATTTGTGAGAAGAGAGGAAAGAAAGAGAGGAAAGACAGGAAGAGGGAAGCAAGAGAAGACAGTAAAAGGAAGAGGGGGGTGCGACTGTTTTAATCGAGCCTTTCCATTTCCCACCTACCAAGCGATGCATTTGGCCCTCACCCACCACCCTGGCTCTGGCTTCTTCACAGTGGTATGGCTATCATCTAGCCCGCCTCTCGTTAATCAACTACATTATTAGCGATTATCTACTGAGTCCTTTTTTTTTAAAAAATTAACTTTTATCTTTTTATTTTATGCGTGTGACTGTTTTGCCTGCAGTTACTATATGCACACAATGCCTGCAAAGGCCAGAAGAGGGCATTAGATCCCCTGGTACTGGAGTTACAGGTGGTTGTTAGCAGCCACCTGGGTGCTGGGAATCAAACCCGGGTCCTCTCAAAGAGCAGCCAGTGCTCTTAACCACTGAGCCATCCCTCCAGCCCACTCTTAATCTTGTTTACACTTCCCTTTTCAGTATAGCTCTTCCCACACTCCAAACCCCTCACTGCACAACTAATATGTGTGCATTCACTCATGCTGCAGCCCCTCCCCTGACAGACGGCAGACAGACAGGCAGACACGCGCGTGCGCGCGCACACACACACACACACACACACACACACACACACACACACACAGAATCCAGTTTTCCCAAACACCCTAAGAGCCTCGTTGACATCTCCCATCTCCATTTCAGGAAATTTCAAGTGCATCTCAACATACAGACACCAGGCTTCCTGCTCAGGCCTGTCTGAAGGACCTTGCCCAGGACAGCTTTAGACAGTCTTTCATGCTATGGCTGAGATTTATTGGTTTTTAGCCCCTCTCTGTATCCACTTCAACATGACAAATCTTTAATGAGAGGCTTGAGCCCACTCCTTCTCATCAGAGTCCCAGCTACCCGGACTTGCCCATTCCATCTCTTCACTCTGTCTGAATAACCTGCGGAGCCCAGCCATGTCCTCCTGGTCACTGAGACAATGGAATAGAGACCCGTCCGTACTGGTAGTAGCTAGGTAAAGGTGATCTGCAAGCGAGCCATGAAGGTCTGTTCTTGCAAGCCTGACTCCTGGCTTCTGACGGTGTGTGCCGCCAAAAAGCTTTACTTGACCTGCTTGGGCATGCAAATGTACGTTGAGTCTTCATGCACCAGCGTGTGTGTTTGTGTTGGGGACAAGCGGCTGGGTAAGAAGGCGGCTTGTTTTCCCGGGCTGATTTGGTGGATCTCGAATGTGTGGCTTCAAACCCTGGCTTTACATGTAGCTGTGTACCTTGGGCCCTGTCCTTACAATGGTGATAATCGGTACTTTTTTTACAAGAACGTTAGTTTTGCCTGTTAGAAGGTGCCTAGCAAATACTTGTGAAGGACTCAATGTTCTAAGAGCTTGCCTTCCTATCTTAGTTTGAAACCTAAAAACTAGCTGGATTTCTTCTTCTTTTTTTTTTTTCCTTTTTTCTATTTAAAACTTTTTTTTATTTTATTTTATGAACATTGGTGTTTTGCCTTCATGTATGTCTGTGTGAGGGTGTCAGATCCCCTGGAACAGGAGTTAGAGACATTTGTGAGCCATCATGTGGGTGCTGGAAATTGAACCCGGGTCCTCTAAAAGAACAGCCAGTGCTCGTAATCTCTGAGCCATCTCTCCAGCCCCCACTAGCTGGTTTTCTACTTACCTTCCTCTTCCTTTACCACCACATGATCAATAACACCTCCATGTCCCCTACTGAACTGTGTTTGAATACAATCAGGGTTAATGGAGTACAAGCTAAACACTTGGCTTGGGTGGGCAGTGTGCACTAAACAGAGAATCCTTAAATTTCTGTGAGATGTTTTTAGCCTCATTTTACATGTCAAAAATGCAAGGCTCAGAGGGGTTTAGTATTTTGCCTCAGTGCCATGTGGCAGAATTAGGTCTCCAGCTCAAACTTAATTCTCATCTTATGGTTCCCCCTGCCCCTGTGAGGTCAAGGGCTATTTAGTTGCTCTTCCTTTTTTTACAGCCTCTGGCACAGTGCTCACCCACAGGAGATATTTAGTAACTGTTTGAAAATAGAAACCACTCAGTAAAGGTTTGGCAAAGGGCTGGACTGAATCTACTTCCAAATCCAGTTCTAATTTAAAGGCAGCTAATCACATTAGATGCTCAGGATGGGGCCAGAGAGGCCTCATAGTCGCTAGTCAGAAAGGACCAGGAAAATACTCATGTCTTGAATTCTTTTCCTTTGCACAGAAAAGCAGAAGAGGCTAAAGAGGGCTATCACAAACAGCCCATCCTGCTCCACTACGGTGACCCGGGAGAAGTGGGGGAGACAGATGAGCCCTCCTCCCAGGAGTCCCAGTTCTTCTGGATGGATCTGCTGATTGGGAAGGCCCAGATGCCAGATACAGAGGAGGCTGACCTGGAGGTGAAGAAGTTTCATTACGCCCTGGTAGACGGCTCATCTCTGACCTAATATCCTCTTGAAATTCCCCAGAGGAAAGGAGGGTGAAGGAGTCAGGGCTTGGCAGATACTGCTCACAGCTGGGGGTCTCCAGGACCCCCAGTCCAGGAGACTTGGGAAAGAGGCCTGTGTGTCTTCAGTCCCTTTCTTCCAAGCATTCACAAGCTGTCACATTAGGTCTCATTGACTTTTTCTTCCAAGCATTCACAAGCTGAAAAGGAGCCCCAAATCAGAGTGAAAGTTAGCCTCCAATTTCCAAACCTCCCTTCCTGTGTGAGACCTCTCATACTTTCTTCCAAGCATTCACAAGCTGTCACATTAGGTCTGGAAAAGGAGCCCCAAATCAGAGTGAAAGTTAGCCTCCAATTTCCAAACCTCCCTTCCTGTGT
>JAMJFZ010000320.1:14795000-15105000 GCA_026225945.1 Cricetomys ansorgei
ATGTGTTCTCTCCCAGATCAAAGGGCTGGAAGACAGATATGAAGCACTGGGCTCCGGGAGAGAATCGGTCCTATACTTGTTTTTGGCAGCCCGTAGATTCCCTGGCTTCTAGGTAGATTGTAGCAGGCTGCTACCATGCTTTTTTTTTACCCTCTAGCTCAGGAAAGAGAAAGGAAGGGTAGGAAAATAGAGAAATCTTCACTGCTACTGTAGGTGGCCTGGAAAGAGAGAACCAAAGAAAGAAAACTTCACAGCTCTTTTTGGCTGTCTGAAGCTTGGAGAGCCCAAGCTGACAGTGTAACTGGACTAGTGTCACTGCCCAGTATCCTTGAACCTAATTTCTCTACCTGAAATTCCTATAAGCAATAGCCAACCAATCAACAAGCCAACCCATTAATGACCAACAATTATCCAACCCCAGGTCTCTGGGTTTCAATCAATATATACTCTAAGCAAAGCTCCCAGAAGTCCAAGTGGCGCACAATCATAGAGACAAGCTACAGGTGGCAAAAGAATTGCACCCAACCAAATCATAGCCGCCAGTAACAGTCTAAATCAAACTCACCATCACCCGCTATACCTGGGATGGGGACAAAAGCATAATCCAAATTCCATTTTGTCGTTTAAAAGAAACCAAAATCAGCCAGGTGGTGGTGGGGCACACCTTTAATCCCAGCACTTGGGAGGGAGGCAGAGGCAGGAGGATCTCTATGAGTTTGAGGCCAGCTTGGTCTAACAGAGTGAGTTCCAGGACAGCTAGGGTTACAAAACTCCATCAAAGTGCCACGCTATAATAGATCACCGCAGTCTTTGCTTCCTTCTTCCATCTCCCCTTTTCTGTCTCTCTCTTTCTCTGTACCCTTTCCTCTTCTTCTAAGAACATGAGTATTAGCTTTAGCGCCCACTGAACTCAGGATGGTTTCATCCTGAGATTCTTAACTAATTACATTTACAAAGGCCCTATTTTTCAAATAAGGTCATATTCAAAGGCTTGGGGGACTTGAGTTGTGTGGAGGTGTTTCTCTCTCTCCCTAGGCCTGCAGGGCCTTGCTTCCTTCCCACAGCAAGCAGCTGACTATAGGCTAGGCTATATACAGTCTAGCCTCTGGTAGCTCCTGGGAAGGAAGCTCTGGGTGTGGGTGGGATGTGTCCCGGAAGTCTTAGGTCAGGGAACTAAGAGTCAACAGAACGCACAGAATTCTGGGAGACTGTTGTCAGTGGAATCTTCTCAAGTTTAATGCAGCGTCATCGTATTTTATGGGTCTTTTGGTGCTCAGGGGTAATGCCATTGGTTAGGACAGGGATGCTGGGATAGGTGCTTTGGTAAGCAATTCCGCCAATCATGGCCCGCCCCTTGAAGGGGGTGGAGTTTGGCTGTGCTTGTGGTGTCAGTGCAGAGACTACAAAGGGGAGGGGCCAGGCATCCTGCCGGCTCCTCATTTCAGGCTGGGGTTTCATGCGCCCTGGAATCCAGTGCTTTCAGGATCCGTGAGGGCGCCACAGAGTTGGAGGAAGGTAGTAGTACTCAATTCTGCCATTTCTTCACGGAGTATTGTTTTTCTGCATACTTGTACCTGCTAATTTTCTACATTCTCAACTTGAGTTTAGTCGGTGCCACGGTTAAAGCACCTTCGATGGAAAATTATATATAGACGCAGCAACACAGCAAGTTTGGGTGCGGATTTAGGAGAACAGTTTCTGGCTCTTAGAAGTTTAGGAAGAAGCCAGCATCATAACTGACCCAAAACGCTGCCTCCTCGTGAAGCAAGGCACCCTGGGGATTGATTTGACCTCCACATTTGCTGGATTTCTCATTTCATATAAGCTCTGATCACACATCTTCCCACCCCCCTATATTTACAATTCTCCTGACTTCCAGATGTTGATAGGAAAAGTCTAGAAGTCGGGGGCTGGAGAGATGGCTCCATGGTTAAGAGCACTGGCTGCTCTTAAAGAAGACCTGGGTTTAATTCCCAGCACCCACATTGCAGCTCACAACTGTCCGTAGTAACTCCAGTTTCAGGCAATCTGACGCCCTCACACCAATGCACAAAAAAATGTTAAATAAATTATTAGAAAGAAAGGAAAAGGAAGGAAGGAAACTTCCAGAATTTAAAAAAAAAAAAAAAGTCTGGAAGGAGAAATTAGGAGGATGATGGGAGTTGAGAATGAAGGCATGCAAGCAGCAAGAAGAGCCTCTTCCTCCTCCGCAAGTCTGTGAATGTGCGCCCCTGAGCTTCTGTGGAACTCAGCACTTCCTGCAGGCTGCTTGCACTTGTGATGAATCTCTCCCTGGTTGTTCCTGTGAGCCAAGTCAGTAGCTTGCCAGCCAAGACAAGGCAGGTCAGCAAAAAGCCAAAAGAAATGAGACTAATGCTCAATTCTGAAGACACAAATACACAGAGGGAGACAGATGAACAGGCTTGCAAAGGGGCTGGGTGTGTCACACCACGCACCCGCCCTCATTGTGGAAGGCTCTGTCCCGTCTTTGATGTGGAGATGAAATGAAGGACCTGGAATCGTTTCAAAGGCTGAGGAAGCACTTTGAAAAGATCGTTTCATCTCAGCAATGCCAGTTTAATAGGTGGGAAGGAAAGATTAGGAAGCGTGATGCAATTCCCTGGCATTTAATTGAACTTCAGGACCTTGTAGACAGAACGGAGAAGTAATAATTGCTTCTCCAAAGAGCAAATGTATTTCGCTTGATGTTTTTGAGAGGTGGTGGTGGTGTCGGTGTTTTTTGTTTGTTTGTTTGTGTTTTTATTTTTTGAGAAAGGATCTCACGTATGTAACAGAGGTTGATCTCAACTCTCTGTATAGACCACGTTGTCTTCAGACTTTGTGATCCTCCTGCTTCAGCTCCTTAAGTGCTGGTTTGTGCCACCAGGCCAGAATTCTAAAGACGGGGGTGGCGGGGATTTAAATGGAAAGAGCACTCTAGATTTTGTTTAACTTCCCCAGGAACTCTATGATTTAAGCATACTCTTCATCAAAGAGAACCGAGACTCATGGATGACGAATGTCTTTTCCAAGTGGTACAGAAGGGTATTGAAAGGTTTTAGCCTCTACTCCGGTGCTCCCCCCACCCACCTGCCGCCTCCTTCCAGCCCTTAATAGGTTGAGAGAAGGAAAAGCAAGAGCTGAGTGCACACTACATGAGTAACACTGAGTCATGGCAATGGTGATGCTGAGCCTGGACTCGGAGGCTAGATGACTTAAGGATCTGGCTGTCTGCTGGGGTTCGGAGGCAACTCGGCCATGCATCTTGCAGGCCAGCTCAGGCTGCTTCATGTGATTGCTGGGTTGCAAAGCAGCAAGGGTAAAGAAGAACAAGCCCACTGCATGAGTACTTTTCAAGCTGGTTATTAAACAGAGCAAGTCGTGTGGCCACATCTAGATTCAGAGCACGGAGAATAGACACCTGTTCTCTTGAGACACTGCAGCCTTGCTCCTGGCCCCCACGGTCCACTACAGAAGAAACGCTCGAATCTGAATGATCAGTCTCTCTCCTTTGCATCTCTCACCTTCTGTTCTATTCTGACCAATCATTCATCACTACCTTGAGATGTATAAATACATGAAAGACGGATGAGGAGGTTGGCATTAGTTGGCCATACAGGGCCGTTGATGAAAACTTGAAAGGATTGGTTATCTTCTCCCTCCTGATTCTGGCCAGGATATTTTTATATTCTCACTTGTCACTCTGTGTCCTATGCTGACACAACCCGCACTGTCCACTTACTTTTATCTGAGGTATCAGATCTGCACCTGCAACTATTTCCACAGTGCAGACCCTGAAGTCTGTTTACATTGCAATCGTCCTGTATTTTCTGTCCCACAGTAGAACACCCAAGACAGAGCATCTCTCTGGCTCCCTCATGAATTCCTTAACGTTTCTTCAACCTACAGCAAGCACTTGCTCTAGAGATTGCTGCAGCTCTCAGCATTTACTGGTGACTACTTCTTAGTGAGAAAACCCATTGTGATGTGGGCCAGAGAGATGCTCAACATATTGATATTTGCATATATGTATTATTTTTATTACTATTGTGTTTTAAATTTTTGTAACAGGAAATTAGTAAGCCTGTGTATTTGGCTTAATCATGAGTTATAAAGAAATTGCTTTTAGGCACATACCTAAACATTAGATATGGAAAAATTATTTTTAGTCATGCTGGAACTTTGAAGAAATCCATGCTTAATCCATACTTGTTTTCTGTGATTAAGGGAGCTGTTTTGAGGCGCTTTCAGCCCCCACGTAACCCCGGTCACAAGACATTCCTGGAACACCTAGAGGTCTTGCTCTGTTGAGCACTGGGAACAGTGTTAGATAGAGGGACTGTGGTTTTGTGTGGGTTGTTTTGTTTCTTCAAACAGCACCTCGGTCAAAGTATGTAGAAGTTTGCCATGCCCTAGATTGTTTTTTGTTTGTTGTTTGCTTGTTTGTTTGAGACAGGGTTTCTCTGTAGTAACTCTGGCTGTCCTGGAACTCACTCTGTAGACCAGGCTGGCCTCGAACTCACAGAGATCCAGCCTCCCGAGTGCTGGGATTAAAGGCATGTGCCACTACCGCCTGGCTCTAAATTGGTTTTTGTGTGGCTATGGATAAATATGCTTCGAGAAGCAGTGTTTGGTCAGACGCACCCAGAGGGCTGACAGAGGCCTGCGCCTCCCAGCCTTCTGTTTGAAGCCTAGCACCCTGAGTCTGCCCTCTTGATTTGCTCGTCTCCGTGATACTTAACACCAACAAATTTTTATTTATTATTTTGTGTGCGGATGATGAGGGGCATGCACATGTCACAGCACACACGTGGAGGTCAGGACAGCTTGTGACGTTGAGTTTTTCCTTCCACCTTTATGTAGGTTCTGGGGGATCTAACTCAGTTAATCAGGTTTGCGGAACAAGTGCTTTTACTGATGGAGGCGTCTCATCAGCCCCTAGATAGTTCTTGAATCCATGGCCCTGTCTCTAGCTCTCCCACTTACACCCTAGTGCAAGCTACCATCACCTCTCATTGAACAGGCCTGTCCCAAGTCTCCCAGGATAGACTTTGTCCCACCCATTCGATTAGGCCACTTTGTTGTTAAAATGATTTGATGTCTCATTGTTCTTGAAGATAGAATTCATGACTTAGCTAAGGAAGGAGTCCTGTATATCTGGTCACACGAGTTTGTGTGTGTGTTTGTTTGTTTGTTTGTTTCACACCCTTAAATGTCCTGTGCTTACATGCTTCTTTGTGGCCTCTTGCTGCATCCATTTGGATGGAGCACATTCCTGGATCAGATGTCCATGTCTGATTGAATCAGCCATAGTCAAAGAAGCATGGTTACATGTAGCAGTATGTTTGCTGTGGTGGCCCAGCAAGGAAGACAGGGAGGTGCCCTCATAGGTGGAATCCCTGCCAGACCTCAGCAGAGGGGACCACCATCGTGCCCAACGCCATACTGAACAGTGGAACGCTGAGCGTCTGAGCTCAGGTGTCTCTGTTGATTCAGAACTCAAGTGTTCTACTGATAGCACCTGTAGATCATGAGGAATCAAACACCCCCACATGAAGCCAGCACCTGAGGACAATACAAAGCGTGAAGACCGAGGCAGCCCCTCACCCAACAGCACACGAAACAATTATTTTATACACAACTAAAAATAGTCAGGTGACGTGACAGTCGGGGCCAATAGAGCTCATTTTTGTTCCCTATAGGTGGGAGTGGTGGATGGGAAAGGTTGCACACCCTGAAAGGGTCATCCAGATCAACTGAGTACTCTTCAATCCCAAGGAACACTGGGGCAGAATTAGAGTGGCCATGCTCCAGCGGCGGGATAGAAGGGCCCTTCTGCTCCTCAAGGCTGCATCTTGGTGGCTCCCGTCACCTTAGCCAAATCAATGAATCTGTGATTTTTTCCTCCCCTTGTTCTAAATTGGCCCTGTTTCTATGTTTGCCGTAGGAAAACCATAGCAATGATGATTACTCAGGATGGAGGCATGTTGATGAACCAAAAAGGAGGCGTCACAAGGGAATGGACGTGGCCTTCAAAGGGAAAATTTGAAGATCCGATTGAAGTCAGGGTATCATTCTAGAATCCGTTATTCTCTATCAAATTTGCATGTGACTGTGTATGTTCATACGTGTGAGAGGGAACATGCATGAGGTATGTGTGCATGTGAATATAGAGGTCATGAGGAACAACACCTAACTCCTTTAGACAAGCTCTCTCATTGGCCTACAATTTACAATTAGGGTCAGTTGGCTGGCCAGGGGTCCCCAGGGACCCTCCTGTCTCTGCCTCCTGATGCTGAGTTTACAAGCATGTACTACCTGCCTGGTATTTTCAAGTAAGTTCTGTTATAAACCGAAAGGGGGGCAAGCTTGACTCCAGGTCAGAACACTGTTGCTATGTGGGGACACAGGAATGACGTTACTATATTTTACAACCAAGAAAGGGGGGAAAGCTGAGAAATTAAACTTTTCATACAAGTGCCCGGCTATTGGAAAGTTAACAAATGATTTAAACTTTGAAGGAACTCACCAAATGCTTCTGGGCGGTCATTCAGAAACTTTCTGGGTTCATATGTGGTTATTTTGCACATGTGTTTGTAAACTAAATAGGTTACAATAAAAAAAAAAGGGCCACTGTGTAGGATTGTTTAGGTGGTACAGCAAACAGCTAGGCTTTAGGTCACCATTTATAGAGAACTGTGATGTCTATGTAGTCACAAGCCACTCCGGATTACTGAACCTTGAAATAGTTTGTAAGTATAAAAATCCACATCAGATTTCTGACACGTCACAGAAAATAAAAGAATGCAAGATATCTTAATCTTATGGGCCAACCAGCGAGATGTGTCAGTAGGTAAAGGCACCTTCTGCCAAGCCTGATTGATGACCAGATTTTAAAACTCAGGACCCACATGGTGGAAGGAAAGAACCAATTCCTGAAAGTTATTCTCTGACCACCACTTATTGAGATGGTTATTATAAAATATCTTTTTAAAGTAACTCCTCTTGTATTATACTTTAAAAAAAAACATGTCTGCTAGCAATTTAAAAAATCACTCTCATGGTTCACATCTGTGGCATGCATCACGTTTCCTATGAACCGCACGACTGTCATCAACAGCAAGGAAAATAATGCTTCTTTCTGTCTTTCCACACAATTTACAACCCTGCCCCATGTCTCCTTTTCAGATGGTTCATCTCAGAGAAAGATGTTCATTTCCAGAGTGCTAGGAAAGCAGAGTAGGTCAAGAAACTACCAGGCAAGATCCTATGTGTGAATTTCCTGATCCTCTGAAATCAGGATTTCCTCGTCTTTTACGTACAGAAACGGAGAGATCATTCATTTGGGATCGCCATTCATTTGGGATCATGTCACCGGTAGCCTTCAGCGAGCAGAGCTTGTTCCTGAAGTTAGAACCCTTGCAGACGTCACTAGGAGGTGCTATTCACAGCAAGCGTGTGTGGTTCTGGCAGTTCACCCCAGCTCTTGCGCACGCTGGCCAGCACTCACTGGTCTTCGTCCTTAACCCGGCAGCCACCTGTAACCACCGCTGTCCCATCCTTGCCCTTTCAAAGCCCCCTCTGGCTTTACAGTAACACCAAGGCTCCCAAGGCATGGAAGGGCTCTGCAGTCACCAGTGGTGCTGCTCAGCCCTGAAGGGAATCATAGTATGGCACGTATCACGCAGGAAGAGGTTGACTGTGTCCCGAGGCGGCGCGAGACCTCAGAAGGAGCCAACAGACAGCATTTTTCTCAATCTAAAATGAGTCCGACCTTCTTTTAAAGACGTGACTGTGTGACTTGCAAAATAATTTCTGCCCAGTCACGTGTTTTTCTGCCAGTAAGTCGGCAGCACAGCTGCCCCCAGCCCTCTCTAAGCTTCCCACGTGGAGGTGGAAGCGCCTGCGAATGTCATTCCCCATTTCCTTCTGCAGCCTCATGCAAAAGTCCGACTTCCACTTGGCTTGTGAAAGTAGACTCTTTCCTCCCCCGAAATGATCCTCCTTCCTGTTGCTTTCAGGTAAATAAATACATCACTGTGACTATTTCGGGGCGCTTTGCCGTCACCCTGGTCTTCAAAAGGCACTCCCAAAGTCTGAAGCTATCACTGGCACCCGTGAAACACAAGCGTCCACATTTACCTGATAAGGTGGGCCAGGGGGTTCTCAGTCACGTTACGCCTTTACCCAGGGACGCTGGGACGTGCCTGTAAGCTCTGCACTCAGGAGGCTGAGGCAGGAAGACTGTGGGTTTCAGGCCAGCCTGGTCTACATACTGAGTTCCAGACCAGTCTCAGACGAATTAGGAAGCTTCACCCGAAAGAGAAAAGAAAAATTTTTTTTCCCTGTTTTCACGTAGCTTAGTAGTGATCCTGACTGATTTTGATCAAGCTTCAGAAACTTGAAAAATCTGGAGTGTATTTATGTGGATGGTACAGTTATCAAAGAAACCGTATGAACATGTACATGAGGTAATTTTTACTTTGTAGAATTAGTACAAACATCTTGAACATCCTGAATTTGTATGAATTTCTTCAAAGTCACTAATGCCTTTATGCCAAGCTATGTTGCTTCCCTGGGTTTCAGTAGCCACGACTTCTGAAAAGAGTTTCACTCTCTCCCAGCTGTTCCCTGATATCAACCCCTCTTCCCGAGAGCCTAAGGAAATACTGGCGTGCTACAAAAGGAAGTGCAGGCTGATGGATTTCATGGCCCAGAGCTCAGATGTAAGTGCCCACCGTTTCCGTCTGCTAGGCTGAGGGGGCTTTTATTTTTCACATCGTTCCGGTTGCTTTCAGTTCCAACATAGAGCGGATTTGCTTCAGAATACCAGTGAGCTCTTGGTGGCCTCTGTCTCAGACAGGGAACAGTCAGTTCATGGTTTCTGATTGGTCCAGGCCTCTGTAGCTCCTCTGACCTATCGCTGGGTAATATTCAACTCAGGTTGCCAAAGAAGCTTGGCACTGGTAAACCCCGTACTTCTGGTTACTATAAATCGTGACTAAGAATGATGCTCATTTTATTTTTGAATGAACTGAAGTATGCTCACAGCTGCTTTTTTCTCATAGATTGGGCCTTTCAATTCTGAGTCCCTATCATGTTCATAGAATGTTAACTGTGTTGGGAAGTAGATGTTCACATCCAAGAAAAAAAAAAAAACCAAAACTTTTGTCTCCATTTTAAAAGATTAGAAGGACACATATCTAATATTTCATATTGAATATATTACTTAATACACACACACACACACAACTGTGCATGCGTGTGTTTGGTGCCTGCAGAGGAAGAAGAAGGTATTGAATCCTTCAGAACTAGATGTACAGAAGACAGTTGTGAGCCTCCATGCAGGTGTGAGTGCTGAGAATCAAGCATGGGTCCTCTGCAAGAGCAGCAACTGTTCTTAACTGCCAAGACTTCTTGCCTGCCTCTAATGAATATATTACTTAAAAAACAAAACGTATTTTTTATTTTATGTGCGTGGGTGTTTTGCCTGCATGTATGTCTGTGCATCGTGTGTGTTCTTGGTTGTAGCAAGATGCTCTGAAGGAGTTCTGTGATCTTTTGATTTCTCTAAAAACACAGAATGGCTTTTGGAATGGTTTGGTCCCCATCCCAGGTGTAGTGGATGATGGTGAGTTTGATTTAGGTTATTTTAGTCGTTACTGGGGCTATGATTTGTTTGCTTGCCACTATATTGCCATGTGCAGCTTGTCCTTACGAGCGTGTGCCACTTAGACTTCTGGGAACTTTGATCAGAATGTATATTGGTTGAGACCTGGAGAGCCTGGGTTGATTGGTTGGTGGATTGGGCTGTTGGTTGAGAGGGATTTTGATTGGAGGGATTAGGTTCAGGGATATTGCTTTGAGAGTTTAGCTCACTATCAGCTCCTGCTCTCCAAGCTTTGGACACCCAATAAGGACCAATAAGGACTGCCTTTCTCTCTTTCTCTCTTTCTCTCTCTCTCTCTTTCTTTCTTTCTCTCTCTCTCTTTCTTTCTTTCTTTCTTTATTAATCTTAATTTCTTCCTTTCTCTCTTTCCAGGCTGCCAACAAGGGCAGTAAAGATCTCTTTCTTTTCTTTCTTTCTTTTGCTCTTTCTTACTATCATTCTTTTTCCTTTCCTGAGCTAGAGGGTAAAAATGCACAGAGGCAGCCTGCTACACTTGGGACACACAGAGGTCAGAATAGGACATGAGACTGTTGTGCGCTGCCACGTGGGTGTTAGGAATCAAACCCAGGTCCTCCGGAAGAGCAGAAGACCTCTTAACCACTGAGCCTTTTCTCCAGCCCCAATATATTACTTTTAAAATAAAAAGAAAAGAGATCTTTGTGAAGTCTATAATATTAGTAGAGAAACCATATCAACAAAAAAATTTTTTTAAAGGTATTATTAAAGGGCCGAAGGTTCATTTGTTTCGGTTTTGTCTTTGTCTTTTGTGGGCCAGTGATTAAACTCAGGGACTTGCACAAATTGGACCAGGACTGTACCTCTAAGCCACGTTCCAAGGCAGTGCTGCTGGTTGTGCTCTTTCCGGTCATGGAACCTGTCACGCTCGAACAGCTTTGACTAAGGACAGTCTCTGTGCATGAAAGCCTTCCTGTGCTGTTTTCTTAACCAAAGTTGATGCAGGCGTCTGACACGTTCACAAAGTAACCGTCCACGTCTCCTGTAACTCCTGGGCATAGCTCCCTGGGTGCTCCTTCCCGTAAAAAAAAAAAGAAAAGGTTGATCCAGCAAGAATAATGAATTAATTTCTCGACTGTGGCGACTCTCTCTTCCTTCTTTGAGATATAGGCTCTTTTGTTTCTTAAGCGTTTTATATTTTCTCTGTATGATACTTCTAGGAAAAAAATGTCACGACCTGACATTTTCAGAGACTATTGGCTGGTTTCCTTTCTTCCCGATACCTTGAGCTTTCGTGTGAGTATCTGACAGAGCGTTGCTAAGTCAGAGCCCAACAGCTGCAATAAACATGCCACTGAGCTTTCTAGTTGCGAAACTGTACAGATCATTCACAGACACATGTCTGACACTTAGGAGCATTTCTTGTGACTTGCTTGCTCTATGACCTAACATGGAAGGCACGCTGCAACTCTACCCTTACACATTTACTGATTGCTGATGTCAAGCTATGTGCTACCCTAAGTCACTCTGTATTGTGTGAAGCAGCGGTCTTTCAGGCTGTGGCTTGCCGGGAGTGACTCCATTTCACAAGCAGCACTGGGCTCTATTTGAGGATGGAGGATGACACCTTGGTGGGCACGCAGACGCCGCTGCCTGTCCAGCACCAATCACAAGAAACAGTCTGATAGTGATCCATCCTAGAGGTAGAAAGAGTGTCGTCGTATAACTTTATCAAAATAAATTGGGAGTTTAGGAGCACATGGGCATATTAAAATCCAATTGTGAGAGGGCAGGCTGCAGAGATGGCTTAGTTGTTAAGCTACTAGCTGTTTATCCAGAGGACCCATGGATTCGATTCCCATCTCACAGGGTGGCTCACAACCGTCTCCAGTCCCAGGGGATCTGGTGCCCTCTTCTGGCCTCCACAGCCACTGCAGGCATGTGTTGCGCAGACAAACGTGCAGGCAAAAACCCATACACCAGAATACATTATAAAATATTTCATCAGGAAGACTACGCTCAAGAAATTATCAGACACACAAGACTGAGGAAAGGTTCATTTCCATTACCTGGACCCTACAAAGAGAAGGACATGTAACAATTCGAAGATGATGTCCCCACTAACCTGCCCTTTAACTGTCCAATGTATGCGTCAAGGGACCAACAAAGACGGTCGCGTGGGCTTCAGCGTAGCTGTCTCCCATGTTGATGTATCCTGCTTGGATTGCTGTCTGTCCCTCTGCTCGTTCGTCCGTCTGCCCCCCTCCCCAGTCCTGCCTTTTACTGTACAGCCTCTGCAGCCCTACACACTGCCTCTGCAGCTTCACTCGACAGCCCGTCTCCACAGCATCGACTCTGACAGACCCGCAGTGGGCTTTGCTGTCTCTTCCTGCCACATGGAGACACTTTCACATCCATACCGCCTTCCAGCTTCTGTCCCTCGGGCCTCTGACACTCCTGGGACTCTGTTGTGGTCTTCACATCCCTTTGTAACCAATTTTGAAACCTACGTGCATACAGATAGATATGCTTACTATGTGATATATAGTATGCGATCTTAGAGTTAATCTTAGAAGTTAAGATTGGGATAAAAGAATATGTGTTTGCCTTAGCTGACTATCAAGGAAATCAGGACTTCTTGGCAAATTGCTGCCAATGAACCTAATATTTACTGTTCTTCAACAAATTCTAATATTTTAAGAGGATACAAATGTGTTCATTTCTAACAGCATGTTTATGTCAGTTATTCAATCTGAGATATTTATTTTCACAGACTTAAATACGAATGTTTTTAATGACTGTATTCATAATTTCCATGCTGAAAACAACCTATGTGTCCGTTAGTTGGGGAATAGATTAACAACGACAAAACAACATCGCTTACTGATAAAAAGCTTCTGAGACACGGAAAGAAATGAATTGGTCTGAGCACGGCGGCTCCCTGCCGCCATCCCAGCTCTTGAGAGGCTAAAGCAGGAGGCTAGCAAGTCTGTGGATAGGTTGTAGTTATAGCCACAAAGGTAGACATCCAAAACGTCTGGCTAAGCAGGGAAAGTCAGACATGAAAGAGTACACAGCGTGCAACTTCAATTGCATGTGACGCTAGAAGAGACCTCACAGCAGAGTGGGGAGTGCTCGCAAAGACAAAGAAGAAAATTTGGTGGGAACGATAGAACTATCTTACATCCTGATTAGAGAGTGGTACTTACACGGGGTCAAAATCCATCAAACGGCCACCTAAAGGATGCTGTGTACTGAATATAAATTATAACCCCAATAAGTTGACATGCCTAAAGAACATTCTAGTGAGAGCGTAGGTTGGGTGACAAGTCAAGCAAGCAGAGGTGGTTCACACATCAGCTGCACAGACTCAGTGCCAAAGCGGAGGGTGGAATTCTGCTGGATGTGTGACAGCACAAACAAGAGACTGAGCTACATCACCAAATCAGCCAGTGATTTCTCCTGAGGTGGTCCAGGTAAAGAAATGGCAGATTTTTTTTCTTGGATTTTTTTTTTTCATTTCACTCTTACATACTTTTGCAGAGCTGGCAACCCAGAGCCTGGGGCACGCTAGGCGAGTCCTGCATTAGATTCCCAGCCGTCACGGTTTTCAAACCACACTTCCCCTGTTCACTGTGTTAACTGTCTGAACTCACAGAAACAATTCCCGTACAGTCTGCGGAGAGAGGAACATGGATGGGAATTTTTAGCGTTTATTTGTTACGTCTTTGGGCTTTTTATCTGAGTCGACTAATCATCTGAAAAAGAATACAACTACACTTTCTCTTTTTGCCTCTGCCTTTTCTGAAATTTATTTTGCCCAGATGGCGCTCAGGCCTGTGACCTACCACATGTTGTCAACTCCATCTTTGTGGCAAACTGTGTTTTTAGCAAGTCTGAAAGAATTTTCCATAAACGTATGCTATAGAGGGTTTGGAGGGAGGAAAACAGAGAAAAGTAATTACAGTCTCAAAAAAAGAAAGAAAGAAAGAAAGTTTCTAAAAGAGAGCGCGGGAGGGAAGGATGGAGGGGTGGAGAAAGGGATGGAGAGAGGGATGGAGAGAGGGAAAGTCCTGAAGAGAGGCACTAATGTTCTATTAACCAGTTCAGCAAGCAGTAGTGAGAAGATGCAAGGAAAGGCTTGAAGCTGCATGCACGAGGGTTTTTTCACATCCAAGATTTTTTCTGTGTCTAGAAAAAGAGCAATCGTTTGACTTGGGGTTTTAAATTAATTTGTTTAGAGCTACCCAGTAAAAACTCAGGTTTTGCCAGGGATTGTGATGCACATAGGAATTTCGAGCACCCGAGACACTGAAGCATAAGAGAGCTAGCCTCCGGCTGAGAAATCCAATCTCAAAACAATTTAAAAAATTTGTTAGAAATTTAAGGCCACTTAAAATATACTTATTCCACTAATAATCTCCATGAAGGTTACTGTTGTCTTGTCTTGATCCTCTCATTGGTTGGCTCAAATGGAGCTGATTATACTTGATAATTAGACTCCTATAATAAAATTTAGTGAACAAAATTTTGCATATTTTGAAGTATATTTGTAATTTTAAAGTGTTTTATTCTACTTTAAGTACTTCAAATGCATATTTATAACCCTAATAAATAAGGGGATTCTCTCTCTCTCTCTCTTTTTTTTTTCTGGAGACAGGGTTTCTCTGTTGTAACTCCGGCTGCCCTGGAAGAGCGGTCAGTGCTCTCAACCGCTGAGCCGTCTCTCCAGCCCTAAATTAAGGGGATTCTTAAGTTTTCTTAAATATTCCGATTATGTTGGAACTTAGTCACTTCATGTAAGACTTTTAGACTTAATTATCGTAAGTCTGTACCACTGTGCTCGATGTAAACGGAAAGCTCAGGGCGGGATACCTCAGGTTTTCTTTTGCTGTTGCTTTCTTTGAGAGAGTCTGTCTACAGAGCTGTGGCAGGCCTCAGCTCAGAGATCCACCTGACGCCTCTGCTTCCCCAGCGCTGGGATCAGAGGTGCGTGCCACTGCACCTGGCTTCGGTTTTTCCTAACTGACAGAATCTCCAGATTTGGCCTCAAACTGGCAGCTTGAGAGATATCTAACCGTTAAGAGCACTTGTTGCAGAGAACCAGAGTCTGTTTCCCAGCACCCACATAGTGGCTCTGAACCATCTATAGCACTCCGCTTCCAAGGGTCAGGACCCCCTCTTCTAGCCTCTGAGGGCACAAGGCATACGTGTGACAGACATGCGTACACACAAGACACTCCTACACATAAAGTAATAAATCTACAAAAACAAAATAGAAGAATCTTCAGATTTTCAATATAACACATATAAAAGATGATCCTGTGACAGATAACACGCTCATATATATTAAAGCTTCAGCATCGTGAGATAAATTTGCTGCATTTTTATTTATCCACTACATTTTTGAGTCTGAGAGTAAGTTGTAAGACTCACATTTTTAGGTGATGGACATCAAGCCACTGGTGTTTCCTTGAGTCTGGGAAGCCGCAGAGGGGCTATGAGAAGCCCACTCTGGGTCTTCTTACCAGGGAGACCCCGAGAGAGACACTGAGGCACCAATCGATGTAAAGACATGAGGTTTATTGATCCGACGCATCAGGTGACCGTCACAGAGTCTCCACACAGGGAGGTGGAAGGCACACCCCCAAGGGACTTACTCTTTTCTAAATGCTACTTTTAGCAGCAGTATAACCTTTAAGCTGATTGGTAGATTAGATGTAATGACATAAGTGAGCAGGGTGAAAAGGTAACGGGACATTCCAGGTGGGTTATCTCGTGGTTGGGGAGGGCTGAGTGTGTAGCTGGAACTGTTCTTACCTGAGTGTAACTTTTGTGGTTATTCCCAGAAATGTCTCTGGACTAAGATTTCCGAGAAAGTTCAGGCAAAGTTCGGGCCTACTTGTACATTTCCAGTCCTGACTAAAGTTTGGTCAAGGCCAGCCTTGGCCTTACAAGTCCTTTTTGAAATCACTATAACAAGGAAGTTCAAGTCTATGTCCTTCAAATGGAGTTGATTTTTCAAACTGAAGCCTCAACTTTATTGCCTGATTTCTATAGAATAAATTCCTCAAAACGCCCCCTGTCTACTCCATCAGCCTCTACCTGGCTCACTGAGTCCTATGCCTCTTCATTTCCCCTTGTTTTGTGTCCAGTTTCACCTGGCTTTGCACAATGCACAAAAATGAGAGAGTAAATACATAATTATGTATGCCTTTGCATGTTAATGTATTACATAGAGTTAATGAATATTTGTAACAAAAGCAACACATTTCTTGGCCATCTGACTCATCTGACCTAAATAACAACTCTATATGCACAACATAATGTGAAAAGAGCTCATTGCCTGGTGGTGGTGGTGGTGCACGGCCTTTAATCCCAGCACTCGGGAGGCAGAGGCGAGCGGAGCTCTGTGAGTTTGAGGCCAGCCTGGTTTAGAGAGTGAATTCCAGGACAGCCTGAGTTACAACAGATAAACCCTGTTTCAGAAAGAAAGAAAGTGAGGGGGGGGGGAGAGAAAGAAAGAAAAAGAGAAAGAAAAGAGGGAAGAGGGAGGAAGGAAGGAAAGAAAGAGAAAGAAGAAAAGAGCTCATTTTACTCTTATAACCATATAAAATCTAAGGCTCTCATGATATACTTCACTGGCTTTTTCTACTGCTAAGTGTGTTTAAACACAGCTTTGTACTTATAACTCATGTTCTAACTTATTCTTTGCTGTATTGTTGTGATTGTCCGCCTGTCAAGTTTCTCCACTGACTGTGAGTCCCTGGAGGATAGGAAAATGACCTTTTCTCTCTTAATTTCTTTATTATGATAACATACATTTATAAGTATAGGGGCTGGAGAGATGGCTCAGAGCACTGGCTGCTCTTCCAGAGGTCCTGAGTTCAATTCCCAGCAACCACATGGTGGCTCCCAATCATCTATAATGGGGTCTGACGCCCTCTTCTGGCACGCAGGTGTATATATATGCAGACAGAACACTCATACATTAAATAAACAAAACATTTAATTTAAAAAGTAAGTCTATATTTCAGTGGCATTAAGCATACTCACAAAAGATTATGGCTTTCGTGTGTGACTTTAATCCAGGTTTCTGGCACATTGCCAGGCTATAAACAGCACTTAAATAACACTTGCTGGATAATCTCATTAATGAGTGAATGAGTGCGTGAAGATGAAGGATTGGTGTTTGCTAATCACACACTAAGCAGTCTCCCTCACATGTGTGTGTACGCCACAGATACCGATGTCTATATTCACCTTCTCCTTCAAAGGCTTCAAATTTAGCCGACCCCGTGGACACAGACTCTGATGATCCGGGAATGGAAATAAGCCTCATGCATGACCTTGTGACAGCCATCAAACTAAGCAGAATGCAGCAGAAGGTTAAGCACCTCCTCCTCCATTGGCTGAATTACTACAGATCCACACTGGGTAAGCCTAGGAGTCCACTGTGCTGCTCCACATGACTGACTTTGCTGCTCTGATTTCTAGAAAAACTAGCATCTCAACATCTGCCCCCACCAAAGCGTCAGGGCTTCAAGTTTATAACTGTAAATCTCTGTTATACAGCTTCTTATCATGGACTCAGATGATGAGCCAAAGCAGGGAGACATAGCACGACTTTTGGTTTTGTTTCCTTCTTTTTGAAGAAGAAAATTTACATGGCCATGGCTGTGTTTTTATAGGGAAAGGAGCTTTCACATTTACGTTTTTATATTTTATATGTATGCATGCATGTGTGTATGTATGTATATAATAGCTGAGCCATTTCTCCAGCCCACAATTCTTTTTTTCATCAGTAACCCCTCTCATACCTTCAAGCCCAATCCTTAGCCCCTGAACTAAAACTTCAGGCTTTGTCTACATCGTTTGATCACTTGTGCTCAGAAGGGGTCTCACGCTCAAATGTTCTGTTGCATATGCATCAACTCATAGTTGGTGTTAAGAACAGAGCCTATCACAATCTTAGTTCTTGGCTGGTGATGAAGCATAGTTTCTTCTCATGGAAGTTGGGTTCTGTAGTCTCCACAAACACTAGGTGGTGTGTTGGTTACTTTTCTTATCTCTGTGACCTTATACCTAACAACAACTTACGGGAAGAAGGGTTTACCTTCACTCATGGTTTGAGATGTGAGTCTGTGGTGATGGGGAAGGCATGGAAGAGCTCATGGTGGCAAGACTACATGGCTGGGACTCCTTACATCTCAATGGCTAAGGAAGCAGGAAGTGGGGGAACGTTGGCACTTAGCTGGCTTTCTCTTTTTTTCCTTTTTTCTAGAATCACCTACATTCAGGGTAGGTCTTCCCTCTTGAGCTAAACCTCTCTAGAAATGCCCTAAAAAACATCCAAGTAATTTCATAGTCCTATGTGTAGCTAAGATCAAGTGTGAAGACATGCCCAGAGGTGTGTTTTCTGGGTAATTCCAAATCCAGCCAAGTTAACAATGAAGATTAATCATCAGAAGTCCATCCTTAAATCAGATTGACATCCAAACACATTTCAGCCCTGGTTCTCAGAGGTTCATGGTAATTTCATAATGCAAACTATACTCAGTTCATCTTTAAGAGCCCCGTAGTCTTAACAATTTCAACATTGTTCCAAAAGCCAAAGTCTCTTCTGAGATCCAAGATAATCTCTTAACTATCAATCCTTATAAAATTAAGAAACATGTTGCATGTTTCTATAAACAGTGACATACGGTAAACATTTCTATTTCAAAAGGAAAGAATTGGAACATAGCAAAGAAAGATCAGACTAAAGCATTATAAAAACTCAACAGGGAAAACATACATACAAGTAACATTGTACAGACTGAGCAGTTTATAGGTAGGAATGTATATGTATATACATATAAATATATGCATGCAATAATTAATGAAAAAAGAGGCCAAGAATTTGAGAGATAGTAAGGAGGGGTATGTATATAAGAGGAAAGAAAGGGAAGAGAGAAATAATAATATTATAATCCCAAAAACAAAAGAAAAATCTTTTGTAAAATATTGTAACTACATGGCACACTGGGTAAACTTAATGGGTGGTTGTAGGTAGGCTATTATTTGAATAGGATTATTTATTTTAAATATTTGGCTCAGTCCGTGGCACAAGGTAAACATAAAGTCATATAGGTTATATTTGTTGATGACCTAGACATCTTCCTTGTTTATGATATTAGTGCCAAGTTTCCTCAGGGAAGATCAAGAGGTACCCATGGTGTGTGGGGGGCATTAATGGAAAGGAGCATCTCTGTGAGGTGAAGGAATATCTCAGCTATTGCACCCAATGTAATCTATCCAGCTCAGCCTACAAGTGTCTTTGTCCTACTGAAGATGTTTAACGGAACATGTTTTCATTTCAGGACTGGAATCAATGCACGTTTGCAAACTGCCCATATTTGCGAAAAGAAAGGGCAGGAAAACAAAGGTTTCATTTGCTATACCTGGCCTGAATCAAAGTGCAAAGGAAGCAGATTGGTATAAGGAGTATCTTCGATACAGGAATGACTACCTTACATTGACGGAGTTCTTCAAGCCTTTACCCTACCATTACACCCACAGGACTCCAGTCGTCCCCCAGCATTCCCGGTAACCAGCCTCACTGACTTTAGCCAACTGAAATCTGGGTCATGGTTGAGAGACAGTAACCTTTCCTCTCTTTTAGCTCTTTCATGTTGGCTCAGTGGGGCCCTCTAGGTGGCTCAGCAACTGTGAGGCTGGGTTAGACGCTGTCACCTTCAGGCTGTATCAACGCTTTCCTCACAGCTGTGAAACTACCTGGCAGATGCAACTTAGAGGAGAAAGGGTTTATTCTCATGTACAATTTTAGGGGATACCACTCCATTGCAGCAGGAAAGGCACATCAAGGAGCGTGGGTCAGTGTTTGGTGGGGGCTTTTCCACATCTTGGTGAATCGGGAAGCCAAGAAAATGGGCTCAGAAGCAGGGCTAGCCTATAACCCTCAATGCCCTATCCCTAACAACCCAGCTCTGCCAGCTGGGCTCCGCATCCTCCAACATGCCACCAGCTGAGGACCAAGAGCTGAACACATGATAAGACCATGGGGAACGTTCCGTATCTAAACCATAATATATGCTTGTTAATGAAAAGCTTTCATTAGTGATTCCAGGACATCCAGGACTATGTAGAGAGACCCTGCCTCAAACCTCCCTGTGTGTGTATTGGCGGGGAGGGCGGGGCGGGTTAGAGAGCAACTGAGGAAGACATCTAGTGCCAACAGATGAGTTCTCTGATGTCTTCTTATCAGAACATGAAACATATGGGGTCAGCCTTGCCTCCGTATGACTTCATTTAACCTTAAGTCGCTTCCAGAAAATGACCTGTCTCCTGTGCAGATGCACTGAGGATTGGGACTTGAACATTAGAATTTTGTTGCTGTTGTTTTGAGGCAGGGTCATGTGTAGCCCAGGCTGACCTCATGTAGCCCAGGATGGCCTCAAACTCATTATCCTACCTCCACCACTTGAGCGCTAGGATTCACAGGTATGTGCCACCGTGTTTGGTTTATTGTGGTGCTGGGGGTGGAATTGAGATCATGCATGCTGAGCAAGCACTCCACCGACTGAGCGACATCCCCAGCTCCAACATACACATTTTAAGGGGGTACAAACATTAGATCCATAATACTTGGTTTCAGAATAAAGAAATTGAAGCCAACAGTGAATATTTTAAAGGCAATGAAATGTGCTGTCCTCACTATTGGGAATTATGGTTGTGAATAAAATACTGCATTTTAAACAGATTTTAGGGTCTCACTAAAAAACTAATCCAAGCTCATGAAGTTTTTTTGTTTTTGTTTTTTTATTTTGTTTTATTTATTTATTTTTTATAAAGTTTTATCACTTCCCTGGAAATTTGGTAGAAACATGAACTTTTCCCCACAAACAAATATGAACACCAGGGTACAAAGAAGTCAGAGACTTAAATTATATTTCGAGGGACAGATAACAGACTTGAGTTTAGCTCTCTGATTCCCCTCTAACTGTGAAGTCACATGGCTGATAGTCTATGTCTTCGTGTTCTATTACTGTAAAGAGACACCATGACCAAAGCAGAAGAAAGCATTTAATAGGGGGCTTAACCACAGTTTTAGAGGGCTAGCCCATGATTATCATGGCAGGAAGCAGACAGGCATGACTCCGGAGCAGTAGCTGAGAGCTTTACATCCTGGTCCACAGACAGCGGGTGGGGGACTCGCTGACAGGAGCTTTTGAAACCTCTAAGCCCAACCCCATTGACACGCCTCTTCCAACAAGGCCACACTCCTTAATGCTTCTAATTCTTCTCAAATAGTTCTACTCCCTGGACTACTCCCATTTAAATATGTGAGCCGCTGGGAGCCACTCATTCAAATCACCACAGATTATCAATAGACAAAGAACCAACTGAGGAACGCCATCTTCGGGAGTCATTGAGATGGTGGGGCTAGGATGGGAAGCATATATGAGTTCAGGTTCCAACGCTGATATTCACTTTTGTAGAGTTTGGGACAAATCATTGACCTTTTGGAACCTCACTGTTGCTAGTGTTAAGGGTCTGCCCTCTGTCCCTAACTGTAAGAGGATAAAGGGGAGTATCTTGCCGGGCAGCCTTGAGTGCGTTCTTCACACTCATGTTAGACTGCACACAACACTCTGCTTCTTGTGCTACTGGCCACCACTTGTAATGTTTGGCCCACAGAACCAAACAGGCTGACGTTCTATTGTCTGTTTCTTTTAGCACATTGACAGATGCTGTCCAGAATTAAGACTTGACGTTTACCAACGCACCCACCTGTGACACAGGGTGCCCTTTCTGCCCCTTTGGCTCTTTGACCTGACTCCTAACCTTTCTGTTCCCAGGCTTCCTCTTCTCACTAAAAGTAAGGATTTGCAGTTCACTCCCCAGCTGGCCTGTCCTGTGGTCCTGAGGAAGACAATTTGTGGGGAGAAAGGGAACATATGCAGATGTAGCTGTCACATCATTCCCGAAGTGACAGACCTGGAGTATGACCATCTCATAAGAAACCAGCTGTCCCATGTGGATCAGATCATTGTAGTCTGTGTGTTCTCAGCTAAGAAAAAAGAGGACAAGACTATAGAAGAAGTGACTAACGTGTACAAGGAAATAAACAAATCTAGAAGCATGCCTTGCATTCAGGTGAGTGTTGATGTGGGCAGAGGGTGGGAAAGGTTTGCTTGTGTGTTTCATTTGAATACGTATCCTCAGCCACAGAAACGATTGTGGAAGGACCTCCTTTGTGTGTTTGTGTGTCGGCGTTATGATATAGTCATAGAATAAAGAATAAATCGAATAAACAGAATAAAGGCCATAAATCTTCACGGCAGCACTCTGGTTTGGATATGTTTTTTTTCTCCCAACGAGAATACTGGAAACTTGAAGAGAAAGGGCTTGGTTAGAGATGATTAGGTCCTTGGGGCACAACCCCCAGAAAAGATTAGTGCTTTCCTTCTGGAGTTTTCTGGGGCTCATGTGACCAGATTAGTTCTTGTGAAAATGAATTGTTATAAAATCCAGACCACCCATGCATTTGGTTCCTTCTGCGTGACATTTCCCCTTCTTTTCTCAACCATGCTGTAAGGTAGTCAGGGAGAGGGCCCTCAGACAGCTTCCAGAATCATGAGTCAAATAAACAACTTTTGAAAAACAGATATACTTTACCCAGTGTCAGGTATTTTGTTATAGCAACACAGAATGGATTGAAACAGGTGTGTAATTGTATAGATTTGGCGTATGTACAGTACCTGTATACTACCACACAAATGAAGATATAGACAGAATATGTCCAGGTCTCTCTTCTCTTCCCAGTAAATAAATTTATTAAACTAGCCAAGCCCAGGTAATCATATTCTGATCGCTTTGCATGCCTAAATTACTTTTGTCTGTTCTAGATGGTTGTTGTACACTTTAAAGAAAACACAAGGTATAACTTCCTCTGCCAGAAAACAGGAATAGCAAAAACTATCCTTCTGCCAATACCCTCCTGTTCTATGTCTAAAGCAGGTATCACTTACTTTCTTTTCAACTCGCCCCAGACTGAATCCTGACCTCTTTTCTGCTTCAAGCAGCGACTGCCAGTTGATCTCAGTAGCCATGTGCAAAAAAACAAAACAAACAAAAACCTCATTAATTCTTACCTGCTTTTATTCTGTAGCTTTCTGCTCCAAAATGTCCCACTTTTCCCTTCTACTGCTTCTGCTCATTGAGGCCTTTGTCATCTCCCACAACATCTCTCACTGGTTGTACTGCTCCTGGTCCTGGTTCAGCTGATATTTCCTACTTATTACAGGGTATTTTTAAACACAGGGCTGTGACTATGCTTTTTGCCTGCTTACCCTCTAAGGACTTCCCTTTGGATCCAGTCCAAGTCCCTACATGCTTGGCTTCCCATGCCAGCCCTAGTACTGTTTTTAGGGGATGGATCGGAACACACAGTTCTTGCTCCTGAGTAGGTTGAGCCCACAAAAGCCAAGGGCCTGGACTCTGTCAAAGCACTGAGCTGCTTCTGGTGAGTTGTCCTTGGGGCGTTCTCTCTGCGTACCCAGAACAGCTTCTGGGGGAATGTCTCAGTTTGCTAAGGTCTGGTGGTCCTGTCTGAAATCCAGTAGGAAAAATCATCTCTCTGAATGAGAGACTAGAAAGCTTTGCTTGTCATGAGGATTTCCTGTTTCTTCCCTCCCTCCCCCAAGAACAGAATGGTAGGCATCTGTTGGGGCTTCTCTTTTTACTTGGCTTGCCCATACAGAGCAAACATCAAGACTGCATGACAATAAATAGGTAGAAACTTGCAGACAGAAAGCTTCCAGGTATTTCTGGAGTAGGGCAGGTGGAGTCTAGAATTTTGGGTTTGAGGACACAGATGCTGTTGAATGGAGCAAAGGCTTTTTTGGCTATGCTTTAATATTGTGGAATACTGCAGGGCTTTAACCTCAGAACTCAGGATGCAGGTGGCTCTCTGTGATCTACCTAGGGAGTTTGAGGTTAGCCAGGATGACTTAATAAGATGCTATATCAAAACAAAAACAAAAACAACAGAATAACCCAAAACAACCACAAACCCAACCCAACCTCATTTTTTTCTTTTCTTTTAGAGTCATTTAGATTCCTTTCGATTGCTCAAATACGATATCACATCTGCATCTAAGTTTGCAGGACCTGGTTGCCCGCTCCTAGTTCGAAGACACAATCTCGCTCCAGGAATTTTTTTGGTATGTGTTTGAGATACGTCACTCTGAGATGCCTGATGGATATGTTGATTGTCTGACTCAAAGGTCTTTTGGGGTCAATAGAAGGCCAAACATAAGGCAGACAGTTCCACTCAAATCTTTGTAATAACCCTGACCATACGCCTTCTTGAGTGCTAGATTATCCTACCGCTGCTCAAATCAAATTAAAAATTAGGCCATGTGAAAATTGAGGTGCCAAGTCACCCATGGAGATGACGGAAGTGACTGAAGTCAATTCTCAACTTTTAGAAGCTTATGCACATAAGCTAGCTGAGGAAATAAGGTTATACAAATTTCTAACCGAGTAGCATGGCTACCTAACTAAAGCAGCCTCGTGGGGTAAAGTATGGCTGAGTTCAAACATTGGTTCCACTACTTGCCCTGTGTGACCTCAGGAAAACTACTCTTACTTACAAAAGAAGGGAGTAATTAATAAGCACATTTTCATAGCCTTATCTAAGGGGATACTATATATTACTCTTCCTGTGTAATGCAAGGACTGAAATAAATATCTCGTGTTTTTACAAAAGGATAGTGAACTCATAAAATTACTAGAAACGTTTCAGACCCCGGCACATCGTGGGCGCATGATAAATGTTAATCATACTGTGGGGCTTTCTGTCCCTGTGGTTTGCCTTTTCTAGAAATCATCTTAATGAGGCTTGGTAGCACACAACTTTGGTCCCAGCACTCCAGGGGCAGAGGCAGGTGGAGCTCTGTGAGTTTGAACTCAGCTGGGGCTGCATAGTGAGACCTTGCCTCAAAATAAAATAAGCAAAATATAGAATTTCACTTGAAAGCGTTCATACAGTAAGTATTTCTTTGGTCTGGCTACATCAGGGAACCACAACGGTACATACGCACATGTGCTTGTGTGTGTGTGTGTGTGTGTGTGTGTAGGTCAAAGGTCAGTCTCAGGTGTGACTCCTAGAAAACCATCTACTTTATTTTTTGCTACAAGGTCTTTGACCAGGACCTGGAACTCTCTGGCTAGCTAGACTGACTAGCCAATGGGCCTAGAGATCTATCTTTCTGTCCCTGCCCCCTTGGAGCTCGGGTTGTAAGCAGAGTTACCAAGCAGCCTTTTACATAGCTCCTAGGGATTAAACTCAGGTCTTCACGCTTACGCAGGCAAACACTTCACCAACCCAGGTTTTTGAAAAAGCCTCCTAGCCAGGTGGCAAGGGCACACATCTTTAATCCTAGTACTTGGGAGGCAGAGGCTGATGGATCTCTGAGTTCACTGTAGGCCAGCCTGGCCTGTAGAGCGAGTTCCCGGACAGTCAGGGCTACACAGAGAAACCTGTTTTGAATGTCTTGAGAGGCAAGAAACAAACAAACAAACAAGCCTCCTCATTTAAAAAAAATGCCTTTCTATGTGATTTAAACGAGAAGCAACAGACTGCATGATCTTTCAAGACCCCTCCTTCTAGCTTTCAACAAGCAGACAGACAAACCCATGATTTCATCTCCAGTCAGCAGATGCAAACTAGTGAAATATAACTTTATAAAACTCATGTCTTAGAAATATTAAGAAGCTAGGCATGGTGGTGCACACCTTTAATCCTAGCACCCAGAAGCAGGCAGATCTCTGGGTTTGAGACTAGCCTGGTCTACAGAGTGAGACCCCGTCTCAAGGAAGGAGACGCAGGAGGAGGGAGAGGAGGGGGAGGACTGCGTATGACTGCCAGTGTGTTACTTATTTTTCCTGTTGATGTGACAAAATTCCTGATAGAAGTACCTTCAGGAAGGGAAGCTTTATTTTTTCACAGTTTGAGGATGCTGTCCATCACGCTGAGGAAGGCAAAGCAGCGAGGCCGTGGGCAGCAGGTCAGGTAGAAGAGGAGAGAGATAAATGCAGCTGCTTGAACCCTTTCTCTGCTTTTCCTTTTTATTCATGGGATGGTGCCACCCGCATTCCAAGGTGGATCTTTCCCCTTCAGTTAAACCTCTTCAGAAATGCCCTCGCAGACATGCCCTAAATCTGCCCAAAATTCAGTCAAGTCTACAAAAAGGATTAGCCATCATGGCCATCAATATTCCTGAGTTTTACTCTCTATCCAGACACCACGCTCAGTAATTTCTTTGTGTTTTATTACTGAAATATTCAAAGTAAGCAGGCATGGTAGTGCATGCCTTTAATCCCAGCTCTCAAGAGGCTATAGCAGGATTGCTACAAGTTAAAGTTCAGTTTGTGCTATGTCAGCACAAACCGGGAAGGAAGGAAGGAAGGAAGGAAGGAAGGAAGGAAGGAAGGAAGGAAATCCCTTACAGTAGTAACTCAGAGGATAGATACAATCCTGATGTTTCTGATAGAAAGGGGTGGAAATAGAGACTCAGATTAAGCAATTCACCCAAGATCAAGGAGCCAGCAAGAGACAGAATCAGACAAGAATCAGAATCCAGATCCTCTCCCATACACGGAGACAGGGTTTCTCTGCTGTAACTCTGGATGTCCTGGAGCTCACTCTGCAGACCAAGGTGGCCTCAGATTCACAGAGATGCATGAGTTCACTGTGTGGGTGAGAGCTCTAGCCTGGGGGGAGTGGTGACTTGAAATCTACGCTTAGCAAGAAGGCACAGAGCCTCTTAGCGTTGTGTGGGAAGCATCCAGCTTGCTGCTAGGGCCAAAGGACAGTTAGACAAGAGAGGGGACCTCAGCACAAATGAGACAGGACAGGAGTTTTATCCCGCCATCATCGAAGGTGGATATAAAATAGACAACGTTCAACTCCTGATTTCACTATAGGAAAGTATTTTTTTTCCCTCAGATTTAATCTAAAATATATTTTCAGTTTCCAAAATACAAATTGCTGTCACAGCAAACACTATGTGGTAATGTGGTTGTGGGGGGTGTCTCCCCACAACACGTGGCTGTCACCGATGATCACTAAGCTCCTGTCTGCCCATTAGATCCTGAAAATCCTTGCAGAGGAGAGTGGTTGATTTGCAGCCTAGTTTCCTATGAATTTACTGATGGGGGAAGAAACCAAAAGAAATCAGCACAGTGGAAACGTATGTCTCGGTTACATTGCATTCACCCGTGACATCCAGGTCCAAGACGTCCCAGCTGAAGCTGGCTTAGTTCTGGACAGAGGAAATGAACACACACTCCTGATCTTCTGGAATACATATGATCCTATTTAAACCGGGGCTGTTGAGCTGAGAGAGGGCTTAGGCCTCAGCCCGCTGAACTTTCTGTCCACTGGGTGACAGTGTTGATCCACTGGAAATAAATGTGCCTTGTTCTTGAGCCAAACAAAACCCTCCAGACCCCTAAAAGGAAAGACTGCAGGCAGATGGCGTTTGGAGGGCAGCTGGATGGGCACAAGCTCTGCTTTGGTTCTTGGAAAGAGGCTGAATAGATTCACGTTTTATCTTTCAGTGGAAAATGTGGGGGAAGGACTGTCTGTTGTCCCACTAGGCTATTTCTTTGGGGATGGATATGATCTCCACAGTAAATGAACCTACATTTGTCTAATAGCTTAAGGAAAGCAGGAAGCTTGCAGAGAGCACTGTGGAAACAGCTGGAAATCCATGTCAGCTGTTCACTCTTGGTCTGTGAGGACTTATTCTCCAGGCATGCGTGAGCCCAACTGTAGCGTTCATTGCCCAGGGCCCTGCAGGGGAGCGTGCCTATCATTAGGGAATGCTGTTGCCAAATCTCCAGGTCACAGGCTTACATGACTGTCTGATTTGGATTGACACCTGTCTTCAAGGGGAAAAGACAGGACAGTGAGACAGGTGGACGTGTGGAAAGGTGGAAGTGTGTGTGTTGTGAAAGATACAGAAGAGAAGGGGATCACACAGCTGGGCAGATCCGGTTTCAAAGGGATAAGAAGGTCACTTGAATGTTTGCTTTAGGGGCTCCTGCTTGTTTCCTTCCACTGCTCCTCCCCAATATGGAATGGAGAGAGTAATGATCCATTATTATTATTACTATTATTACTATATATACTATTATTACTATTATTACTGTTCATTACAGTGCTTGGTGAGCAATGAAGTTTATGCTGATGCTGCAGCTTTTTTGTTTGGTTGGTGTTTTGGCTTTTTTGTTTGTTTTTGAGACAGGGTTTCTCTGTGTTGCCCTGGCTGTGCCGGAACTCGCTCTGTAGACCAGGCTGGCCTTGAACTCACAGAGATCTGTGTGCTTCTGTCTGCTCCTTTAATCCCTCTGATGATGCTGCAGCTTTTTTTGTCTGTGTACCATGTGTATGCAAGTGCTCATAGAGGTCTGATTCCCTGGAACTGGAGTTGCAGACTGTTGTGAGTTACCATGTGGGTGCTGGGAATCAAACCTGGGCCCTCTAGAAGAGCAGTCGGTGCTCTTAACCACTGAGCCATCTCTCTGGCCCTGGTGCTGCAGCTTTTTAATCAGGTTGAAAGACAATAGCTCCAGATTCTCACCCCACTGAGTAACACTTCACACACTGACTAACACAGAAGGAGGGGTCACAGAGGGCAGAACGCCATCTCTGCAGCCAAAGGTACTTCCTTGCCTCTGCTTTCTGGACATCTAAGGCCACCTTGACAGCAGGAGCCTACTCAGGACAAACTGTACCCACAAGCATTTGATTCTCTTCAGTGTGTGGTAAGGACATTTTCCCCAGGTTTTGGTAGTCTTACCCAGCAAGGGACCAGTCACCCTTCTGTAGAGAGGGCAGAAGGATTTCTGAAAAGAGTCCTTTGATAGCAAAGCTTGAAGGCTTCAAGGGACTCATACGGACAGTTTCTCCCAGGAGGCAGGCCCAACCTGACCCTTGAGTCTGTCTGCCCTTTCCCCATTGAGCCACTATGAAGCAAGGCTAAGAAGAAGGTGAGGTAGAGCGATGGACCCCTCCATGAGCCAGGGACATCCTCATCTGTTTATCTTGGTTAGAGACATGCCCAGGATCCTTTTATCTCTCTATTGCCCCTTCTTAGGTTTCTAGTCAGGAAGATCTCTGAAGCTTCCATGATGGCTCTGTGAGAAGCTGATACCTTGGATCATTTGGGGCAAGTGTTCTACTGGTGTAGCACAACTTTAGAAATGCAGAAAACCACAGAGAAGGAAGTTAAAATTACTACACTCCTACTATCCACAAATAGACACCAAAAATGGTCCAGTTGGAAGTGTTTTAAATAGAAAGAGACCTAAGCACATACCTGTGCGTTAGGAAGATCACCGTTGGTGCAGTGCAGCTAATGGATTAGAGACACACAAAACGTGGTAGGGAAAATTATTAGGCTGCTATCAAAATTCTAGATAAGAAAAGATGGCTGAGCTAGATGTGTAGACAGGATGGTACTTGGGCTAGCACGGTGAAGGGGAGTGTAGCGTTTTAATGGAGGCTGCTAAGATTGGCCATGGCCCTGAGAAAATTCTAGAGAGGAGAGCCAAGGCTGCTTGGTCACCTGCCCTAACTAAGTAGTCTTCTCTCGAATTAAACCCACTTTATCCCTTCTCTCACAAAATGTGAGAGAGAGAAAGACTTCTTGTCCTCTGGAGTGAACGCCCTAGTAGCGCAGAAGACAGTGTGCAAGAGAATACATCAGGGAGTGAGCAATCCCTTAATTAAAAATGAAGTCAAGGGAGGAAAAACAGTGACAAGAAAGGCAGCAGAAAACGGCCCAGAGTGTTGCTTCGAAGGCTTTGGATTTTGTCTCCTTTAGCAATGAGCTTCCTGGGCTAGGAAGGCGGCCCAGTCAGCAAAATGCTTGCTTTGCAAGTGTGAGGAGTGAATTCGGTCCCCAGAATTTACATATAAGAATTAGGTTGCAGGGTGTGCTTGCAGTTCCAGAACTTTTAGCGACAGCCATCTCAATAAGTCTGTGCTTTATGTGAGCCCGTAAGAGATAAAATTTGATTGGCCAAGTATAAGTACAGACCAGTGTGCAAAATGCTATAAAAAGCCGTATGTAGCCATATGTGCATATCCATATGGAATGTGGATTCCATAGCAGAACATGCGAGGAAAGGCATAGCTGCTAAGTGGTTTTGGAAGCTTGCTTGCTTTCTATAGTGGTATAGAAGCCTGTCCGGATGACCTATGAGACACTTACCGGGAAAGGCATTGAAGGCGAAATGCACTCCATTCTTTTGATTAAAAGTATTGTTTCCACTGTTCCTTGCCTGGTACTATAGGAAGTGACTAGGAGAATTGAGGAAATGAGGCAAAGGATGGGAAGAAGCCTTGCAAATGTAATAGGCTTGAAAGCTAAACTAAATGGTAACTCTCCAGTTTATCCACTGAGAGCCATGCGTCTCCTATGGAGAAGGCCTCAAATCTAGTTCAAAGCAGCTGGCTACTCCCATAACTTTCAAGCCACTGTTGTATCAGTCTGTACATCTTGGAAGGTTGTATACCTGGAAGGCTGCTGTTGAAACAGGCTGAGTTGGCTGCAGAAATACCATTGATGTATTTTTTCTTTTCTCGATGGTGCCTTCTAGCACTGTGAAAGATAGTCGTTAAGGAACTATGTTCTACAACGGAAGTGAGTAACATTAGCAGTGGAGTTTAACTCTCTAGTTTTAGTGGAAAGCCAAGATCAAGGGCAATAGCCTGTACTCTTTGGGAGGCCTCTGAAGGCCACCCTGACCAATAACTCATAGGGAGGAAGGTGTCTTAGTGTTCTATTGCTGTGAAGACACACCACGGCCAAGACAACTTATAAAAAAAAAAAGCATTTAACTGGAGTATGGCTTACGATTTCAGAGGTTTAGTCCGTTATCAACATGACAAAGAGCATGATGCTGGAGCAGTAGTTGAGAGCTGCAACCTAATCTACAAGCAGAGACAGAGAGAGAGGTGGGGGGGAGGGAGGACCCTGGCATGGGTCTGAAACTTTAAAGCCCACCCTCAGCAACACATTTCCTCCAAGACCACATCTACTCCACAGAGTCACAACTCCTAATCCTCAAATAGTGCCACTCCCAGATGACTACGCATTCAAATACATGAGCTTATGGGGGCCATTCTTACTCACATCACACAGGAGGTAACCCATGTCTGGTGCTGAGACTTTTCGTTTAATATGTTTTCTAGGGGAATCACTGTCTACCCACGCAGGGTCTCTATGTTCTAACTCCTTGTTTTCATTTTTGAGGCATGCTCTTGTTATGTAGCCCTGGATGATACTTTCTATGAAGCTGAGCCTGGCCTTGAACTTGCAACAGTCACCTTGCCCCAGCCTCCTGGGTACTTAGATTACAGCACCCCCATTCCAGCTCTGGTGTCTCGCTTCAATTCTGATTTTTAGAGGCATATTTGATCAGGGGCTTGCATATTTGAGGAGAAAAACCAGTACTTATCAAAGAAGTGTAAAACATCTGGTAGGGGATTAATGACATGACAGATATTTCAAAATCAGGGATTTCAGTGGGATGGTAGTGACACGTGCCTGGAGTGGTAGCACTGGAGATGTGTCAGGAAGGTCATGAGTTTGAGGTCAGCCTAGAAGTGCATTGCAAGACTGTCTCAAAGGTGGTGGTGGTGGGGGGGGAAATCCTCAGGAATTTCTAATACAGTTTTTCCTTAGCCATTCTGACAAGGCTGTAATGGTTCTCTGCTTTCAAAGTGAACCTACTATTTTTTAAGATTTATTTTTACTTTTGTGCCCAAATGTGTGTGTGTAAATGTATGCCACACATGTGCAGCTAACCTTGGAGGCCAGAAGAAAGTGTTGGATGCCTTGGGACTGGAGTTAGGTGGTTATGAACTGCCCAGCGTGGGTGCTGGGAACTGAACTGTCCTCTGCAGGAGTAGGACACACTCTTAACCACTGAGCCATCTCTTGAGCCTCTTTTGATGATTATTCTTTTAATCCACAGTGTGTGTGTGTGTGTGTGTGTGTGTGAGTGTGTGTGTGTGTGTGTAAGTCAGAGGATAACTCGCAGGGGTTGGTTTTCTTCTACCATATAACTAGGGATGGAACTTAAAGATGAGTAAGCTAAGTGGCAAGCCCTTTATCCACTGAGACATGTTGCTGGCCTGATTTTGCTTTAAAAAGTCACTCAGGTATTATTTAGATAAGTTATTACTATGTTTTCAAAGTGTATTTGCTGCTAGGGTATTTGGGATTATATAATGTCAAAAAGTTATAAGCTTTAAAAAATGAATAAATGGGAGGTAGACCTCAGGGTGCAAAGCAGACCAGGTAAAAGTGGCCAGAACTGGGCAGCTGCTCCACTGGAGAGGCCTTTGCTTTGAGAGCTGGGGGTGCTCAGCAAGAGAGCCGCATTCTGTTTATTGACCATGGAAGAAAATTCTCATGCGGGACTTCCTTGTGTGCTCATGACTCAGGGAACATGGTTCCCACATCTGCAAGTAAGATTGTGAACAAGAAGATTCCAGAATGATCTGTAAGAACCTGCTTCCTGCAGCAGCAGCCGGGGATGGGAAAGCTGGTCATCATCATGATCTGTGAAGAGTGCAGTGGCTCAGAAAGGGAACTGGAAGACGGTCACTAAAAAAAAGCAGGCCAGAGCTTTTCGGTACAACAGCAGCCGATACTGCAAACCTGAGTCAAGTTATCTATAAAATGAGAATACCCTATTTTGCAGGTGGCTGCGCCTCCAGGCCCAGGATTCTGGGAAAACTGTGAACTTAGACAGTTAGGAGATACAGAGTCAAAAAGGATTGAGTAACCAATGGTCTATGTTAGGCTTCATCTTCAGTGAAGCCTGTTAATGGCTTTCTAAAATTATGACTATTACCTTCTAAGAGTGAGAAAACTGGACCAGAGGGGTCAAACAGTCAAGACGCTAGACTTTAACTTGATCCAGCGTTCCATCTTCTCTGCCTCAGCAAAGCTCCAAGTTTAGTCTCTGTTTAGTCTTGAACCTGAAGGGCTGAAAAGCAGGAGAGCTGACCCTGGGACCAGAAAAGCCTAACAGATTCTCCAGAAGCAGCGTCGCCTGGCATCTTCCCTGTCATGCCGCCATCTGACCTTACACGGGTCACATCTAAATGTATTCAGATCGTCTCTGCGACATTTTGTTCCATGATGCTTAAAACTCTGTTCTGGCTTCGACCACGCGTGTCCTAACTCTATCCTACTGGCTTTTATACTAGACACTTGTCCAGACAGTAGTGTAGAAACGGAAAGGGGTGATCCCCTTTCTTCTCATCATCTGGGGTCATGGCTGACACCTTACCACGGCAGATTAACAACAGAAAAGCAGAGATTTATTTGATAATAGGTTTTTTTTCTTTTTTCATTTTCTGAGATAGGGGTTCTCTGTTGTCACTCTCGCTGTCCTGGACCTCACTCTGTAGACTAGGCTGGCCTTGAACTCACAGTATGATCTGCCTGCCTCTGTCTCCCAAGTGCTGGAATTAAAGGTGTGCGCCACCACCACCACCTGGCTGATTTTTTTTTTTTAAGATTTATTTTTAATAGCTGGGCGTGGTGGTGCATGGCTTTTAAATCCCAGCACTTGGGAGGCAGAAGGTGAATGAATCTCTGAATTCAAGTCCAGCCTGGTCTATATAGTGAATTCCAGGTCAGCCAAGGCTACTTAGTGAGATCCCCATATCAAAACTAACAAAACAAAAAAGCACAAATGTTTTTTCTCTTCTCTTCTCTTCTTTCTTTTTTTTTTTTCAAGTTTTTTGAGACAGGGTTTCTCTGTGAAGCCTTGGTAGACTGTCTCCTGCCACTCAGCACCGCCTGGCAGCTCTTTTCTTTATTAGTGTGTGTTTGTGTGTGTGTGTGTGTGTGTGTGTGTGTGTATAAGAACCTGAGGGAAGGTGCCTATAAAGGTCAAAAGAGGGAACTGCATCCCCAGGACCTGGAGTTACAGACAGTTGTGAGCACTGCAAAAGTAGCAAGTGCTTCTAACCATCTCTCCAGTCCTGAAGACAGTGTTTTATGGCATGGAAAACTGCAAACAGAAGATCTCAGAGGTGAAGGGTGAGCAATCTGTGTTTATATTTAGGTGTGTTGAAACACACCTAATACACACCTATACAAATGTGATTGGAACAAACACATGATCCAATGTTGAAAGGTTTGCAAATTTGAGGCCAGCCTGGTCTACATAGAAAATTCCAGGCCAGCCAGGGCTACGTAGTGAAACCCTGTCGCAAAAAGGAGAAAGCAACACCACCACCACCACGAAGATGGTTCTTCTGGGAGCTGACAAGTGAAGACGGCAACTCTTTGGTATTCAGACTAGAATCTGAGTTCTCTGCTGTGCCAGCTTTGGGGCTATAATGCGACTGGTTGAAAAACCGAGGAGGATGAAGATCTACTCCGCTTCCGGTCCTGTTCCTACCTTCAGAGTTAGGACCGAGGACTGGGGTACACATGCCTCCAAGGCCTCGCTGTAGATGCGGTAGGACACTGGGAAGGCAATCACTTAGTGTCAGTCAGGCTGCTGTGAATCAGCGGTAGCTCCATCTCGGGCCTTGTACTGGAGTCCAAGGAAGAATGAGCACTGCAGGTGAGAGGCTGATAAGCTGGAGTTACATGACTTAGAGTGGAGGGAGATGCTGTCGATACCACCCTACAGATAACTGACACCTTTCATCTTTGCAGGGCACATTGCTAAGCGAGTCCCTACTGATCTCTGGTTAGGCAGGCTTCTCTGGTTGGATAGCTTACAGTAGAAGCAACATATTCTACATGATCAGATCTGCATGCAGCAATAGAGCCAACAGGCTGGAATACTTAGAGTGGCAGAACAGAAAGTCTTGGTTTCTCTCTTGCTGGGAAGGCCTTGTCACAAATTGGAAAATTCACAAAACAGGATTGCTGCTCCAAGGTCTGACCAGAGATCCCATCACCACAGTCTGATGTGTAGAAGAGGCACTTCTTTACCAAAAGTGGGCTGGGAGCTGAAGTTCTCCGATACCAGAATATGGGTTTCCCCAGACAAGGCGTGGGTTTTTCCCAGCAGCTTCTTGATCTTAAGGGACACACTTGATATGCAAAGTCAACATGGAGGCCCAGGTAGCTCTGCAACCTGTTGCTCTCCTTCAGATCATCTTCTTTTCTAGTCCATCTCTTTTCAGAACATTGGATGCAATCTTGTTGTCCACTAATCTTTTTGACAGGGCAAAGCTCTAGTCCGTTAAACCCTGTTAAACCCTGTTAATTCTTCCTTCTGTTTCATCTTTCCCACCCTCCACTCAAGCTTCTTCTGGTGCTCCTTCTGTTCAGAGAGAAAAAAGCTGCCCATCTTCATTTTTTTGATGTTGCAACTGCTTTGTCTTGTCTTGAGCTTCCAAAACAAGCTCCTCCATTTCTTTCTCTTGAGTTGACAGCTGGGCCTGAAGCTAATCTACTCTGACCCCCATCTTCTCATTTTCTGAGGGTGTCTCCTGGTTGTGTTCTTTCAGCTGGAGCAGCTGTTTCCCAGGAGGCTTTCTGCTTTTCCACTTTCTGTTCTTACAGATGTGCTGTAGTTTCGAACTCCCCCTGCTACAGTTGCAGCTCGGCCTGTATGTTTGGGTTCTGGTCCTGATTTTCTTTGTAAAACTTGTTCTGCCGGATCTCTTCCACCTTTTCCTTAGTGGTCAGAACCATGAAGCACTTCACTTTCTGGACAGAACTGGAAAGGAATACTTGCTCCCTGAACCACACCATCTTGATCCACAAAAGCAGAATTGGTAATACTCATCATCATTGGGCAGATAATAGGCTTTAAATTGGACTTTCTCCTGCTTGGCTGATTTCAGGTCCCTGGGCAAAGCAACCCATTTGAAGTATAATACTCCTGGGTCATCTTCCACACCACTCTAAAGATGCCGATACAATCCTTGTGAGAGGTGATAAAATGTTTGTTGAAGGTGCAATAGCAAGTGATATCTTTTCCAGGGACATAGAAGAAGTTCTCCGCACTGTTAAATTAAATTACCTGAGAGAAATTACAGTGATCTAGCAGCCAATACAGGGGGCCATCTACTGTGTTTTCCATGGTGGAGTCCATGGACAGCAGCCAGCTGCAGTGCAACAGCGAGCAACAGGGCACCTCTATCTGGTGTGTCTTAACTGGCAGGCAGACTCCATCCTAATCCATTTTCATGTGTTATTTAATCCCATAATAATCCTGTGATTCAGGTAGTTACTCTAACTTTCGAAAAAGATGAAGAAACCAAATAGAATGAAAATGACATAAATTGGTCTTCATCAAAGGACACTGCCAAGAGAATGGAGACAAACCGCAGAGGGAAGAAAGTATTCGCAAAGCATCTATCTGGTGAGGGACTAATACTCAGAATACACAGAGCATTATAACTTGACAGTAAAAAGTAAACAACCCAACTCAAAACATACTTGACAGACATTTATCCAAGGAAGAGAAACATATGGTTCCATCTTTCTTTTCAGGAGAATTAGATGCACCCATCACTTCCTCGTCTATGAAATGCCGCCTTCGCTGGTCTTTCTGGATACCCTGTCTCCTGTCCTGCTCCAGACATGCAAATTCCCTTTAAAGCTCATGTCTAAACTGTAGAGTCCCCAACTTAGTCATCTGTTTGTGACTTTATACACTGTCCAGGATGTACACATTGCTCAATTTAGATCTTTCTTCTGAACTTATGCTCATGTATCAGACTGCCCCATTCAACCATCCCCATCCTGATGATTGACAGGTATTTGTCACTTAACCAATCCAAAAACCAGTTCCTAGTACCCACTCCAGCTCAGCTTGCCGCCCTCCTCAGTAAATGACAATTCCAGATGCACAGGCCCAAACCCTTGGGATCATCTAGACATCTTTCTTCGTACTGCATTCATGATGTTGGTAAGTCGGTTTATTCAGAACTGGAATACTTCTCGCTGCCTTTGCCACCAAGCTTCAGTTCAGCCTTCACACAGGTGACAATAGTCGCTAGTGCCTCACCAGCCACGGCTGGTAGACTTTTATACAGAACTAAGAACATTTTTTAAACATCTTAAAACCTTAAAAACTTCCCCCAACAGATTCCTCTTAGAGTAAATGCTCTGTTAATTACAGAGCCCTCCCTGCCCCCTTTTTAATGGGCTTCAGCCCCTTGCCTCATTTCTGCCTCAAGGAACACTTTTGCTTACCTTTCAGTGTTTGTGGAGCCTTTCCCATTGTTCCTCTCATATCTGACTGCCCCGTATACTTCCGAAATGGCTTTATTTTTTGGATCGCACTTATCATAATTGACTTTCTATGTGTGTACCTTTCCCATGTAGTATGCAGTAGAAGCAAAAGTTGTTCATAGATTTGTCTTCAAGTATCAAGCACAGTGCCTGGTATGTGAACTTGACTCAAAACAAGCTATCTGAAAGGAGGGAACCTTAATTGAGAAAATGCCTCCATATGATCCAGCTGTAAGGCATTTTCTTTTTTAAAGATTTATGTATGTATGTATGTATGTATGTATGTATGTATGTATGAATATGAGTGCTCTATCTGCACATACATGGGCATCAGACCCTATTATAGATGGTTGGGAGCCACCATGTGGTTGCTGGAGACTGAACTCAAGACTTCTGGAAGAGCAGTCAGTGTTCTTAACCACTGAGCCATCTCTCCAGCCCTGTAAAGCATTTTCTTAATTAGTAATTGGCAAGAAGGGCCCAGCCTATTGTGGGTGGTTTTATCCCTGGGCTGGTGGTCCTGGGTTCTATAAGAGAGCAGGTTGAGCAAGCCATGAAAAGTGCAAGCCAGTAAGCAGCACCCCTCCATGGCCTCTGCATCAGCTCCTGCCTCCAGGTTCCTGCCCTGTTTGAGTTTCTGTCCTGACTTCCTTCAGTGATGAACAGTGTTGTGGAAGTGTAAGGCCAATAAACCCTTTCCTCACCAACTGGCTTTTGGTCATGGTGCTTTGTCACAGCAATAGAAACCCCAATTAAGACACAGATTTTATAGAATATTCACATACAAGTTTTGCTTTATATTTTCGTTATTGATTATAGTAATAATACAACAACAACTATTATTAACCATCTGCTATAGTTTCACCTTCTAAGTTCAAGCCAGATACACAGCTTCATGGCTAATAGGGATGAGTGTTAAAGACTAGGCTGAAGACAAAATATTTCACATCCAGGTACCACAAGGAACTCCATTCCCTCCTGTACTGGCTATGTAGATGGACCTAAGAAATTTAATTTTGTTGCAGAAATGACAAACCAGAAAACTCTGTTTCCACAGAGGAAACTTGTGATAAAAGATCATATAATCTAAAGATAAAGGATAATGTGGAGCCATAGAAACTATTGTTCCTTTGAATTTACATACTTCTAAGAACTTCAGGCTCTCAGTACTTGAAGACATGAGGCATATTTTGTTCTTAACACCATTAAATTCTGTGACAGAATCAGCTTCTAAAGTTTTAATTACTTTCTTCTCCTGCCACCCTTAAAAGGAATCATTTCCTCCCAATCTCTAAAAGTTGAAGAAAAATTCTCAAGTTGCTTGCTGTGTGTCTCAGGATTCACCTTCTCTTACACCGTAGAGTGTAATGGCAAGCTTGGCTTGACCCTGAAAAGTTGTACCTCTCCATTAATAAAGAAATAGGGCTGGAGAGATGACTCAGTGGTTACGAGTCCTTAAGGCTCTTGAAGACCACTCAGATTCAGCTCCCAGCACCTACATGCAGGCTGAAAACTGCTTCTAACGCCAGTTACAGGGTCTCTAACACTCTCTTCCACCTCTGCAGCCTCCTGTACCTACGGTGCACAGGTGTGCACTCAGGCACATCCCCATAAAAAAGATAAACAGTGTTGGAATAGGAGGTATTTTTAGATATCTACTTTAATTCATAAATCATAATTAATACGCTTTCTTAAAGATGTGTGACTCAATATGGTTACACAATTTGCAGAGTCTTTGAGTTGTTTTGTTTGTAATTTGAACCTACTGACTTCCTAATACAAGGGGCTGTACTGTTAGTGGTTAGCTGTAAAGCAAGCGCGTTTCAGTGCTTAAGAACACGTTGCTATCTTTTAACTTAATTAGCGTATCAGTTGACAACTTTGAATGTGTGGTGGAGACAACTATAGGGCCTGTTTCCCTAGCTTTACACCTCAAACTCAATTCTAGAAATGTGTACGCTGTTTTATACGTATAAACGTGAATACTTTTAGGTTGAAAATTTTCTTTCAAATTAACAGGACCTGTCTTAGGATTAAATACTGAAAATCTTTTATTAACTTTTTGCAGATGTACATTCGAGGAAAATTACTCTTTGCCAACTTTATTTTCAATGGTTACAGCACTTCTGCTAATGACCTTCAAAAGCAAATTGTGAGGACAAGAAAGGATTATCGCATGGGCTACTTCCTACCCAGTGACTTCACACTCCGGTAGAGTAACTACACATATCCTGTGTCATCTTTTAACTAGCAAGTCTCAGAAGTCTCAGACAAGCACGTTTTAAAACTTGTGTCGTTGGTTTGTTTGTGCTTTTGTGTGTGTGTGCGTGGTATTTTTTTCTCCTTGATCAAATTTTTCTGGAGAAAGGCAGTTTATAGTTTAAAAAGTTCCAAGAAAGACTGTCTCTTTATCCAGCATTTTATTTATAGAGCCAGTCTGAGACTGCCAGGAATATCCCAAGACAAAGTCGGAACCAATGGATACTAACACCCCTTTGATTTTGGTATGCCTTTTCTGTCAGAGGGTAACAGATGCAACCTGCTGCATCCGGGGGGAATGGTGAAAATGTAAATTTTAAACTCAAGCCAGGCACAGTGGTGGTGTGCTCCTATAATCCTAGTAGTCAGAAGGCTAAGGTAGGAGGGTAGCTGGGACTCTGATGTGAGAACTGAGTTACAGAGGGAAACAGTGTCTCAAAAACCAACCAAACAACCAAACAGAAACACCCAAGCAAACAAAATATAACAACAACAAATACCTGGATGATTTAAAATTAAGCCAATGTTCTCCTCTGATGACTTATTGCCAGGTCTTTAACAAGCAAAAGTTAGGGTAATGATTTAAAGGACTGCCTTTATTCTTGTGTCAAGTGCTGGGAAATGTTATAAAGGAAAGTTGAGACAGGAAGAGAGAAAGGATTTCTCCCTTTTAGTTGCTGGTTCATGTTGCAAAAAGCAGGATAAAAAAGGGACACACAGACTATACAAGGAACTGCGCACTTTATTAGAGATGCTTTAAGTTGAGGAGGAAGTCACACAGCATATGCAAGCTTACAACCCTAAAAGCTCTTAACATAGTTGACAATGAGTGGGTATAAACACAGAAAATGATTAATAAAGTGTCATGTTTAAACAGAGGCAGCCACGCTTATTCACAGCAGCATTATTTACAGCAACCAAGAGGGGGGCAGCCAGTGCCCACCAGTGGGTGAATGGCCCACATGATGTAATAAGTGCGTAGATTATTAAGCCCTAAAAAAGAAGTCCTGTCATATGCTAAGTGCGATGAACTTGAGATCATAACAGGAAACAGAATGGTGCCTGCCAGGGTGGGAAAGGAGAGGGAGGAAGGGGAACTTGTTTTAATGATACAAGAGAATATGATTTGTACAAAGTAAAGTTCTGGAGATGCTTCATTTTAAGCACAGACATTTCCTGAACAGAACATAAAAATGGTGGCAATGGTAAAATTTTTGGTGTTTTTATCCCAATTAAACAAAAAAAGCACTCCCTCCAAGATTTTATAACCTCAGGTCTGCATTTACTGTAGGGAATGTAGAGTTCTAAGTTCTAATATATAAAGCATAACCATAACAGAAAACTAAAAAGTATCTAGAAAAACATTCCCAAAGGCTATTTTTGGAGGTTAGAGGGTGTCAGGGACAGAACTCAGAGCCTTGTACATGGTAGGCAAGTGCTTTATCTCTGAGCAGACTTTAAAAACCTACTAAAGAGCCAAAATCTTGCCAAGAATGGTGGCACACATCTGTAATCTCAGCACTCTAGGGGTGGATGCACGAAGACTGTCAGAAGTTCAAGATCAGCCTGTTCTACATAGCAAGTCTAGGCCAGTCAGTGTTACATAAATGTTTAAACAAACAAACAAACAAAAAAACAAAAATAAAACAGAGCCAGGTGTGGTGGTATATACTTACAATCCCAGAACCTGGGAGGTTAAAGCAGGAAAACCAGGAGTTTAAGGCCAATTTTAGCTATTTAGTAAGTTCAAAGCTAGCCTATGAAATGAGACCCTGACTTAAAACAAACAAACTCATTAAAGAGCCATACTTTCCTATTTTCACTGCCTGTAATTAATGATGCGATGAGCACACTGTCCCCCAACACTGACAGAGCAGACAGTATATCAACCTCATGTGTTCGCGTGCATTCCAGGCATTGTCAAGAGATACAACTAACCGCGCACGCAGACAGGTGCATCTGTAGGGAAACACTGTAAGGAAGGAAACACTGAGAGGAAAGCGCAGAACTGAATCTGGGGTAAAGAAAGTCCACAGGATGAAGACGATGTAGGATCAGTGCCACAGCTGAGTTACTCAGATGAGCCTCACTAGGCCCCAGGCCCATTTTCAACTGTGGACTGGTTACCTAAACTTGCTGGTGTGATAAAGATGGGTGGAACAGCACAATTTTGAGTTCCTTCTACACAGAGAGCCTATTAGTCTACACTAAGCATCAAAAGCATACTTTTCAATGTTTACCATAATTTTTGAGTTTGGGCATCCCTTCATGCCTTTCCAGAATTTTTTTTTTTTTTTGTTGTTGTTGTTGTTTTTGAGACAGGGTTTCTCTGTGTAGCCCTGGCTGACCTGAAACTTGTTTTGTAGACCAGTCTGGTCTTGAACTCAGAGATCCGCCTGCCTGTCTCCCAAGTGCTGGGATTAAAGGTGTGCACCACTACTGCCAGGTGCCTTTTTAGAATTCTTTTCTTCCAAATCAAAACAAACATGCAGATGACCATAGCAATGCCAGTTATGACATGAGGCCGTGTAATACACTTATTATTTCAGAATGGCATACAAATCCAGAGTAGCAAGGGAGAAAAATGAAGTTCTTAAAACATTGTTCTGCAGAACACTGATATAAACTCTGAGGGCTTAACCCACTTAGACTATATCACCCTACCTTACTCTCAGGAGCCACAGAAAACTTTTACAGTGAGCTCTGACACGCAGCAGTCTCAAGGATAGAAAAAAGATACTAGTTTCTGAAACAAGAATTTAAAATTACTTAGCATTAGAACCAGAAGACAAAGACTTTCACAAGGTGTGAATAAATCATCCAGTTAAAGGGGACTGATACAACGGTGAAAGTAGTCAGGAAAGCAAAATCCATTCATTTCCAAAGAAGGCTGTTTTGCTCTTGGTTTTGTAGTTAATTTACTGCTTCTTAAAATAGACATTTTAATCTATTCTATCTGATGACAAAAATCACAAGAACAGTTCTCCTCACTGGCAATTAATAACCACACAATTTCTATTATGGGAAATGACTGTAGTTTTAATCTGGGGGAGACTTTATGTTGCTACCAAATGTTGTCACTTTGATTTGAGATAGACTAACCAGCCAATGCTTGGTAAACAACAGGTACACATATTAAAAAGTGAATCTTGGTGAGTACAGGATGTGTGGCCAGCCTCAGTTATCTTCCGTCTTCACACTCAGATGTCCCAGGAATGATGCGAGGGTTTAGGTTGGTTCTAGGATAGGCCCAGGGGCCTGGTTTGATCTGGGATCCCTGGGACCATACCTAGAACAAACCCAAACAAAACCAAACTCCTTGGGAGTGCTTTCAGCTCGAATGGGCTTCTGGGCTTCTCACCCATGTGGGCCTGCAGGGCTGTATCGGGGCCACACACCAACCTTTAAGGGATAGGAGTGACATTCTTGGAGCCTTCTATACATTGTCCCGTGCTAGTACTGTGCCTAAGTAACCACTGTTTAGGTCACAGTATGAACAGACAGTACAGACTGGTATGAAAAAGTGCAGAACATACTTGGACTTAGAAATGGAGTCAATTTAGTAATTTAACTTGGAAGAGGGCTAAGAAGTTGTTTAGGTTATTATAAAAGAGTGAACTTACAAATGACATACTTTAGTTTTAGAAAAATATTCAAAAATAAACTTATTTGTATGTAGTCAATGTTATAAAACTGAAAAGTCTAAAAGCTTAAAATTAACAGCTAGTTTAAGAAATCTTTTAAAAATTAAGTGAGAAAAAATATATCTATCTAGCACCACATCTACAGACAATCTCGTTTTTAGGCTTGCATAAGCAGAAGTATATACACCCTAAACACCATTTCCACTTCAGCAACATGTGTGCTAACTGAGTTTCAGTACACAGGGATAAAACTAATGTCACTGCTGACAAAGTGGATACGAATGTACTGCAGTTTAGAGATGCTATGTGCATTTTAATATACCACTCAGTTTTCACTATATAACCTTGGCCGACCTGGAACTCACTGTGTAGACCAGCCTGGGCTCTGAATCAGATATCCCTGCCTGTCTTCAGCATGTTGGGATTAAGCATGTGTCGTCAAGCCCCTGGATATTATCACACATTGAAAGATAGGTGTGAAACCAGTTCCTCCTGATTCCTGCTAAATTTTGCGTATGTGAGCCCTGATGTGAATCCCTTCTCTTTGGTTTGCAGCAATGGCTCTAAGTAGACTTGTGCTCCTCTACCAGATTATTCAAAGAGAAGTGTCAACCGTGTCACTCTTCTACAATGGTGTCAACACCAGAAACGGGTTTGGACCATTCTTTTTATCATGACTGTATCATAATTCCCTTTCTTAACATGGATAACTGAAGGCCAGTTGCATGACGCATGGTTGTAAAACAGCCTGACATGCCATTCATGCTGAACGTAATGAGAGCGAGTTCCCTGAAGCATGACTGTAACACAGACTTACACTGCGACTCACACTGCTTGTGACGGAAGCGTGGGTCCCATGGTTAGGGAAGCACAGTGCATCAGTGGTTCGACTAGTGGATACTAGGAGAGCTGCTGCAGGACAGATTCTAAGTTTATTTGAAAACGTTACATTTTTTTCATTCGAGAGAAGAAAGTCAATCAACTTGCTTATTTTATACATTAAAGGCTAATTTAGGCATGCCAACTACTGAATGACAGTGGAAGTTCTGTCACTCAGGTATCTGCCTTAGGTTTAACACCGATAAATCATGGGAAGCCTTTAGTGTATACTTTCTTTAGCTTAATGAAAGAAAGCAAAGATACTGTTTAAGAACCTAGCACATTAAAGAATAAATTCTTTGTGGCCTAGAGTCTACACGCCCATTACTTCTCAAGTATCTTCAATAATTAATGTTTTCTTATTTTTCAGGGCTTATTCTACTTTATTTTGGAAACGAAGATGCATTTCTCTTTGAAAAAAAAAAAAAAAAGCCAAAGAAATTCAATGATAGCACGTGTCATCCAATTCAATCAGAGAATAAAAGTGACAGCGCTAACCCCAATGGACTGGCTTTCCTCACTTTGAAAGAATTACAATATAGAACCAACTTTAGAGCAGGCAAAACATTGAAAAGAATGGAAACTTTTGTGTAGTAATCTATTTTGAGAGCAGGCACTTAACCAGTGGTTTCGCGAGGTCAAAGACCGCAACAGGACATGAGCACTGCCACAGAGAAGCCGGGGGCGTACGCGGCATGTCTCCTCACTCTGCGTCGACTAGCTCTCCCTCACTGTTTGGCTAGCAGAATCATCTAGTCTTCAGAGTAGATGGGAAGCCACTCGTGAGGGGAGAAGGGCGCTAGTCCAAGCACATGGAAGTAAGCCGTAATATAAGTGTAGGAATGAGGCAGTATCAGAACCAAACGCGTAACTAGAGCCAGCCAATGGAGCTTTACAAAGGGACAGTTCCCAGTGTGTAGGGTGTTAGAGTATAATAACCAATGTTAACAATGATCATTTTGAGCTGGGTGTGGTAGTACATGTCTTTAATTCTAGCACTTGGTAGGCAGAGACAGGCAGATCTTAAGGCCAGCCTTGTCCATATACTGACAGCCAGGGCTACATAGAGATACTGTCTCAAAACATGTATACATGAGGGTATGTGTGCACATATTCGTGTGTGTGTGTGTGTTTGTGTGTGTGTGTGTGTGTATGTGTGTGTATGTGTGTGTGTGTGTGTATGTGTGTGTGTGCACATATTTGTGTGTGTGTGTGTGTGTGTGTGTGTGCACATATTCGTGTGTGTGTGTGTTTGTGTGTGTGTTTGTGTTAAACCAGAGGCTGATGTTCAGTGTTTCCCTGGACCACTCTCACTGATCAGGCCAGAGTGGCTGGCCAGAGAGCATTAGGGATTCTCCTGACTCCAACCCCCAGCGCTAGGGTTACAGACGTACAGATGCCCAGCCTTTTTATGTGGGTGCTGGGAATCTGAATGAAGGTTCTCACTGTCATGCTTATGCAGCAAGGACTTTACTCACCAAACCATCTCTCCAGTCCGATAATAACAATTTTAATATAGAAAAGATAAGGTGTATTTCATATATTGTTAGAGAACTGGGCTATCTGAATGATTCATTCTCCTGTAAAGTTAGCCAGTTCTTACTAAATGAGTCATGTTTAGTTTCGACCAGGAACTATTGATTCTAAGTCCTACTGTGCGGAATCCACAACAATGACATGAATTTTAAACCCGTGTACTGAATGAAGACTAATTAACAAAAACAAACATTTTTCTGAAATATACACAATGACAGTCAATTTTTCTTTTACAGTTGAATTCATTAGTGAGGAGTCCTAGAAACATCAGTACATAAACACCAAATTATTATTTTAAGCATATGGCAATCATATTTTTTAACCAAGTATTTTTAGCAAGTTCTCAGCAAGACACTAAATGGCACACACAGGAATGCTAAGCAGCCAAACAGGCATGACACAGTCCATGCACATGACCAGCAGAAAAGTTCTCAGCCTTTTCCAGTCTACTTACTCTTAGTTTAGATACAGTTCTAGCAAGCTTGGCAATCTGGTTCCTCAGTCCACATCGGATTATAAGCAGCAAATTAGGGGCCTACTGCGGAAGGCGGGCACACAACACAGCGGCAAAAGTGACAGCTGATTATAAGGGAAGGTAGAGAAACTGTGAAAAAAGCAGACACAACTCAAAAAGCAAGCACTGTGAAAATTATGCCACAAAAGGAGTACTTGACGTTAGATGTCTCAGCTGTCCCTGAGAGCGAATTTGCTTACTCTCCACTACAGGGACGGAGATTCTCAGAGAAAGGTTAAACTGTTTCCTGCCCATGCTAGAATTAAAGGAGGGAAGTAGGAAGTAAGTTCCGTTAGTAGACTGTTAAGGTCGGGGTGAAATGGATTTGCCCCATCCCCTGAAAGATGGAGGGACAATGAGTGGTCACTGCAGCAGACATTTTGTCTCTTATCTCCCACACCTCTTTGCACTTTTGTTTTCTAATCTAAGCATAAAGTGCACAGACATGTTCCCATGAGCAGATCTGGAAAAAAACCCAAACTAATCCTCACGCTTTGTCTGGTTCAAGCGTTGCTCTGACTTTAGTTCAAGTGGGCTTAGCTGTGTTACACTTTGGTCTCCAGTGTTTGGGTATAAAACACTATGGTGAACCAACCAGTGAGCCCCGGCCCCAATATATCTACCCATTTAGCAACATGAAACACGATTCATATTTTACATGGGCAGAAAGTAACAGAGTGAAAAATGAAATCTAGGATCACTTTTAATCGACACTCCATTAAGTTCTAGCTTTTTAAATGTATCAGAAATGGGCTTTTCTTATGCTTACCATCCAAGCACTGGGTCTTTTATTATAGGAATCAGGATGTTGCCATCTATTTTAATAAACTGAGCTGTACATTTATAACCAGATCTTTATTTTTCAGTCTCAAAAGCATCACTTCTTTTAAAATTTCTAAGAAATAAAAATATCATTTAGCAATTCAGAGAACGAATCTTCCTGAGAAAACTCTCCCAACATGATGAGGTTGGCAGCACCCACATCCTTTCAGTGAAAGGCCTGGGATTCAAATGCCCGCCTCTTTCTGCTCTCCCCCCTAAACAGGTTCTCACTGTGCATTTCTGGTTATCCTGGAATGTGCTCAACTGACCTCAAACTTGCAGAGATCCTTCTGACTCTGTACCTGGAGCGCTGGCATTACAAGCATGAGTTACACCAAGCTCTGAAATCTATGTTCTTAAACATCCTTATCAATCTGCCTCAAATATGTGTCTTTTTCTTGACTTCCTTATCATCAGTCCCTAATGAAAAACACTCAGATGCTGTGCGTATAATTTTTTTTAACGAGGACTTTATGTATAAAGTCAGATAACATACACAGCTTGCAAAAACCAACAGACAAATTAAAAAAGCAAATAAATAAATGTAAGCAGAAGATTGTAAATGAAAGATCAGCCAAGAGTCTGGCACTGGATCTGCCAACCCTCAGGGCCTTGCAGAGGAGAAGAAGGTCTGATAACTGACACTAGACCACTTACTGTCCCGACTTTCCCATCTGAAGATGCACAAAGGTCTGTTTTCACAAGTGACCTAGATAGCACACATCTTTCTTCTGAGTTCTAGATCAGTCGTGGTAAAACAAACTTTGGCAACATCTACACTAAAAGCTGTCCCAACAAGACTGGTTTAAAGATCGTGCTGTAGAATTTGGAAAATACAATTATAAATTTTCTGCCTTTTGTTTTTCCCAGAGGGTTTCTTCTGGATATGGAATGACAGATATTAAACCCAGTCAGGAGGAAGTGAGGTAGCCTTAGAAAAGCAGGTTTAAGGGCGTCCACTTATACCCCATCAGCCTATCCACATACAAAATGTACTCATGGCAAGAAGTACAAAATGCTAAGTAGAGGATCTTAGACTTTATTGGGCATAAACAATACCTAGGTCTCTTTCCAAAACAACTAAGAATTACAGAGAACATGGCTTAAAGTCTGCATTAAAAATAGGACTTCTAGTTTATTGTGACTCAGGTATTCACTAAAACAACCAAGGAACACTGACTTAGATTATAGTAAGAGAAAACTAGTTAAGAGACTTCCACAGAGAAAACAGAGCTTTATGTTGGATATATTTTAAATGATGAAAGAAATATGAAAACTATATCTAAAAAGAACGACACTTTGTCCTTAATCATGGCTTTAACAAACAGTTTTCATGAGATTAAATAAGAATTTGTGGACAAAACGGGTTAGACTAAAGACCGGGAATTCTGGATTAAACTATTTCAGAATTTTAAAGTATCACCTCCGAGATCATCAAACTGATAAAATAGTATGAACAGATTTCTGTTAAATTGGCATCATTGAATCAAAATAGACTAAAAGAATTAAAAATAATTAAGCTTTAATTTTCCTGTTATAAATTAAGAGAACTATGAACAAAAATTCCCTAATAACTTCTAAATCTAGGGGGAAATGGAGTCAAACAGTACTTTAAATAAGAAAGTAAAACTGTTATTTAGGAATACAGAGTCAGTTACAACACAGGAAGTTCCCTTTTTCTTGAAATTTAGCTTTACCCATGTCCAGTCTAAGGTACTGCTCCTGACATGTTAATACTGTTAATTATCAGAAAAAGGCAAAATCACTAACAGTACAAAGTCTATTCATATAAAGTAGAAGATTTTCCTCAGGATAAAAAATAATTACTAAAAACATCAACACCACAACTTGAGTATGAGTAAATTTCCTCACTAAAAGTAGTAAGGTGCAGGAAATCAGATACTGTCCTCCTGGAACAGCAGCATAAATTGAGTTTTTCCTTACGTTCCTCCCAAATGACATCTATAAACTCTGTAAGTCACAGTAGTGATAGGTTTCAGAAACAGAATATTCCTGAAAATACCACTGAAAACACAGAGCACAAAACAGCACAGAGACTGGCCTATGTGGAAAGCATCTCTGTAAGATGTATTCACAGTGAAATACAAAGGGACAAGGGTACTTCCAAAAGGCTGACATGTTTCCTGAGTCTTGGTAAGACAGGCCAGGCTAGAAAGCAGCATTGTGACCTGCTTACAGCAGAGGCACAGTTGTCTCTAAGTCAACGGATATGAAGACCTTTCTGCAGGATTGGAGTTGGGCCTTTGACTGTAGGACACCTCTCTGACATCATCTCTTTTGAGTGTCAACAGGCGTGAACAACAAGAACAAGCCTAGCAGGGTGTTTCTTAAAATGGTACAACATTTTCCTTTTAAAGATTGTATGACACCTTAAAATGAAGACACATGAAAAAGAAAACATATGAAATATGCCACAGCCCAAACACCTTTGAAACTACTTTTAAGTTCCAAATCCCAGCACACATTAATTGTAGTAATAAGTATTTTTATTCAGAACCTGTACGTTTGTCTTAGGAGTGGTATAAACAAAATAAAATACGAACGACTCATTTACATGATAGCTGCAGTTGCTCACTGCGAGGACACAGTAGAAAGGGCTCGTTCTAGTGTCTATGTTCTGCAAAAGGATTGCCCTAGCATTACCGCAGGGCAGCACATTTTGGCAAAAAATGACAAATTTATTTCTTATTAAAAGTACTTAAAGAATTGCCAAGAATATCAATTGTGCCACAGATAAAACAGCAGTTTATTCAAAGAAGCCCTTACCTTTCTCTCCTATTCCTAAAAGATCTGCCTAGATAGGTATGTACTAATTTCAGGTCAGGTTTCCAAATCAGTATTCGCCCTGTAAATTCACATCTTAGCTTTATAAAGAGTAAACACACACTCATTTCCTTCTTCAGTCTGGAAGCTAAAACACTTTTATAAAAGGAACAATCAAAAATCACTTCATCCTGGCTTTTATTTTTCTTCCACCTCATTTTCACTTCCTTCAACTATTTGCTCTTCTTCCTCATCGCCAAAAGTCTGTTCCTGCATGGTGGTGAAGGACAGAGACCTAGCGGCCACTTCTGCAGCCAGGCCAGCAGTGAAGGTGAATTCTGGTGACAACTGTAGCCGTGCCAGCCTCTGCTTAATGGAGAGCTGTAGCGAGTCCCCGGGAGCTGGAGGGACAGTGGCCTCATCGCCATCAGCCTGCGGAGACTCAGCCTCGCTCTCACACTGGTAGCACAGTCTTTCTTCAGCTCCTTGGAGGAGGACTGCGTTTGCAGAAGTGTCTTTATTTTCATGCTCTGGAGGGCTGTCACACACATACTCAGTCCTATTTCTCTCATGGTCACTTGTAGAGGGTTTGCTATTCTCTTCTTCAGTGTCACTACTAACGACTTTTCCTGTATCTGAATTCATGGGTGTTTCTGAATTACTTACAGATTCCAATGGGTCTACAGGAGACAAGGATTTCAACACAGCTTCAAAGAAAAAAAGGAAGAAAAGAAAAGAAAAAAGAAAAAAAAATAACTAAGGACCCAATGACTTTAAATTTCCAGTAGCTTTTTAAAAAAGGAGCAACAAACAAATAAAAGCTCCATAAAACTTCCTAGTAAAATAAATGTAACTTTATAAATATGGGGAATTTTATGAGACAAAATACCTAAGAAATGGAATGGGATGGGGACTTGTTTAAGTCTGAAGTTCAAAGACAGTGGTTCTCAAAGCATGGTCCTTGAGTCAACAGACCCAGCTCTTGCCTAGGAAGCTGTTGGGAACAGATCCTAGAGTCTGATCAGATAGGGAACTGAACTGAACGGCAGGCATGTGTACAAGCCACCCCACTTGATTCTGATTTACAGTAAACTTTGGGGACCATTCTCATTAAAGAATACGAAACATGGTGTTCACCACAAGGATAAAAGGCCTAGTGTGGCCCAGGTAACAGCACGTTCATCATATATATATTTACAAGGTAAAACAGCATGGGAAAATTAATATACAATTCAACTTACTTGCCCACAAGCTAACAGAACCTGAATGGAAGTAAAGCATACGTCTCTGTTTGGTAGTGCTACGGAGAACACAAATGAAATAAAATCTGCATTCAAACCAACTACCAACAAAGAATAACACATGAACACAATATAGATCCATACAGTAGAAGTTGTCCTCGCAAGAAAAATGAAGTTTTAGTTAGCCCCTCTTGGTGTTAGTAGGCAGTGGGTTGCTTGCTAGGCAGTCTCTCCTCCCAGCATGAGGGGTTAGTACAATACAATATATTATGAGGCGTGACGGAAGAACAAAAGTGCGTCTTGAAGTCTGGCGTATATTTAAAAAGTATTTTTGTAAAACGCGTCCATTTCCAAGAAACATCCCTATGCTGCAGTAACTCCACTAGGGAAGCAGCAACAACAGAAACATGGCCACAGCAGGTTCCAGTGTAGGCTTTCCCTCTCTAGTTCCACTCGGACTTTACCCCTGTAGGCAGAGACGAAAACAGCTCTGGAAGACGTCCTGAAAGACTTCGTGGGAAAGCATTTTCTGGCATCAGCAGATCTTTACTTATTTTCGCAACTAGGCAGCACTGCTGCCTTTTCAAATGCAAATGGAACCAAAGCGTGTCCCTGAAAACGAGACGCATTCCTCTCATTTGCCCACAATGCCAACCAACAGGTAACTGTACAGCTAAACAGTATGAAGAAAACACTGCACAAAGACAAAGACACAAGCTTACAGATAGCACTGTCTTCAGCATTTCTGCACACTCTTGTTCACACATCTGCTGGGTCTAAGCAAGTGGTTATGCTACAAGTGTTCATGATCGTCACTAACTGAACGAGGGGGCAGAGTATTTGGAAGGGAAGGGTCATCTTCAAGGGTGTTGTAATATAAGTCTCTAGGGGAGTAGATGTTTTTTGTCTGCGGTCTATGTGCTACATACAGCAGTAAAAGTGTCAGATGTCTAACAGGTACTATACAGCTACTTGTTGGATTACAATTTGCTGAATGCTGCTGAAGAAAAAAGGACAGAAATTTAGAAACAAAAAATCATGAACACAGAAACTGATCGTGTCTAAAAGAATACTACTACTACTACTACTACCAATCTCTAATTTATAAACAAACTGGTTATAGACCTCTACTGCTGCTTCTGGGACTGCCCTGCTGCTCAAGACTTCTTTATATCCCAGCTACATTTCTCTCTGGTGTGAAGGTCTACGGTGGGTGGCAGGAGAGGTGGGGCAGTCAAGGATTCACAGAGGGAACAGTGGTAGAAAGGATGGCTTGTTAGAGAAGACAGTTCTTGGTCAGAGAGCAGCATACATTTCCTTCATGAACACAGACAGGTCTGTGGGACGAAGCTAGTTAGACCACTCTAAGCTGAGGAAGATATCTTTATTAGAACTACTGAGACACAAAGGATTCTTATGCTGGAAAGGCTGAGATAGTAAGAAAGATGGAACCATTACAGTTTTAAGACAGAAAGCCATTAATAAGCTGTTTTGAGTTTGAGCAAAGTCTGGAATAGGTTACAAGATAGCTTAGGGGAAACAAAAGGTACTGAGATAGACAGTCAGCTAAGGGGCTACGCTAGTGGGCAATCATAATCTAGTGGGGACCTGAGATCTAAAGGGAGTCGACGGGAACAGCAAAGAAAAACGAGACCAACAAATATACACTGGACTGGAGAGAACGGTGAGTGTTCATAAGAGCAGACAGGAAGTCCCAAGGAGCTTTCCAGAATAGAAGACATTCTGGAATATATGTACGTCTAGTGATAAAGGGAAAGGCAGGCAAACTGGATTTGGGAGGCCATAAAGATACTCTATGATGAAATGGAAGGCCCATTTTACCTTGTTATAAATCCACAGAAATGAATTCAACTGAGAATGAACTAAGTCACCATTGCCAACTATCAAGTTTCTCTTTATTCCTCCCACTCTTGCCTCCCATGAAGAATGACTGAAGAAGAAAGTGGGAGTAACACGAAGAAGTTTAAGGCCAGCCAACAAGGGCCAAACTTGACTGTGGAGTCAGTCAATGTACACAGAAACACCTCCCCTGCCCCCATATACATAAATAACTTAAATGAAGTTGCCAACTGGCCTAGATATTTATGTATTTTCAATATGAAACAGTTATTCATGGTGAGTTTTACTTAAGTACTTTAAATGGAGAACAGAACTTAGAATCTCAAATTTATTACTTTCTTTTGTAGCCTAGGTAGCACAAACTTGCTGTGCAGCCTCTGCTGGCCTCAAACGCATGATCCTCCTTGCCTCAACCTCCTTCCTGGGATTACAGTGCCACCATGGCCAGCTCGATATATTCAACTTAATGTCTACTCTGAAAGAAATCTATCAAAAAATTAAATAACTGACACAAAAGCGTGACTTCATAGTCTCAGTGTAACTGTATGGTGTACTTTTATTGATCAAATTAATTTTGCTCCTGTATGAGAGTACTGTTATCTGGTGGATCCAGAGCTCTGCAGTTAAAATAGCATTCGTGGGTCAGAAAGAAAAGACTCCCTTCATTGAAATAACCTTGGACTCTGAAGTCGGTGCTTACCGTGGTCACTAAACAGAAGCTGCTTCCATTTTTGCCTTTCTGCCTCTGAAGCTTTAAATCCCAGCACAGATTTTAACTCTTGCAGCACCCTCTTGGATTCTTCCTGCTCGCGCTTCTGCCTCTCTCTGTCTTCTTGAGACAGGTAATACAACTCATCCTTTCGGAACTCACTTTCTATGTCTGTGTCATCCACATAAGCTTCTAACTCCTGGAAAGGGAGAAAGACAACTTCAAGCAGACAGTTCTCTAACGACATTCACCACTTGCCGCTATGCCTCTTGAGGACTTTCTCTTGGGACAGTCATTATGGCAACTGGGTAGGAAGGAAGGCAAAAATTTATCTACTGATAAATTGAAATCTTCAAAAAGCTTTAGAGTAGATACTAAAGAGCTGTAGATAAGAAACGTTTAATACTGGCAATGGTTATTTTCTATTTTCTATTCAGCTGACTTCTGAGTCAATGAATCAAATTCCAGGCACTAAAGGCTAATATTTTGATATAAATTTACATTTCATTGTAATTTTAACCTCATTAGAAGCAGAGATTCAACAATTAATCTAACAGTCACCTAAAACAGAAGCAGGCAAATTCTATTTGGAACTGTTCTTCAGAGGAAAGTGGCACCTTTCACCCTTACCTGCTCCTCGGGGATGGGGTCTCTGTCGGCTATGTGCAGAGCAGGCTGCGTCAAGGGCGCTGCAGTGCAGTGTGGGTTTTCACACGCGACTTCAGGCTTGCCTTTAGAAAGAGGGTGGGTGGGAGAAACAGGCCATCAGAAATGAGTGGACATCTGATGATATGACATCCTTGGCACTAGCACCTTGTTAATGTCATATCCAACCTTCTTTTTGTCCTGATTTTCTTGTTTTGGGGCAGGGTCTTTCTAGAAGCCCGGTTGGTCTTTAATAATCTTCCTACCTTAGCCTCATGACTGTTAGATTTTTGGTATGTACTACCACACCTGGCTCTCAAATTGTTCTGATTAAAACAATAATAGTATTATATTAACCATTTGGCTTTAAGTTAAACTCTTGGAGGAAATGGGCATATTATCTGTCACATGCTAGATGACACGCAAATATTCCACTCTCACAAAATACTTTGTTCATAGTGGTGAGGTTTTAAAACAGATCATTATTCATTCTCGAAAAAACAAAAAACAAAAACCCACCAACAACAAAGACAGTGGTGGTGTGTGCCTTCTTTAATCTCAGTACTTGGGAGGCAGAGTCAGGTAGATCTCTGAGTTTGAGGCTAGCCTGGTCTACAGAGTGAGTTCTGGGACAGCCAGGGTTAGAGAAACCCTGCCTCAAAAACAAATAAACAAAATAATAAAAGAAAACAAAGATCAACCTTATGTTACTTTTATTTTCCCACTTTCTATTATTTTACCACAGAATTGGAAATGAGTTACACAAGTAAATATCTTCACATGCTCACCCAGCTGAGTTAATCTTTAATTACTTGAATTTCAATTTGTTATTTAATCACATGATTACATTATTAAATCCCTTTATGCTTTTCACCATTGTCTCCACTTACGAAAAGTGGCACACGAGTATAAAACCAGATATGGAAGCAGAAGGGTCAGTAGTTCAAGGTCATCCTCAGCTACATAGTAAATTCAAGAATAGGCTGGGTTACAAAAGACCTTGCTGCAAACAAAGCAAAGCAAAGCATCCAAAGGGTGTGATCCCAGCTCTGCAGAGGTTAAAGCATAAGGACCATAAGCTAGATATGTATCAAGACCCTGTCTTAAAATACCAACAACAAACAAAAATCCCCAAGTAAAGCTTATCCATCCAGATTTTTAAATTTCCAATAGTAAAAATAGCCACACAGTGAAAGATGATGTGAAATATTTAGAAAAATGTCATCTGGAGAGTTGTCTCAGGCACGATAGCTAACGGCTAATGCCAAGATAAATCATAGCACTAGGGAGCACTATAAGGAGACACAATACATAGAGGCTAAGAACGTTGAGCTAGCTATACCTAAGCTAAATCCCAGCTACTTAAGCATTCTAACTTAAAAAAGTTACTGGTGAAAGTTACAAAGCTTACCTTGTTGCAAAGATTAAATAAGAAATTGAAAGTACTTAGAGCAATGCCTACCACAGTCTACACACTCAAGAAAGTTCCACCTCTGGGTCAGTAGAACATAGTTTTTCCTTCTGAGCGCTGATACAACATATAAGGTCCTTGAATGAAACCAACAAAAACAAAAATAACACAACAAAACGATCAACAACAACAAAAAACCCAAATCCAAAGAATGCTTGTTGCTTTTGAAACATTGGGGACTGAACCCTGGACTTTGTGTGTGCTTAGCATGTGAGACAGCTGATAGACACTCCAGCCCTTGATGGGAGTCCTAGAATACTGCTAAATATAAAAATATAAAACCATAAAAGTACTAGAGGAAATCTAAACTTACAAAATACATTCGAAATATAGGTAGTCTTTATGACATAAAAATCCAGAAACCACACAAGGAAAAAAAATGTATTTTTTGGAGAAAAAGCACACCAAACTAACATATTCCACAATATATTTAAAACATTGACATTTATTTTATGAACATGTGCATAAAATCTCTAGAATATAGAAAAAACTAGAAAAAGGAGTTACCTCTGGAGAAAGTAACCAGGGGCTGGAACAGGAATTGATGAGACTCTTCATCATATTCCTACTCTTTTGGAGCTTTCAAAATTTTAAGCAGATGAATTCCCTAGTACTTCATGAAATAAGTATTAAAGTAAAGTTCTAAAAATGATAAGATCAGCTGAAATGTCAACAAGAGGAAGTAATATGGGGACTGTTAGCTGGTGAGTGGCAGACTGCATAAATTACCCTGAGGGATGGTGGGGCAGACAAGGGATGGCAAGATGCTTGGGAACCCGGTTAGAGACACTGTGCGTGAGCTTGTGCGATCACAGCAAGATGGAGAAGGAAAGAGAGGACTCGCAGGATGAGTCTACAGCAGGCCACAGTGGCAAGTGATTAGTTACACCAAAGGGACTGTTGTTAAGTAAATATTTTTAAAATAATGACAACCAAGTGTCTTATAACTAGAGGGGTGGGGGTTCAATATGGAAATGCGGAAGGACAACAAACCACATGATGCTGAAACTCTATTAGCGCTATTGGTACGACACAGCTTTTAACAGACGGGTGCATAGATGGGTCTGAATGTGTATCCAGCTACACAAACGCATTTTGTTGCTCCTGCTATACACTGAGAAGCTGAGGAAGCAGTAGCATCCAGGGCAATGAACACGCACAGACAACATCCAGATCTTGTTTTCTAAGCAACATTCTCCATTGGAAGCACTGAGGGTTCCCCATAGACGTACGTGGTGTCAGGATGAAGGAAGGAAAATAAGGAAGTGCTAAAAATAATGCTGAATGTGGAAATGTCACAGTGAAATAAACTCTTTTTTATGCTAACTAAAAAGATTGGCAAAAAGAAGAGGAAAAGAAAAAAAACGGCTTTCGTACAAATTAGCTTGAATTTGGTTCTTGGCCAAAAATAACTACAGTAATAAACTACAGTTCACTGAATAAGATTGGCTCCACTGATATACATTAAGTAAGTAAATAAGTGGGCAAATGAATGCCTCACCTTATAGTAAACTGTCAAATAAATGTAAAAGAAAAAATGGAATTAAAAAATAACCAATTGGCAATTATCATAGAAATATTTAGGGATAATGTGCCACTTACTCATAAATAGTTCAGAATATTTCTACCACTAAAAACAACTATATAAATACAGATATACAAATTCAAGCAAAAATAAAAACAAGTTAAAATATTTAAGCTCATTTATTCATTTAAAAAAACTCACCCAATTTTGGCACCCAATTTCTATGGGCTAGACAAATACATAACCATGAAATACCACAACCCAAATATCAAACAGTTCCATCCCCCACCCCCCTAATATTAACCTATGCTACCTTTATTTTGGCTGGTTTTTGTTTTGTTTTGTTTTTTTGGTTGTTGTTACTGTTTTGTTTTGTTTTTGTTTTTTGTTTTTGGAGGGGAGCAAGGTCGTACTAAGTGGTCCAAGTTGGCCTTGAATTTGCAGTCATCCTCATCAGCCTCCTCCTAAGTGCTGGGATTGGAGGTGTGCACCACCATGCCTGGATATGCTCTACCTCTTTATAACTTATTCATCCATTTCCAGTTCCTCCCAAGTACTGATCTGTTTTCTGCTCCTTTGCCAGTTTAAGACTGGCATAAATGCCAGGTGTGGCGGCACATGCCTGCAATCCCTACACTCAGGAGGTAGACACAAGACGACCAGAAGTTTGAAGCTAACCTGGACTACAAAATTAGTTCAAGGCGAGCTATACTGCATAACAAAACCCTTTCTCAAAAAATAAAGCCAAATCAAAACTAGTAAAGATTCATTGTCCTGCTGCGTGCACCCCTTTACTGCTGAAAAGCTCCCCAATGACTCATCAGATGAAAGATACATGGCTTGTTAAGACATTTTAGTGATCATAAACAAAGTCATGTAAGTATAGCTTTTATATGAACACAAGTTTTCCTCTTATTTATTTTGATTTTGTGGTACTAGGCACTAAACCCAGGGGCTCAAGGGAGTCAGGCAAGTGTTCTAGCACTGAGCTACCCCAAGCCTCAAGTCTGGGAACATAAAGTTTTGATAGTTCTTAGTCAAACATTCAAATATGATACTACTGAATCTTATGGTATATGTACTAATTGTGGGTGAAGTTTTGCTGAGATAAAAGGTTTATAGAATCTGAAAAAAGTTTATTTGTACAGTCTGAAAGTATTTCATCATAAAACATTTATTGTGAAATACTGTAAAGAAAGGCTAATGGAAAATAAAGATCATGACAACCAATGCTACTTAGGATTGGGATGTGGACCTATAAAAATATAATCAACTAAATTTGAATAGGTATTGTGGATTAGATGGCAATATGATATAAGTATTAAATCCCCTTGATATGTAGAAGAACGCCCTATTTTCAAAATCACAAATAGAAATATTTAGGAATAATGGGACTTTATGTAACATCATCTCTGTATTTATACATATATGTGTATGACATACATACAAAAACAAGACAAACGTGGTAGAATGTCAACAATTAGAGAATCTTGATGAAGGGTATTTTGAACTATTTTTCAATATTTTTGTAAATCTGAAATGACTTCTAATACAAAATTATATTATGTGTATGGATGCTTTGCCTACGTGGATGTCTGTGCACCACTTGTATGTCTGGTGCTCATAGATCCCAGAAGAGGGCATAGAGTCACTGGAACTGGAGTTACAGACGGTTGTGAGCCATCACCTGGATCCTCCAGAAGAGCAGTCAGTTCTCTTAACCAATGAGCCAGCTCTCTAGCCTCTGAAATGACTTTTAAATGAAACATCAAAAGCTAACATACTTGCTTTGTACAGTGTTCACACATTTAAAGTTTTATAGCCATGGGCAACTGTGTACAAAAACTAACAGTGGGAAAGAATTACTGATCATCTGCCTACAATGTGAAAACAGTTTTCACAGTAGTGGCTGACTGACTAATATTCTACTATTAGCTAGGCAGTGGTGGCTCGTGCCTTTAATCCCAGCTCTTGGGAGGAAGAGGCAGGTGGATCTCTGTGAGTTCAAGGCCAGCCTGGTCTACAGAGTGAGTGAGTTCCAGGAGTTACAACAGAGAAACCCTGTTTAAAAAACCAAACAAGCAAACAATATTCTACTCTTTCAGAGTGCACTCAAGAAACATTGAATGGCATACTTTTTTTGGGTGTACAACCTTTACATGGTAAGCACATATTCTACCACTGAACTAGCCCCCAGCCAGGGGTGCATCTTTTAGCACTCAAAGTACTTTTTAATGTTTCTCCTTATACTCAAAATTCTAGACTTCATGTTACATTTTAAAAATACTTATGTATTTACAGATATTAAAAATTTCTTAAGAGATTTATCCTTTGAAAAAACAGTCACTACATATATCTATGAGAAAAGGAAATATAGACATTATCATGCTAATATTTTCTTTTAAAAATTAATTTATTCAATTTTATTTTATGTGCATTGCTGTGAGGGTGTCTGATCCCCGGGAACTAGAGTTACAGACAGTTGTGAGCTGCCATGTGGGTGCTGGGAATTGAACCTGGGTCCTCTGGAAAAGCAGCAAATATTCTTAACCACTAAGCCATCCTTTTAGCCCCAAATATTTTCTTCAAAAAAAGTTAATATTCTTACCATCTAAGCTATAAACAAAACAGTATTATATTGATAAGAATAAATTATTTTTGGCAACATTCAATTTAATGTGTAAGTGCAATTAACCTAGTAATAAAAATCCACGGGAAAAGCATGTTGTTGCCTTGCAGCACGATCTAAAAAACTAACATACTAAGCCTGCCAAGTAGAATTAGTGGTGTAGAACCAAGAATGAAATCTGAGTTTAAAAAAGCAAATTAGAGGAGAAATTTCAGCACTGTGCTATAGCCTCGCAATCCAAAGTGATCTGATCTAATACCATTAGATTTAATTCACAGAGCCACTAACCATGCCATTTGTGTGCCTTAATAATAGAAGGGAGCACTTTATCTTAAAAGGAAATCTCAGAACCTACCTTGTGGCCATCCCTTTTTTGGGGAGTGCTAAGGACTGAACTCAGGGCTTTGGGCTTGGCATATTCTACCACTGAGCTATATTTCTAGCAACTGGCTCTTGACTACAAACTTTCTTTGGAGTTGGATAGCCCAGGCTGGTTTTTAACCACGCAATCCTCCTTTCTCAGACTTTCAAGTGCTAGAATCACAGGCATAAACTACCAGCTAAACTACTCTTTTTTCTTGTCTGTTTTTTTTGTTTTGTTTTGTTTTTTTGAGACAAGACCTCTCTGTGTAGTCCTGGTTGTCCTGGAGATCACAATATAGACCAGGCTGGCCTCAAATTCACAGATCCTCCTGCCTTTGCCTTCCTAGTGCTGAGATTAAAGTTGTGCATCAACACACCTGGCTTAAACCAGTTCTTTTATTATCCACTCTGAAGAGTTTCTGGAAGTTCTGATAGTAGAAAATACTATAAACATTTCTCCCTTCATTTCAGCTTTTATCAAAAGAGACAGGATGCACTGAACAAATCACTATGTATTTTATATTAAAATAGAAATCAAGACTTTTGAATTCAGTGCCAATTTGTACATATATATCCAACTTTTCTTTTTTACTAAACTAAAAACTTTTATAAAGTCAGTTTCATCATGTCAACAGGCAGGCCACAGAATAGAACCCCACCAGAACAGAGTGAGCACATTTGATAAGCATATGCTGAAAATAATCCACAGGTACCTTTTTTATCTGTATTCCTTCGTAACAGTTTATCCACTTGAGAAATGGCTTCTTCCCAGCAACTGTTACTGGCCTGAACATGGGGCTCAATCAGTTTTAATTTCTGTTCTAGTATCGGATAAGCCTCTGATAGCAGCTCTTGGGTTTCTTTAGTACAAACAAGCTTTTCAAGTTCATCTTCAAGAATTATTACTCTGTGCAACACAGAAAAACAGGACAGATTTTTTAAATATAAAATGGAAATTTTTATTATGTAAGAGGATTATTTTAAGAAATTCAGCCTATAAAATTAAAACGATGTAGAGACAAACGATGGTAACGGTTGTTCAACAGCATGTCTGCATTTGCTACCGCTGTACTGTATGTTTAAAAATGACTAAGTGGGACTGGAGATGTAGTGTAGCGAGAGAGCACTTGGCTAGCAAACCAAAACACCCCCAAAATAAATGAGAGTTTTAAGGGATATTATGTAGTGTATTCAACAAGTACTTCCTACAAACATACTAGACAATTTCTAATCTGAAAGGAAAAAAGTGAAGCCTATATCCTACTTTTAAGAAATTAAAGAAGCTGGGCGGTGGTGGTGCACACCTTTAATCCCAGCTCTCGGGAGGCAGAGGCAGGCAGATCTCTGTGAGTTCGAGGCCAGCCTGGTCTGCAGAGTGAGTTCCAGGACAGCCAGAGTTATAACAGAGGAACCGAGCCTTGAAAAAACTGAAAGAAAAAAAAAATTAAAAACCAGGAAAATCATGTATGTGTATACACACAACACACATACATACATATATATATTCAATATTATAAAAATATTTTAATTTTTTCCCATGCACAATCCTGCAGGGAGGCACTGAGAATAAGAATAGCAAATGGGGGAGAAGAGACAGAAACAAAAAGCAAAAGGTTTCAAAAAATGAAACAGAACAAGTTTTTAGATAATGCTTTTAAGAGCAGTAAGAATCATGCAGAGTGTGTGGTTAGGGTCTTACAATCCCAGCACTCAAGAGGCCTGAGCAATAGGATCATGAATTCAAAGGTAACTCAGGAAGATCCTGTCTCTAACCAACTAACTTACCAACAACCAACCACGTCACTTACCCACACAAGGAAGAAAAAAGGTGTTATACAGCAGCACAATAGGAAAAAAAATGATACTAATTTGTATCGGGTATAATTGTTAATTAAAACACTAAAGTGACAGTATTGTATACAGAACATTCTATTTTCAAATAGAACCACACACTTCGCATGTTCTCACGCACAATCGCCAGTTCCTGCCTGATGCACAAAGCTCCTCATTTGTATTCATGCCCACTCAATGTAGCATTCTTTCATCCTTAGTCCACCTTTATGCTACTGTATTCCAATATGACTAGCATATTCGAATTCTGTTGCCCCAGATTTTTGGAGACTTTAGTTTGGGCTGATATAAAACTTCCACTAAAATCTCATTTATCTCTATACGATGATTACTATTGGTCAACTTGATTAAATCCAAAATGAACTAAGAGATACATCCTCAGGTCTATGAGGCATTTCCAGGGAAGGATTAAATGAACGGAGAGGAAGAGCCTCTCTGGGGCTGCCCAGAAAGATACAAAGAGGTCTATCTGAGGAAAATGAGTGTCTTGCTTGATGCTTTTGCTCCTTGCTAAGTGCATCCATCCTGTGGCTGCTGCCGTTCTTTGCTGGCATCTGAACCCTGCTTATGTGGCCTAAGAGCTGCAGCTCTTCAGAAATCATTCAGACCTTCAGAACTAGTTGGGGACTGCTAAAATATCCAGCCTTCCAGACAGAGCAGCTGCCAGGTTCTCAAGTCTCTTCAGGGTGCAGATAGCTATTGTCTGACTACCCAGTCCGGTAAATGAATTCTTAAAATGTAACTGATGTCTGAAGCCTCATTGTTTGGAGCCAATTTTAACTGCTACTTTTTCACTAGGAATTGAACTCTGCCTCTTGGATCCCTGCCTCTGCCCCAACAGCTACTGACACAGATTCTTAACTTGTAACTTTTTTTTTTTTCTTTTAACCTTCTAGCTCTAAAAGGTTAGCAAGGGAAAGACAATATTTCTTCACAGCCCCTTCTGGCAGTCTTTATCTGTCTAAACCTGGGGAACTGGACTAACTTCTAACAACTTCTGTTCCATAAACTGTCCCATAACATACCGTCCTATCAACAGTCTGTCTCTGAGTAACTCTTCTCTGTCTTGGGCCTTCCCAGAAACTGTCTGTCTTCCCAGCAACACCCTCTGCTACTAACTCCTCTGTCCCTATCCACTAACTGACAATTCCAACTGACAACACTCTCTTAAATAGGTCTCAAAAGCTGTCCCCACAAGTCCAAGTGGCATGTAACCATAAGGAAGGCTGCACAGTACAAAAAACTTCTTGGCAGAGTGTCCTACCACAAGTCCCTGTTGTATAAGTGAATCGACTAAAACTCCTTTTCCAAAAATATTTGTTTGTAGATTTATTTATCTTACGTGTATAAATATTTTATCTGCATATACATCTTGCACCACATGTGGGCAGGGGGCCTACAGAGTCAGAGGAGGGTGCTGGATCTTCTGGAATTGGAGTTTTGGATGAAAATCTCTCTTGTAATTTATATTGATGGGGCTGGAAAGATGGCTCAGTGGCTAGTAGTACTAGTGCTCTTGCAAGATTTTATGTATGTATGTATGTATGTATGTATGTTTATGTATGTATGTGTGTTCTGTCTGCATGTACACCTGCAAGCCAGAAGAGGGCATCAGATTCCATTATAGATGGTTGTGAGCCACCATGTGGTTGCTGGGAATTGAACCCAGGACCTTTGGAAGAGCAGTCAGTGCTCTTAACCACAGAACCATCTCCCCAGTCCACCAGTGCTTTTTCAGAGTACTGGAGCTTGGTTCCCATTCTGGGCAGCTCATAACCATTTGTAATTCCAGCCCTAGAGTATCCAACATCCTCTTTTAGCCTCTGTTGGCACCTGCAGAGCTGCAGAGACACATGCATAAAAACTAAATCTTAATATATATAATGAATATATATATTCATTCTGTCAGCTGTTGCTCTAATACACTCTGATAATCTGACCTTTGCTCCCTACACATGTGGAAATGGCATCACTGTCTATGTTGCTTGCCATAAATTGGGTTAGTATTCGCCTGCTATCATAGAATAGTACAGATAGATCACTGGATACCCTCCCCTCAGTTTCCTCACTTTTCCAAGTCCTGTCTTTCCTAAGTCTCATATCAACTTCTCAAAGGCCTTGAACTGGTAAAATCAATCTTCTCAAGTATGTTTATGAGCTTACATTTCTATCTCTGTATGTCCTGTCTTCCTTCGTCCTACTAAGTTAGCTGTTTATGAGCTTACATTTCTATCTCTGTATGTCCTGTCTTCCTTCGTCCTACTACAGTTAGCCTTCCGAGTTTACTGCTTAGACCAATCCTTTTGGCCCACTTTCTTATCTTACATTCCATTTATTCATTCTCCTTCTGCTTCTTGAGTGGCATCTTGGGTCAGATAAGTCTAGAACTGCAAACTTACCAGTTAAGTAAACCCCAAGGACCATCCTGATTGCTAGCACAAAAACTTCAGCAGCCCCAAACCATGAATATTTCATTTTTATTGATAAAAAAAAATTGGTGGAAATGACTACATTCAGATATTGTACTTTGATTAAGACTTCCTTCCTTCCTTCCTGTCTTCCTTCCTTTTCTTTTCCTTCTCTCCCCTCCCCCTCCCCTCCCCCCTTTCTTTCTTTTTGTGACACAGTATCTCTCTGTGTAGCTCTGGCTGTCCTGGAACTGTGTCTGTAGACCAGGCTGGCCATACAGAGATCACCTGCCTCTGTCTCCCAAGTATTGGGATTAAAGGCATTCACCACTAGGCCTGGCTTATTCAATTTTTAAAATGTGAAATTTTCAATGTAGAAATAGATAAGAAAAATATTTACCACTGATAAAAGTACACCAAAGCAGAATATAAACATTTGGGAACTATAGCTGAATATAAATATTATACAAAGTAGAAGATAAAAAAATATAAAATGTGGACACTATCCTTTACTGAGGACAAAAAGTTTATTCTGTGCTATAGAAACATTTCCAAACCTGTTGTGATGTATTTCGAAAATACAAAGTGTCACCTTTATTGATGTACAGTGGTACCCTCATACTGCTATAGAGTGCTGACAGGTACTTCAGCACTGCGGGCTTCCGCTTTAAAGCCCCGTGCTGAAACCAGGAAAAGGAAAAACTACAAGTGGTTCTCATCGTTTCCCCGATACTGCAAAACATCCTTCACGCTCCACTGTGTTTCTTCTTTCTATCGAGGATACAGGAACAGCCGAAGTGGAATGGGAAGGATGCTTGCTTATAAATGTGGCATTTCCTTACAGTGCTTCTAAACTTACTCATTCAGTAAAGCTTTCAGATGGAGCTGTAAGCTACGCACTGCTGTGTGAACGCTATTCAGCTCTCTTGATTTCTGCTGGGTTTTGGATACACGCTGGGGTCCTGACTGGTGCTGAGTTTCAAAGTACCGAAAGAACTCATAGCTGCGTTTCAGCTCTTCCAGGCAGGCAGAATGAGCATGAGGTAGACCTTGAGTCACGTCAGACAGAATACGATGAGGCAGGAGTGCTGCAGTCAGCGAGGGTCCCGAAGGGGAATTGGCTGTAGAGAGTAACAGGGCTAAACGTCTGAAGAACTCTGAACTCTGTGCCACCCACAGCTGGAACAAAACCTGAGAGAGAGAGCGAGAGCGAGAGAGGGAGAGAGAGAGCGAGAGGGGGGGACACATACTGATCAATAAAAAATACTCAATATTCAAAAGAAACTACAAACCTTGTGATTTTAACTTTGCACATTATCCTAAATAATGACTAAACTGAACTTGAACTAATTCTAAGATTAGCCAAGAAGGCTACACCAAGTTATATAGTAATAATATGTGAAGATTTAGGAGTCTAATACAGAAGCCAACACTTACATATAATTTAGCACAGTCTACCCTAGATAGAAATGCCCTAAGAATGGATGAAGGGCTGGAGAGGTGACTCAGTTCTTTTCTAGAGGACTGGGTTCAATTCCCAGCACCCATAACGACAGCTCACAATTGCTTGTAACTCCAGCTCCAGAGGAATATGACACTGCTGACCTCATGTGGCACACACAGACACACATAATTAAAAGTAATAAAGCCAGGTATGGTGCCACATACTTGAAGGCCTGGTTACTCGGCAGACGAGAGGGTTACTTGAGATAATGAGTTCAAAACTAATGGTACAACGTCGTGAGACCCTGCCTTAAAAACAAGCAAGCAAGCGAAACACAACAAAAACTTGAGAAAAAAATCATTTACATGTTTTAGAGATAAATAGACTATACTAGGGATCACTTACTTATCTTTGAGATGGTGTCTTACTACGTTCCCCAGGATAGCCTTAAACCTCCAAGCCAGATGAAGTTCCCAAAGCTCAGATTCCCAAAGCAGTCGAGACTACAGGTGCATGTCATCACACCTGGCTCGTGCGTAACTAAGGGTTTTATATACCTCTTGAGGAGGTTGTTTTCTGCTCCCTGAAGGTGCAACATTTGGTATTGCTAAGCTATTCAAAGGGAAGGACTGCAAAACAGTAAAGGATAAACCCAAATACATTTCCTTAAAAAGACACAGTGAAAACTATAAAGGAAAATAAAAGGCCATTACTTACTTGTAAGTCAACCATTTTAAAGAAATTTAGTGTGTGTGTGTGTGTGTGTGTGTGTGTGTGTGTGTGTGTGTGTGTATGAATTAATTAATTTCTTCCACTATGCCAGTTCTGGGGATAAAACTCATGTTATTAGGCTGAGCCACCTCACCAACCAGTAAACCACTCTTCCTTTGGTTTCCTTCCTTCCTTCCTTCCTTCCTTCCTTCCTTCCTTCCTTCCTGCAGTTTTTCTCCTTTTCTTTCTTTTCCCTCTCCTCCCCTCCCATCCCCTCCCTCCCTCCCTTCCTTCCTTACAGGGTTTCTCTGTATAGCTCTAGTTGTCCTGGAACTCTCTGGACCTGGCTGTCCTTGAACTCACAGAGATCCTCCTGCCTCTGCCTCCTGAGCATTGAGATTAAAGCTGTGCACCACCACTGCCTGGCTAGTCTTTTCTTAAAACTTTAGAATTGCTCTGAGAGAGGAGGTTTCTTTGAACATTCATGGTTATATACATTACAGATCTCAAGACAAGGCTTCTTTCAGAGATTGATAAACCTGGGACCAACACAACACAATTACTGAAGGTGGTTATAGATTAGCTTTATGTTAAAATACATTAAAAATGTAAAAACATAAAAATCCCATTTGGAAGATATATATGGGTAAACAAATAGGATCCATTTAAAATCAGTATAATTTGGGGAAAGGATGGGCAAACAACACTAGAGAACAGGTCACATCAGCTACAAAGTAAAGCTCAGCTAACATTCATTGGGCCTTTAGTCTGTGCAGGGTTTGGATGGGCAAATGTTTAATATTGGATATAGGCACTGTGATGGTTTCAGTTTAATTAATGCAAAGGCAGTGCTTTGCTCAAGAGCATATCAGAAGTCATGGGATGGAGCTGGATGAAATCTGGAGACTGACAATGTGGAGCCCTCTCTTCTTTTTGCTGCTTATACTTCGGCTAGTGCACAATTCAGAATTTAACATGCCTTTAAAAATAATATAAGTACTTTGGAATAGGGGGTGAGCAAAATGGAGGGACCTTTAGTGGTGGGTGAGAGGAGGGAGGTCAACATAGAAGGAAAGAAAGGGAGGAGGTAAAGTAACACTAACGAGGTTTGAAAAAGCCATAAGGAATCATGTTAATTTACCTAATGTATAATGCACACATACATACATACATACATACATACATACATACATAACTTCATTTGAGATATATATCATTTGATTCATACATATCTCAAATGAAGTCATCTCCTTGGGCTGACAGCAACCCCCTGCCCACAAGAGCCATAGACAATCTAACAAATACCCCAATATTAGCATGAGAAACATTTTGAGCTGCTGATCAGAAGAGTTCAAGAGCCTCCCAAAACAATGTAGGCTATTGCTGCTGCCCCTCATCACTTCCTAGGGGTTGGACATAAGTCCCTACAGCTGAAGACACCATGCACTTTGGACACAGGATGTAGAAGATTTGAGATGGAGCAGAAAGCCTCCTCTCTGAAGTTTTCATAGTATGGAAAGGTGCCATGCAAGCACCCAAGTGAGGAAGACAACCAATAGTCCTACTGAGCTGTGATACCCGTGAATCACAATGACAATCAGCATGGTATGATAATCTTAGGGGTGCAATAATGGCACTTACGTCTTGGTGGTAACCAACAACTCTCTAATTGTATTTAAGGCGCCCACTTGAGAGGAGGGATATTTGCCTGGTATTGGAAACCTAGCCAACCACCCAGGGTGAGTGAGGATCTTAGAGGAAAACCTACTACTGTCATTTTACTAAACCAGCATAATTCCTAACTTTTATTCTCAGTATCTGCCCATATACCCACATGTAAGTATAGCTCTCACCTCCCATCTCCTCTCTTTGCAATAGAAGACCCAAAATACAAAGGAAAACTGATCATGGGTTGCCAAGCCCCAGTTGATACATCTATAACACAACTCCTGCACCTGAAGTTTGGGGAACATCACTGAAGAGGGGGCAGAAAACTTGTAAGAGTGAGAATCCTAAGAAAGCTGCTGTTAGATTATGTCTTCTAGAAATGACAGGGAAGTTTTCATTCATGATACCTCAGCAATATGGCTGCTTAAACAGGACCTGAAGAAGTATAATACCAGAAGACTTGCTAATATAGTAGGAGGAAATCTCACAGGGCCCCATCCCTAGACAAAGAGCTACAGGAAACTGAGAAATGCTGAGCATGAGAACAATAGTCTGCCCCCTAATTGATTACCCAGTACTATGTGGTCAGCTCCGAAGCCATATACATAAGAATAACACTAAATGGACTGAGCAGGTTGTAGTTATATATTTCATGTATTTAGGCATTTACACATACCAACACATCTCGATACCCATCCACACACATGTACATTACAATAACAACTAAAGAAAAAGACACACATTACAACAACTGAGAAAAAGAGGCCATGATTTTGAGAGGAAGCAAGTGGGTGGGGTATACATGGAAAGTGTTGGGAAGGAGAAAAGGGAAGGAAGAAAACGATGCAATTATATTTTAATTTAAAAACAGAAAACAAAAAAAATACATCAAAACATGAATAGGAAAGTCAGTGAAACATCTTGATGACTAAACAAAAAATAAAGAGATGAAGAAATACCAAAATTGCTTTTCTAAGTCATTCTTAAAGAAGAGTAACGAGGGACAGAGAAAAAGATGGAGATTTGGCTCAGTGTTTAATACTTGCTGCTCCTACAGATGGCCTGGTTTTGTTTCCCACGTGTGGCACTAGGAATCAAAACCAGGGCCTCTGCAAGAGCAGCAAGAGTTATTAACCACTGAGCCACCACATGGTGCTGGGAATCAGAGTCAGCCAGGTTCTAGGAGATCTGACACCCTCTTCCAACTTCTGTGGACATGCACATGCTACACAAATGTACATGCAGGCAAAGCATTCATACATGTAAAACGAATTTAAAAAGAAAGGAAAACATGTAGCCTGTGAACTTTATATTCTTTCATGTGGCTGTTTCTAGTGAAAAAAATTATTTCTTAAGGTATGAAACAATTGGGGGAACTTTATAAAGGAAGATACACACCCTAAGCGCTGTATCCAGGTTTACTGAAACAAGCAGGCTAGTCACTGAGGCACTCACACAGGCTTCCTATCAAGTAACTCTCCTGTTTCTACGCATGCTTTAGGGCACTTCTTAAATCAAGAGCACCGATACCAGATACAAAGATCTCTTCATTTGATTTGCATGATCTCTCGAGTCTTAAAGGCAGTGTCACAACATGCAAAGCCCTGGAGACAATGGCATCTAGCAACACGGAAGGGAAGTAGGAAAGCATACTCCTCAGTCCTTCCTTCTGAGTTACCTTCAAGGCTGGCAGGCTGAAGCCATCTGTCAAGTTATGAGCTTCCTCTTCTGATATCTGTTCTTCACTAAGTCCAAGCCCCAGCTCCTTAAAAGGCACCACACAGATGTAGTTGGTAACATTGTCACTCTCAGAGTTCAGGGGGTAGGTTAAATTAGGTTAAGGCAACCAACAACACCTCTTCACATTTAAGATAGCCAAACACACCCAAAACTATACTTACTAAACTTATTCTGAATATTTACATCATCTGTTTTAAAGAAATTAGTCATAAGATCTAACAGATTGATGTAACACTCAGATATCTTATAGGGTACTTTGAATAAGTTTTTTTTAAAATAGTTAAAAGTAGACAGGTAGTATTAGTTACTGCCCAGCCTGCTGTCCTCTTCAGTGTATTCTGTAAACTTCTTACTATGAAAGAAATAAAAACAAATAATTAAACTCTTCAAAACTAAAGTGCTGTTGTTTTTGACACCTTCCTTCTAAAGCTGTATTTTGTCCTTTATTGTAGCTCGGGCCTTCACTGTGCTACATGAGTCCTTCTCTTTGCCCTTTAATCCTTGCTCAGCCATCAGCTGAATGTTACGCGGAGCGCAGTTAGCCCTAGTCTGCTTTAGCTTGTTTGGTAGATACTGCCCCACCTTCTGTTACTTTCCTCATGGACATATCAGTATCAGTCAAATTACTTTCCCTCTTTAATTGCTTTTCTCTTTCTTTCTCTCACTCTCTCTCTTTCATTTTTCAAGACAGGGTTTCTCTGTGTACATCCCCAGCTCTCCTGGAACTTTCTCGGCAGACCAGGCTGGCCTTGAATTCAGAGATCTGACTACCACGCCCGGCTTTAATAGCTTTTCTATAGTATTATGTCCATACGCTAAAAAAAACCCCTTTTATTTGCATTTGTTTATGCTGAATTTATTCCCATGTCATAAGTTTGCTTTTTTAATCTCTTCAGCTTCTTCTGGGATGTCTTTACTCTGTGTAACCTCCTCTTCTGGCTTTGAACAGTTTGTTCTTTTTCAGTGAGAATCACTGCAGTGTGGCAGGAGAGCGCAAGCATGAGCTGATCTTGTTACGAGCTCTGTAAGTTGACAGCACATCTTAGGTGCTCTGTTCATCTAGCGGTGATCAAGGACTACAGAATCGGTATCTAAGCCCTTAAGTTCGGCATCACTTTCTGCATTTTTAAGCACGTGAAACAAAACTCCAACATTCTTTTTGGGCCAATAACCCTATGTCCACAATTTGGCCTGGGTACAACTACTGATTCTACCATCACACTGCTGGAACGGCACACAGGGATTCCTTGAAATGGCATCTTTCATATATTTGGTGGCTTCTCAGATATGCATACTCTTGATGGACTGGGCAGTCTCAAGGCCCGTACCTGTGATTTGTATAACTTTGTAGAGTGTTCTGCGTCAAAAAATGGTGAACCATTTCCACAGGTCCCTTACAGGGAGCCCCATACATTCTTTTAAACTTAATTTTTTAAAAAAAATCACATTCTTTGGGGTAGAGGAATGACATGGAGGTCAGAGGACAACTTGGAGGAGTTGGTGGTCTTCTTCCTTGTGGGTCCTACGGATCAACTCAGGTATTCGGGCTTGGAGGCAAGCACCTCATTCAGCCATTCTACAGATGCGGTCAGTACAACTCTTGATACAGAACCCATCTGTTCACTTCTAGCATTTACCCATGTGAACATATTATGATAATCTTTGGATTTAGTCCCAGACTAAATTTATAAATATTCTATAAAGTATTTCCCTGTGACATTGACCTGTAGCTTTTGTGCTTTTAAAAAGATTTATTCATTTTCATTTTATGTGTATTGATGTTGTACCTGCATATATGTCTCTGTACCATGTGTCTGAAGCACCCTTGGAGGCCAGAGAAGGGTGTCGGATCCTTTGGACCTAGTGGTACAGATGGTTGTTAGCTGCCATCTGTGTGCTGGCAACAGAATTCTGGTCCTCTGGAAGAGCAGCCAGAGATCTTAACTGCTGAGACTTCTCTCCAGGCCCTGGTCTGTAGTTTTTATTCTTTGTAATAGGTTGTGTTTTAAGTCCAAGATTATCCCAAATAAAATAATAGCAGGGAGATTTCTAACCCCTATGAGAATGTTGTAAACTCACTTAGAATTAATTTATAAATGAATTATATTACTGGTAGTTAATTTTTGTTTGTGAGTTTTTGAGACAAGGTCTTTTTATGGGGGTTAGACCGTGAACACGGTCTCATTGTGTATCCCTGGCAAGTCTAGAACTTGATATACAAACCAGCCTGGCCGAGAACTCAGAAATCCACCTGCTTTTGCCTTCTAAGTGTTAAGATTAAAAGTGTGTGCCACCACATTGGGTTTGACAAGTCTTATTATGTATTCCAGTCTAGTTTGGAACTTCCTATATAGCTCAGGCTACCCTTTAATTTCTCATTCTCCTCCCTTAGCCACCTGAGTGTCAGGGGTATGTGCCATTATGCCCACTGTATTTCTTTAAAATTAGTTTTTAAATAGGAAATACACAAGGTATTAAGGGAAACAGAAGCAACTGCTTCTTCTTCCTATCTTAGCCACTTAGTTTACTTGTTCAAAGGCATTGACAGTCCTCAGGTTCCCTATCTGCAATCTTCAGGATATTCTGTACACAGTATATAAACACAAAAGCAAGTGGATACACAGTTGTGTCTAGATGCCTGTGATCACAAGTACAGACACACGCACACAGAGACGCACACACTTACTTGTCCATGTGTATCACAGAGCACCTTTTATGTACAGACAGAAGGGCACTGCAAACAATGCTCTGGGCACTGTGCTACCTGCACCCACCCCACACTTAAATACAGTTTGGAGATATTTTTACAGCAATTTGCCAAGATCCTTATTTCTTGAGACAGGATCTCATTGTGTAGCCCAGGCTGGCCACAAACTCTTCATCCTCTTGCCTCTGCCTCTTGAGTATGTGCAATGTTGGAATTATAGGTATGAATCCCGATCACAGTGCCCAGCCTCATTTTTTTTGGACAGTTGCCTATTTTCCATTCTTTACATGAAACTAGGTACTCCCCCCACCAATGGAATATTTTAAAATTACATTCCAATCTCTTCAAGTTTTTAATTCTTTTTGGGTCCATTTTGGAGATTTACATTTTGATAAGCACTGAATGATTTTTTTTTTTTTTTACCTTTGTATTTCCAAAGTTGCAATCATGGAATCGCACAAACTACCCCCTTAAATGATTCCTGAACACCTGCGGTTACATACATCTCATTATTAATCTTGTATACTTTTATTGCTTACTTTGGTCAGCCATACTAGGTTTTACTTGTCTTTCTGTTCTTCTCAAATAAATAGTTGATGGATTCTTTCACATTTTAACTTCCTGAGTTTCTTGTCTAGAAAATACAGTCTGGCCTCTGCCCACCTCTGCAGCTCAGTTCATACTCCAAACCCCAATGTACTGTTCACTAGTCATGATGATCTTACTTCTATACTTTACTGCCCTTCTACACAAAATCTTTATACTTTCTGGTCCATCCAAATGAAATGTTAAATCTTCGTTTCAGTGCCAGCTCCACAGAGAGGTGCTTTTCCATTCAGTCAATGTAGTACCTCACTAACAGCTCTCTATTTTATATACATGGACTTTCTCCTTAACAGTAATCATATCTGCAAATCTTAACTGCTCATTTTTATTATCTCATCCATGAGGAAGTAAGCTTTACTGAAACAAGAGTTGTTCATCTTGTTCACTGCAAGGTCCTCAGTATTGATCAGTACCCAGCAAACTGAGGGTAAAGAGTAGTTTTTCAGCCCTCTACTAACCCATAATTTAACATATTTATGAATCTTAATTTATTAATTATGGAATTACTGCCATTTTAAAGATGAGGAGAGTAAAGCAGAGAGAAGTTAAGAAACTAGTTTAAATTAATTAGAGTCATCTATGTAGTAAGGAAGTAATGTAGCCACAATTTTAACTTAGGCAACACAGCTGTAGAGTTTGTTTTTGAAAGGGAAGAGTTTCCTGTTGCCAGGTTATTACCACATCACAACGCAAATTTGCCACATTCACTCATTTTCTTAAAATGTCTCATCTAACAAAGCCATGCTCTTTGACCTCTTTCTTTGGACCAGAGAAAGACTTTGAGTTACTTCCTCACCCCCCTTGTTGTAATGATTCACACAAGGGCAGAATTTCTTCCTGCCTGTCACTGTCATCCCTCCTGCAATGCACTTCTGGTTTTCATATAGAAGTGAAGAGAGAAATTAGATTTGAAATAGGCAACCTCAATTTATAGTTCACGTCTCAGGATGCAACTGTAACATCTAATTCGGGGCTTTGGAAACACTGTTCACCTCACACAGAGACTGAAAAGGATATTTTTTCAGCATGTACAGGGTAGCTAGCCTTGCGGCTTGAAAGTTGGCTCTTGCAGTTCTGTAGACAGCTTTCCGAAGGCCGATGAGATGCTGGCTGGGATGCTGTCCAGCTTTATTAAATGAGCAAGCAGCACTGACCCTGTCAAGCAAACTTGAAAAGTAAAATGTGATACAACTGTACAGGTGTCCTAAAGTTTGTGTTTCCTAAATCCACAATTCTATTAAATTTACAAAAATTTTTCTTAAAATTATTACAAGTATCTCAAATGTCACATCCTTTTTCTTGATACATAAAAAGCCACTCACAAAGAAAACAAAAAAAACTGAAAAATTAAAATCTCACAAAATATTTAGCCAAATATAGAATAAATAAAATTTAATTGAGATAGAATAGGAATGAGAAATATTCAAGTAAGAATTTATGACTTTCTACCTAGAGATACTGTACCTGCTAAAATACACTACAGCAGAACTACCTTACAGATTTCAAAACCAGTATCCATAGGTTGCATAAAGGGCTTACTTATCAACACTTCCTCATGCTCGATGTGCATTTACATTATACTCACTCGTCACTTACTTGGTCACATGTACAGAGCAATTAACTACTGTACAGAAATACATTCTGTACATTCATAAAGTAGGGTAAAATGACTCACCCACCTGCTGCCACTGGCACTTACCTACTCACAATGAAGTAGGGACGCAGGTCACAGGGCCAGTGGCCAACAGGGGAATGCGAGTAGAAAGCAAAGTAAGGATTACTGTGTGGCAGGCCAGCTGCTCTCAAGCGCTCACATTTCGTGGGCTCTCCCTAGGCCAATGGAAAGCATTTGCAGCAATGGCATGGGATGTGTTGCTTTCCGACTGAGAGTAAGCAGGGTTAGATGCTGCAGCTACTCTACTCAGTAACCTCCTCCAATAGCAAGACAAAATGTCAGCATTTGTACATCTTCTTCATATAACCATAAATCTATAAAACAGACATTGAAGTAGAATTTTTACAATGTGAAAATGAAGCTAAAATATATGGACAAAGATAGACAGACTTAATTTTAATAAGGGAACACAGGAAAAGAAAGGTTAAATTATTTTGCTAGAAAGGAAACATCGTGGCAGAAACAAAGAGCTCCTGATTTCAGTGTGAAACATTAGGCTTGTGCTCTGCTGAATCAATTTTACAGACTGAGGTATTTCTAAGACACTGTGAGGCAAGGCCTATCATCCCTGGTGACTTTTCAGTCCACTGTCCAGTCAGCTGGAGACAATGAAGCGACCTCTGCCAATACTTCTCTTTACCCATCTGCCACCTGGATGGTACGAGAGCATAACCATGGGGTGAATCCAGCTTAGTGGCCTACTTTACCTTTCATGTTCGTTCCATGGATATGGGTAAAAGTCAGAACACTGACAAGAGTCACAGCATCTTGTATACATGTCTAAGCATGGGTTGGGCACAAAGCCACTCATCACTCAGGCCTCAAATAAAATGCCGTGCAAGTCAACAATGAAAGGAGATATTACTTAATTTAAGTGTACTATTTTTAATTTTTAAAATTTGGCAACTTAAAACTTGCTATCTACTGATAAGAACTGAATCTAACCTAATTGAAGGACAAAATCAACATACACAGGATTGCTTTGCTTTGCACTGAGCAGCGGAAGGCATGAAACTCTTCTATGACGTCACCTGCATTCTCTGGATCGTTATAGGAGCACAAGAGCATGAAGAACATGACGGCTACTACAGACTCCTCCACCTCTCTGCTCTATGATCTTCCAGGTAGAGCTTTGGGGGCAAGATGAAGTACAAATCTAGAGCAGAGTGAAGTGAATGACTACAAGAGGTATCTCTCTCCTGATCTTCACTATATTCTGACCTCAACTAATTTAAAAACGATTGGGCATAATTATTTTTCCCAATAAATGGCAACAGAAAAATGTTACATAGTGGGACAGGAACAGGAGAGGTGACCAGAGGTCAATAGGATTGAAATATATTATGTACATGTATGAAAATGCCAAATTGAAACTCATTATGTAAGTAATATGTGCCAATTAAGACATTTTAAAAGTAACATAATTAGTAAACATAGTCTGGCATCTGTTGACATTTAGTAGGTAGCCTAGTATACTACAAATGGACTTCGGAAGTCAGAGGAGATGAATATGAATACTTTCTCTATGAATGCTTTTAGTTGTACGCAAAAATGATTAGCACAGCATATAGAACATGGCTGGTCTCCAGTGAGTGCAACCCTCCCGCCCTGTGTGTGTGGTATATTAACGTGTATATGTGGGTATAGATGCCAGTGTACTCAGGAGGCCAGGTGTCCTGCTCTCTCACGAACCACTTTATTCTCTTGAGACAGGTTTTATCATTGAATCTAGAGCTAGGCTGGTGGTCAGTAAGCCTTAACAATGTCCTGTCTCTACTCTCCTATAGCACTGGGGTGAGAGCTACATCATGTGGCCATGCCTGGCTTTTTACACAGGTGCTGGATATGTGAACTCATGTCTCAAGCTTGCACATCCCCCTAGTCCTGTAACTCTCCTTTTAGTAAGTATCCAGTATATCCTGCAGTGTAAACATTGACAGCTACACTGCTGAATATTTAGTTTCCTATGGGAACAACATCACTATTTAGCATGATATTCTGAAAATGCTAGTGCTACAGCAGTTGCTAATGGTTACCCAGGGAATATTCTTAGTATATATTTAGATTTTAAAGTAAACTCATGTTAAATACATCTACCACCTAAACTGGGCAATAGAGTCTTCTGATAGAGAATAAAGGAAACAAACATTTATTGGGTAGCCACTGCACATGAAGCTTAATGTTAAACACTGTCACTGCCTCATACAGTCACAAAGTACCACGCGAAAGCAACTATGATTCACAAAACATTTTGTTCTCTCCAAGTAGATGAGCAGAACCATACTCCACAGCCATCTAGCATATAATGACTTTATTCCTTCATAGATATTTAATAGACTATGTGGACTTCTGCCATAAGTGTAACACAAAAATAAGAACAGATGATTTTCTCCTTAAAGTACAAATGAGAACAGAATCATTTAAAAATCAAGCGAGAAATGAACTCACAGAGTAAATCCCCTGGAAATGACTTCAGTTTCTTGGATGAGACGTAGAGATTTTCTCACAAGGTTAGTGAAGGCTCGGCTATTTGCTGCCATATCTTCCAAACGGACCGTATATTTTTTCAGAGTCATTTGCAGTTTGGCTGTCCTCCATAATTTCAAAGCTCGTATGATCAAGTAAAGAAAGAGAATCATTCCCCATACCAGCCAGGAAGATACAATCCACCAAGTGGGAAGCATAATGAGCAAACTAATGAAGGCAAATAGCATCGAGACATCCCTATGAACACAGAATCAAACAAACAAAAAAGGCCATCAGACAAGAAAAAGAAAGGTCAGTTACATGAATTAGTAAAAACAATGACAGATTTCAGTTTATCAAAACAAAATGCTAGCTTCCTTGAGAAGCAACACTTTAAAAAGTGGCATGCAATAGGGTGATACGGGATAGTTTTAAACATCTAGTATGTTAGGGAATGCTGCACAGATATTAAATCTGAGTGATGGATCTAGGTAAAGGGCATTAAAAGTAAGTGTCTTCTGTAACTGTCTTAGGAAGTATGATATATGAAAATTATAGATTAACAACTCAATTTTATAGATTTAAAAGTAAAAATAGTATTTCAGAGATACCTTGAGCTCGTTTTGCCTAAAGCCATTTGTACAAAAACACATTCTACACAGGAGCTATTCTATACTTTACTTGCAGGCATGATGGTGCATGCCTGTACTCCGATCAATTCGGAGGTTGGATATATACAGGCTACAAAATAAAACCTTGTCTCAAAAAGACCAAAGTAAACAAAGAACAACAATACAACATAGTTGGTAACTGTGAATAAAGTCATCTGATTTAGTAGTCATCATAATTTGAAAAAACACTCTTAGCACAGATTATGAAACAGACAAGCTTTGCCTTTCTGCACTACATTAATGGAAATATGCATATTTAATTGGATCAATTACAAATTTAATAGATTAAAATACTTCCTTTAAGCAACGCAACCTTGGGCTAACTGTGTATATGTAAGACAGGAATATGGGGACTGTATCTAAGGGTATGTGAAAACAGCATCAGCAACACTTGGGAGTTATAGTCACACTCATAAAAAGTCCTAAGAATGCTTCTTATGCATCGTATGTGGGTAAGTTCCTCCACGACTTTCCACCTTATCTTTTGAAAGTCTTTCCACTGAACCCAACGCTCATCATTTTGACTATGCTGTCTGGCTATCAAGGCCTCAGGGTCTGCCTACTTCTACCTGCCCATTGCTAGGTTGGTTTTAGACTTTTATGTAGGTTTCGGGGATCTGAATTCAGGCAATAATGCTTGTGTAGCAAGCATTTTACCAATGAGCCATCTCCCAGATTGGAGAATGCTTCTTAATAAAGGCTAGCTCTAACTTCTTTAGAATCCATTCCTTTTAAAGATGATTCTGGTAAAATCACAAATTAAAATTGCATCATTATTTTTATATATTAACAGCTGTGGTGGCTTGATGACAATAGCCCCTATAGGCTCATATATTTGAATGCTTAGTCACTACAGAGTGGAACTGTTTAGAAGGTGTAGCCTTGTTGGAGGAAGTATGTCACTGGGGGGCGGGCTTTGAGGTCTCTATCCACCTGCTGCCCATGGATCAGGAGGTAGCTCCTAGCTACTGCTCCAGTGCCAGGCTTGTATGCTTTCTGCCATGATGATCATGGACTAACCCTCTAAAACTGTAAGCAAGCCCCCATGCTTTCTTTTATAAGTTGCCTTGGTCATGGTGTCTCCCAACAGCAATACAACAGCAACTAAGACAGCAGCAAACTTTAAAAGCATTTACAAAATCTCATAATTGCTCAGTCAATCACCTTCATGGATAAAGCACCATTGTGGCTAATACACAAAATATGTGTGTGCACATGTATGTATATGTGCACATGCACATGTATATGCATGAGAAGCCAGAGGTCAACTCTAAGTGTCATTCTTTAGGTACCACTCACATTGTTTTTTACTGTTGTTGTTAGTTTTTCTGAGAAAGTCTTTTTGTTTTGTTTTGTTTTTTGTTTTTCAAAGCAGGGTTTCTGTATTGTAACTCTGGCTGTCCTGGAGCTCACTCTGTAGACCAGGCTGGTTTTGAACTCAGAGACCCACCTGTCTCTGTCTCTAGAATGATGGTATTAAAGGTGTGCATCATCATGGCCCGGCCAAGGTCTTGTATTTTATTGTTGTTCTCAATACTGTTGTTTTTCTGAGACAGTGTCTCCCTATCAAGTCCTGCCTGGCACCGTACTTGCTATGTAGCAAGCAGGCTTCAAACTCACAGAAATCCACCTGCATCTGTGTCCTGAGTGCTGGGATTACAGGTACCATCACAAATGCACAATGGCTGGCCTCTCCCCTCCCCCTCCCCCGCCAATCTTTCCAAATAGGCTAGGCTGGCTGGGCATTGAGCCATAGGGAGCTGCCTGCCTCTGCCTCCCAGGACTGATATTACAAGCATATGCTACCAGTTCTGGGTTGAACTCAGGTCCTCACGCTTGCATGGCAAACATTTAGCAAACGAGCTATTTCTCCATCCTCATAAATGCTTAACATCTATGGTTCATTAGTAGCAGATCTTTAATTCATTTGTTTGTATATACATTTATAATATACACATAAATGTCTATTTTTGTGGGTCTTTGGAGACAAGATTTTCATTGTGTTGTCCAGGCTGGCCTTGAACTCTTGGGCTCAAGAAAGCCCCTTAGTAGCATAGATTATAACTACACTTGTGGGACTCCAGGTACACACCACTGTTAGGCAAATTCTTGTATTTTAAAGAGAAAATGTTTATTTCTCGTGACGGCATTTCAGTGACTCCTGGCTTAGAAACTTACTTGGCTACCCATTGCAGAGTGACAGGAAGGTAAGTTCAGAGCGCAGGACAGCTAACACAGGAAATATAGGAATATAGGAAATACAGGAAGGTAAGTTCAGAGCGCAGGACAGTTAACACAGGAAATATAGGAATATAGGAAATACAGGAAGGTAAGTTCAGAGCGCAGGACAGCTAACACAGGAAATACAGGAACATAGGAAATACAGGAAGGTAAGTTCAGAGCGCAGGACAGCTAACACAGGAAATACAGGAACATAGGAAATACAGGAAGGTAAGTTCAGAGCGCAGGACAGCTAATATAGGAAATATAGGAATATAGGAAATATAGGAAAGGTAAGTTCAGAGCGCAGGACAGCTAACACAGCTACTCATGGAGCTTGAACGTGATGACTCCCCGCACTTTGGTTCTGTCTTGTTTTTATCTCTGGCCTGTCACTACACTTGTAATTATAAACGTATGGAATGTTCATAAGGCCTTCACAATAGAGAAGATTATAATAGATTTCTTCTGACAACACTCTACATGTAAGCAGTCAAAAGAGAAATGTTTTCTGGACAGTACCAAATATTAGGGGTTGCCAGGGAGCAGAGTGTTGGAAGATGTCCATTTTCCTGTTGAGGATGTCCTGCAGACAGGATGTTGGGATCAAGCAGCTCAATTAGCTCCACATCCTCTTGTAGCAGGACTTCCTGTTGCAGGATAGTATGCAGTGAGTCCAGTCGGAATCCAGTGTCCTTGCCATCAAATACAGGAAGAGCACTATTAATATATATGTGATACTGTAATAGATGCTAAGTTTAATATAATTACAGTTACAAGGTATTTATTTTCAATGTAGAATCCAAGAAGAAACAACAAATCAATCTCTCCTTAGTGTGACAAGTATGATTTTATTTTCAATGTAAATACAAAACAATAAAGATTAAGGTGGTCATTATTTAAGTTATCAGATGTGAAAAATAAATATTTCTTAATGAGATGAGATATAAAGTAATTACAGATTAATAAATATAGTCACTTATGTCTTATGTCTTCTTGGTTAAATTACTGGTATGCAATGTGAAAAATACCATACACATACAAAATATAATACAAAAGCTGCTGATTCCGGATACTGTAACAATAGAGCCAGTGTGGTGATTTGAATGAGAATGGCCCTCATAGGCTCATATGTTTGAGTACTTGGTCCCCAGATACAGGAATTGTTTGGGAAAAATTAGGAGGTATAACCTTGTTGGAGGAGTGTCACTGGGATGGGTTTTGAGGTTTCAAAAGACTTGGACCATTTTCACTGTGCTCTCTGCCTCCTGATTGAGGATCATGAGTCCTGTAATGGACTCTAACCCTCTAAAACCACAAGTTGAAGTAAATGCTTTCCTTTATAAGTTGCCTGAGTCATGATGTTGTGACAGCAATAGAAAAGTATCTAAGAACTTTATCAGAGGCAACAAGGCTTTCTAAAAAACACTCAGACATCGAAGACCAACATAAATAAATAAATAAACAAACAAACAAATAAAAGACTTATGAGTCTTTTTTCAGCAGTGCTGAAGATCATGCCTCAGCATGCTAGTCACGTGCTCCGTCACCGAGTTATACCCCTAGCCTGTGAGACTCTGTATTTAAGGCTTTCAGGAAACTGAAAGTAGATGATTACCATAAAATGTGCATTGGGGTACAGAAGCTGTTATAAAAGTGACACAGAAGGACTGAATTTAAAGTCAGAGAAAGTAAAAGAGGGAAAAGCTGAGTAGTCTTAAAGCATGAACAAACTGACCAGAACAGCTGGAAGGGTGCAACAGACAGGACAAAGTCTTCCTAACTTTCCAGACTGGAATCTGCTACCAACTGTGAGCACGAGGCAGAGGGGTGAGAGGTGAGGTAGCAGTGTTTGAACAGTAGGTTCTCACAGTGGCCGGTGATGTGCACCGAAAGAGGTTAACTTTTCAGAATTCTCATTTCAAAGCTTAAGCCTTTGGTAGTTATTTTTGTTTGTTTATTTAAACATTTTAAATTAATTAAATTTACTTAAATCAATCAATCAATTTATTATTAAATTAATTAAATTTATTAATTTTGTATTTAGAATTTGTGGGTGGGTACACATAGAGTTCAGAGGAGAACTCATAGGAGGCCATTATTTCCTTCTACTATGTGGATCCTAGGATCAAACTAAGATCACCACACTTCACAGCAAGTGCTTTTATCCCAGTGGTTCTCAACCTTTGTAATGCTGTGACTTATTTTTTTTAAAGATTTTATTTTATTTATTCATATGAGCGCTCTATCTGCATGTACACCTGCATACCAGAAGAGGGCATCTGATCCCATTACAGATGTTTATGAGCCACCATGTAGTTTCTGGGAATTAAACTCAGGACCTCTGGAAGACCAGTCAGTGCTCTTAACCACTGAGCCATCTCTTCAGCCCATTGCAACTCTTAGGTAACCCCCATGAAAGGGTTGTTTGATCCTTAAAGGAGTCTCGAACCAAAGGCTGAGAATCACTGCTTTACCCCGTGAGCCATCTTTCTGCCCCTTGTTTGTTTAAGTAAAGAACATAAGATTAAGCAGAGCATAGTGACTTATGCTTAGCATTTCAGTAATTGGGAGGTTGGAACAGGAGGATAGCCACTTATCAGAGATGAGGTTGGTTTATTAATGAGCCCCAGGCTATCCTGGACTACAGAGTAAGACTGTCAAACAACAACAAAACAAGAGCAGAAGCAAAGTGAAACAAAACATCGCAAAACTATGTTAATGGGGTACTATGTAGCTTTTGATACATATAAATTGTGGAATGATTACATCTGGTTAAACATATCTATCTTCTCATATATTTATCATTTTCATATGATGAAATTTCCCAAAATTCTTACAGCTTTCTGAAATGTACCGTATTGTATGGTATTTATAGACAGCTTACTGTGTACAAGCACACCAGAACTTATTCTTAGCTAACTATAACTTAGTACCTAGTGATCATCAGTGTAGCTGGGAGCTCTGCACTGCTGGTAGGATACCATGGAAACTGGCTCATGTTCAACAAACCTGAGAACCAAGACCTTTAAGTACCCAGGCTGGACCCTGGATCTATAATTTAAGTGAGTTAGTACCCTCTCAGTGTCAATTTCCTCATGTGAAAAGGAGTAACAACAGTACTTACTTCACAGGCTTAAATAAGCTGACATCTATAAAGCATGAAGAAGAGTTTCTACAGAAAGTATTATGTGTAGTACCACATATGAAATAATTTAAAGAGCCAGCCCTCCATCCTGAAACATGTTACAATTATGTAACATAACATAAAAGTTACCAAACATAAGCATAGGTAATTGCTACTTGGTAACAATGATAAAGGAAATAAGACCCAACAGGATGAAGTGTTCAGAAAAGCTAAGACGGCTTACTGAAAAGACTGTTACAGACTGAGAGAAAAACAGGAAAGAATTCCATCACAGAACAGCACAAATACAATCCTAGGATAACTGAGTTGAAAGACTAGATTCACGGATAAAAATATCCACAAGCAAAGTTGGCAAGGGAGGTTAGGGTTAAATTGTACAGACTCTTTAGCGCTGAAGTGATTGTAAGCGGATGTGATGGATAACAGTAATTTTAGTTTTTTTGTTTTTTAAAAGTATCAACCCTCAAGCTAGAGAAGTAGTGTGTTGTATTGGAAAGAGCACAGGCTTTGGATTCAGGCGCTCTGGGGTCAAATTCTCCCTCTATCATTTTCTTGTTGAACATTCTTAGACAATTCACTTAATATGTTATTAAGCCGAGCTGTAGCTAAACTTTGGCTTCCTCTCACTGGTAAAATATATCACATCTCATAATGTGGTTTGGAGTATCCAATCAAAATGTGCAAGCACTTTGTAGATGGCTACTTTACAAAAGTTAATTTAAAAAGAAGATAATTCTTAAGAGTCACAGGCCAGCAGAGAATCCTAAAACCTATCACCTGTAAGCTAATTACATCTCTGAGAACCAAGAGAACTTAGTTAAGTTGAATGTTGTGGGTATACTACATGGATTTTACATTGGTAGGTTATAAGGCTGACTATGACTCTTTAGGGTTTGGCTAAGCATCAGATACATTACAACAGAGAAAGAGAAAGGGGAAGGGAGGGAGGGAGCTTTATAGGAACCAGAAAAGCCATCAATACTGACTGTGAGAAAGGGTGTGATTTATCAGTGCCTCAGGACTGAACTGAGTGTACCAACCGTTATGTTTATTTCCTTCCTAAGAGTACCCATCAACGAAGGAGATGGCAGTAAACCAGCAGTCTAACTAACGAGGCCGCAGTAATTACAGAACACTGGCTACCTTTTATAAATAAGTTATGAACAATATCAGCAAACTCTGTTTAAAGGTCCCCAGTTGTTGTAGCATTTCTAATAAAGACCAATCACATCAAAATCAGTAGCAAAACAGATTCTGATCCCTCAGATCTCACTATTACAAGGGATCCTGGAGAGTAACAAAAGGAGTAAGATGAACAAACACTCACCAGCTTGTGGAGTAAGTCATCCTTCTTATTACACCGAGAAGAAAAAGTCCAACTCTTGATGGTTTCTGTCAGTTTGAACAGGATGCCTTGCTAAAGATTATGGATGACAGTGTGTGGGATTATTAATTAAACATACTCAAAAGAAAAAACTAAACAACTTGCCTCTAACAAATTGGAACTTTTTTCAGAAAAAGAAAAAAATTGTTCAGGTTACGCACTGCGCCAATGTGTTACAGTGTCCTCTTGTATTCCCACTTTAAGATGCACAACAGAATGACCTAGAAATTGTATTTGGAATTACATTCCTTGGTTCTTAAACTAAGGTTTAATTCAATGGGTTGAAACGAGGCCTATAAATCTGGTTTTTAAAAAACAGTCAGAAGACACCATAATGTAGCTCGTCTATCTTAAGAATACTTGCTGGGTCTTGCATTGCTAGGTGAGCACTGTAACCAGTGAGCTATAGCTCTGGCCCTAATGGTGTAAGTACTCACTAGGCAAAGAACAGAAGACTAAGCCAGAAGATCAACATGCTCTCTTACCTTTGGTGGGACTCTTGTGGGAGGCTTTTGAGGTCCCTCTGTTGTCAAGCATTTTTCTGTTTTTGGTGACAAAGAAGAACATATTTCAAAATCTGTGTGTCCTAAATCCTGTAAGTATTGGTAAAGAGGAGAATTCTGAAAGAAATAGGAAATGGGAAATTTCAAGATCACTAATGTTTCAAAAGTTTTAGGATCAAATTCAAAACCATACCTGAGTATCAGTTTACGTCACAATTTTTATAGTTTCTCCTATGAGAACTGAAATGATCTGTTACAGTAAAATGACATTGAATACCAATAAATCAACTAACATTCAACAAAAAGACCGAAAAAGGAAAAGCTCTAAACAGACACACATTTTTTGAGTGAGCACCAGCAAGAAAAATGAACTCACAATTATAAATAGTTTTAAGCAATTTCTTAATCCAAATTTTTGTTGTCTTTCAGTAGACCATTCCTAGACAACAGTGCTGGCTATTAATAACTGCTTAAAGGACCTACAGAGAGCCATTATTATTTAAAGTCAAGAAAAATTAAATTAAAATTAAATTAAAAATTATGTGCAATGTTATTCACAACAAACTTATTACTTTATTTACCACTAATATGCATATTACCTACCATGCTTGACACTACAAGTAAAATTCAAGTTACTTTAGAAAAGCTATCATTTACATATTAGATAATGTAGATGTGAGAGTTTTTTTTTTTTTTTTTAAAGTATGAGACACAGTGGTTAAAAAGACAAGAATCTTGAGATGGGAGTGCTACAATACCCCTATATTCCTAAAATTGGGGAGGCTGAAGGCCAGTCTGGGCTATTACATTAAGACCCCATCTTACAACAGACAAAAATAAAATCAACTCTGTAAGCAAATTGTTGGTTCAAATTCCAACTCCAACTGTTAACAGCAAAGTAATCTATGACAATTTACAAACCATGGGTATTATAGTTGTCGCATCTAAAAACAGGAATATCTGCATTTAACAGAGAGAGTTCTCAACATGGTGGTATATACCTTTAATCCCACTGCTTGAGAGGCAGAGGTAGGTGGATCTTTGAGTTTAAAGTCAGTCTGGTCTACATAATGAGACTGTCACAAAACAAACAAACAAACAAAACAAAACAAAAAACAAGAAGCACTTAGAACAGTCCCTGGCATAGACTCATGTAAGTTATATGGAAAGGGCACAGGTTAAGGAACAGACACCTGGCCCAGGCCCCATGTGTTGTGTAACTTGTTTCCCCCAAGACTGAACCATTCTATCCTGCAGAGAAGCTCTTTAAGTCAGGGAGGCAAACAACTCAAAATATCTTCAGGAAGTCCCTGAAACTGACCAGATTCACTAGGCCTCCTCCCTGCCAGAGAAAACAGACTAATGAAGCTGAGTTGCAAAGAAGACTCTCAGATGAGCCAAGCTGCAAAGAACACCCCAAGAACAGACTAGCTGCCTGGGAGGAACAAAAATCAGACAAGGTCTCTAGAAGAGGTGTAGACTACCTGAGGCACCAGGAAAGGATACTCTCTAACCTGTTGAACTGCCTTCAGGCTGTGCAGCGAGCTCCAGGTTTCTCAGCTTTGTGAGTTGTCACACAGGCTAGGTGGACTCTGGTGAGAAAGCCGTCTTTGAATCATTTCTGCTCCTGTAAATAACCCCTCACCCATATTCCTGTAAGTAACTCCAGCAAAACTCACTGGTTCACCACGTTAGACTTTATTGGCATCTATACTTTGGACTGTTGTAGGCTCCCTATCTAGGGTATTTAGACCTGTGGAGTATCTCCTGGGAAATGTTTTGTCACACAGCACCAAGTCACCCCAATTCCATTAAACAGAAACATACTGCTATTATTAGATGAAAATCTATTGCGAAGCTTATCTTGGACAATAGCAAACATTAATTTTAACTTTCTACCTTTTCCAAAGCACAGATTTGATGACATATTTAAAAATGAATCTTGAGGGGCTACAGAGATGGTTCAGTGGTTAAGAGTACTTATTGCTTTTGCAGAGGATCTGAGTGTGATTCCCAGAATCTCATATGGTGGCTAATAACCATGTGCAATCCCAGAGTGAGGGAATCCAACAGCCACATACATGAATGCATGCAAAAACATTCATATACATAAAGTAAAATAAATAAATCTTTAAAAATAAACAATTAAACAAACTTGGAGAGGGTAGAGAGATGGTTCAGCAGTCAAGAGCACTAATCTTCTTGCAGAAGACCCAGGTTTGGTTCCTAGCACCCATTGTAGCAGCTGTCCATAACAAACTCCAGTTCTTGGGGATCTGACACCCTCTTCTGATCTCCACAGGCACCAGACATGCACTTGGTAAAAAAAAAAAATCAATGCAAAACACCCATACACGCAAAATCAACAAGTCTCTTTTTGAACCCTTGATTTCATGCAATGAAACACCCAAATCCTAAAAACAAACAAGAACATCAAAATCTGTATATCGGTGTTAGAGATACAGCTACAAAACCAGCAATAGAGATGCCCGTCTAAATTAGACAAGGGAGAAACTGATTCCAAAACCACTCTAGTTTATTCAGGAATAGCAGGATTGAAATCTGGGATGCTCATGTGCTGTAGTGGACACACTTAAAGGGCAAGGGAAGGGAAGAGCTGCAAGGAACCATTGGTTACAGGGGCTGATGGAAAGAGGTAATTTTTATTCACTGGAGCTGCTGGTTGTTGCCAGTGGAGGGTCTGCACAGAATTGGCATAACTAGAAAACGTTAGTTTGGGGAAAACCCTGTGACAGTCCCTGTTACTGTCATGTGTACATCAGGCACAAAGGGACTCCAGGAAACATTTTTCTTGTGTTTGGCATAGTGGTTCTTGTTTGATACTGACAACTTTGACACAGTTAATTTTGTGGCAAAAATCTTAAATATTTGACTTGTATGGTCTCACTAAAAGTTCTAAGGGGCATTCTTACTGTATCATTGTTAGTGTTATATCTAGATGATAGAACAGATTCACTCAGTCAGAGAGATGGGACTGAATAAAAAATCTGACTACAAAGCCGACACCATGAAATATGACAACAAATGAATACTGAGAAACACTCCCTTATCTGTGTAAATGAAGAAGACATCAAAGAAACGTACTTACAGCTTTATTTAGAGAAAAGAGACAATTACAGGAATACATAAGATGCTATGGAAACAGGAGAGACCTAACTTAGACTCGGTTTTTTTTTCCTTTGAACTATATCCTTGAATTCTGAATTGGATGGAATTCAGTGTAAGAGACCAAGAATATGAGATAAATGCCTTCCTTTTAATTTTACTTTTCAGAAAAATATTTTAAATGGTGTAAGGAAAACGTTTCTTATCTCTTTATTCAATTTTTAAGTTTCTCATAGCACGTATGGTTAATTTGCTTTGAGGCAGGGGCTTTCTATGATAGCACTGGCTGGCAAGTCCAGCGTTCACATCTTTTGGCCTTGGCCTTCTAAGTGCTAGGGTAATGAGCACGGACCGTCGCACTCAGCTTCAGGCAGGGTCTCCTGTAGCCCAGACCGGCCTGGACTTGCTATAGAGTCAAGAATGACCTTCATCTTTTGATTTCTCTGCTGTTTCTGGTAGTCTGTGTGTGCTGGGGACAGAATCCAGGGCTTTGTGTTAAGCAAGCACTTTTATCAGCTAAGCTATACCCCCAACTTCCAAATGGTTCATTTTAAAATCACCTATGTTTACTGAAATAATGTCTTGGGTTTCAAGTTGAACTGTGAGCTCTGCTTTTATGGTGGCAAATTTTTTTTTTGTTTGGATTGACCTTTTGAAAAGTTTACATACAAAACAAAAACAAAAACAAAATCAAAAACCCCAAACTTGTTTTTAAGGCAGTTGAACTCTTTCTTCATAGGAACTCAAAGGGGGAAGAATAATAAATAAGACAGATCAAAGTAAAGTTACTCCAGGACTTGCAGGCCATATGGTCCCTGTTAGAAGAACCAACCCCACTGCTACAGAGTGAAAGCAATTAGAAACAATGAGCACATAAACCATTAGTGTGGTTATGACCCAATAAAACTTTAGTTATACACAATGAAATATGGAACCCCTATCATCTTCACGTTACAGAATGTAATTGTTTTGATATTTGCTCTGATGATTTAAGAAGGGAAAAGCATTATTTGTACAGCAGCCATTACAAAAATTGAGGTGGGAGAATATGGCCCAATAACCTTAATTTACTGCCTCCTATTCCAGTTATAGCCTCCACTGAGACCCAGCGCTCTCCTGAGAAGAGGCTGGGGAGATTGGGGCGAATCTGTAAGTGTAATTTCTAGAGTAATCTCATACTATGTATTTCATTTTTGCAGTTTTCTACTTGTGATTGGCAGGGCAAATCACATCACTTCCCCGACACATCCCCAGGCCCTGCATGAGCGCTACAGCTCTAGTCCCTGTGTATCATGGGGCTCTGGAGCTACAGCTCTAGTCCCTGTGTATCATGGGGCTCTGGAGCTACAGCTCTAGTCCCTGTGTATCATGGAGCTCTGGAGCTACAGCTCTATTCCGTGTATCATGGGGCTCTGGAGCTACAGCTCTAGTCCCTGTGTATCATGGGGCTCTGGAGCTACAGCTCTAGTCTCTCTGTATCATGGGGCTCTGGAGCTACAGCTCTAGTCTCTCTGTATCATGGGGCTCTGGAGCTACAGCTCTAGTCTCTGTGTATCATGGGTCTCTGGAGCTACAGCTCTAGTCTCTGTGTATCATGGGGCTCTGGAGCTGCAGCTCTATTCCCTGTGTATCATGGGGCTCTGGAGCTACAGCTCTAGTCCCTGTGTATCATGGGGCTCTGGAGCTACAGCTCTAGTCCCTGGGTATCATGGGGCTCTGGAGCTACAGCTCTAGTCCCTGTGTATCATGGGGCTCTGGAGCTACAGCTCTAGTCTCTGTGTATCATGGGGCTCTGGAGCTACAGCTCTAGTCTCTGTGTATCATGGGGCTCTGGAGCTACAGCTCTAGTCTCTGTGTATCATGGGGCTCTGGAGCTACAGCTCTAGTCTCTGTGTATCATGGGGCTCTGGAGCTACAGCTCTAGTCCCTGTGTATCATGGGGCTCTGGAGCTACAGCTCTAGTCCCTGTGTATCATGGGGCTCTGGAGCTACAGCTCTAGTCTCTGTGTATCATGGGTCTCTGGAGCTACAGCTCTAGTCTCTGTGTATCATGGGGCTCGGGATTGCAGCTTTATTTTTACTTTCATGTTTCAATAACTTTTGAATCAACGAAAACTTGAAATTTAAGCAACAATACACAATTAAAAACAAACATTTTTTGGTTTGTTATCTGAATGGTAGCTAAGATGAACTGACCAAGAGAGACCATGCAGCACATCACCTTTGACAAACATAGAAGACATTTTTGGTGAAATGATTGTTTTACACTAATTTAAAAAATATATTTATTTTTAATTATAAAAATAAAACGTATGTGCTTGTGTGAGTTTATATGTGCCACCTGAGTGCAGAAGCCCACAGAGAGGACCCTGGATTCCCTGGAAGTGAAGTTACAGCCACTACGCAGGTGCTGGGAACCAAACCCAGGTCCCCTGCAAGAGAAGCAAGGACTCTCAACCACTGAGCCTTCTTCTCAGCTCTACATTAATTCTTTAAAAATGTTTAGGGCTAAAAATGCTATTTTTTTTCTCTTAAACTGCTAAATAATCTAGATATGATTCGATAGCTCTCAGGAAACCACGCCTTATCAGTGGCTCTCAAAATCAAGATTCCTTGAAGTCAAACACTATGGTGCAAGGTTGTAATCCTAGCACTTGGGAGGAAGAGGCAGGAGGATCATGAGTTCAAGGATAGCCTTAATAGCATAGCAAGTTTGAGGCTAGCCTGGGCTACTTAAGACTCTGTTTAAAAAAAAAAAAACAAACAAGCAAAGAAACAATTTACCCCTCCTCAAACAAAATAACCTTTACAGTTTTAAAAACTGAAGAACCCAAAGACCCTCTTCTGTTCATATAGCTGTTAAATGGCATTTAACATATCAGAAATTAGAAATGAAAATATTAAAATACTCATTTTACTTAAAAATATCAATACGCTCATTAGGAATAATAATGCAAACAATGCATTTATTTACTCATTTTTGCTTGTGTGTGTGTGCGTGTGTGTGTGTGTGCGTGTGTATGTATGTGCATTTGAGTGTAGGTGACCAGAGGCCAGAGGTGTTGGCTCTCCAAGGAGCTGGATTTACAGGTGGTTGTGAGCCACCTAATATGGACACTGGGACTTGAACTCAGATCCTCCAGAAGAGAAGTCTATGCTTTTAACTGCTGAGCCATTTCTCCAGCCACGTAAGGAATGCATTTAAATAAAAAAATTAATGAGTGGATTGACGTATTTGGTAGCATCCTTAATGTAACTGGAGTAACAGACTTGTGGAATCTTGTTTTAAAAAGATTTCTTTCTTTTTATTTTATGTGTATGGGTGTTTTGTCTGTGTGTATTTGTGCATCACATGCATGCAGGGCCCGTAAAGGCCAGAAGGGGGTGTTGGAGCCTCTAGAATTGGAGTTCTAGACAGTTGTGCAAGGAGTCCAACCTGGGCTCTCTGGAAGATGAGCCAGTTCTGAACCACACAACCATCTCTCCAGCCAATAATGGCATCTTTTACTTGTTTTTGCATCCAATGTGTTGCAACTTGTTTACTTGGTAGGTTTTTCCCTTATGTTTTGCAATCTACTGAATGAAGCAGATTTTTAAAAGTAGGTTTTAAATAGATGCATTAATTGAAAAGCAAGAAGTATTTTAACAGTTTTCTAATACAGCAAAGAAAAAAATGGTTGTGACAAAACTTAACAAGTATTAATTTACCCTCAAACAGGTTAGCTTCAGGGTAGAACATGAAATCTTACAGATGAGCAGAATGAGCATGAAAAGGGTAAAAGCTGTCAGCATCAAAACTTGATCATATCAAGTGCATTTTTTCTTTTAGGACAAAATAAAGTTCCCTCCCCACTGTCACTGTCCTGACCATTATTATTTTCGAGGTCTGGAGTCATTAGGTCTAAGAACCAATCAAATATACAGAAAGATCTGTTTTCATTCATGAGCATTATTACACATCGATGGCGACTTTGAGAAGGACGTGGAGGGTAGGGCAAATGGCTTGCTACATCATAATTCAAGCAAAACAGAGTCACAAACGTTTCGGGTTGATTTCTGAGGAGAAAGCATCAACGCTGGACTCAAAGTCTAACTCTGAGGCACTGGAGAGAATCACTGCTGCCAAAAGAAATATGGAAAAGCTCAGACACAGCGTGTGGAGCTCCTCCTCAGGAAACCCTTGTGGCTCACTGTTCCTGTAAATCCTAGCTGAAGGAAACACACATCAGAGGACCAGAAAGAATTCTGCTAAGTGAAAAATAGCCAAGAGTTTTGGGTGGTGCAAAGATTTTTTCTGGTGGTTGAAGCATATTTTTGTAAGAAAAATAAAAACAGACAAGAAGCCCAAATTTTTTGCTGAGCAAAAAGTTCAAGAAAATGGTTCATTCAGATCTTATCCTTAGGATACTTCACGCTGTGGTCCACCCCTGTGCCCCACATTCAAACATTAGGTCTTTCCCCAATAAGGCCGGAACGACTCATTTAATGCAGTATTTGTTTTCTTTATAGTTGATGATAACGCTCTATAAAATAATGGTATTACTTTAAAACAAAGACCAGTTAGAAATGAACATGATTGATAAATGCTTTCATCATTCAATTATCCCCTGCAAGCTGTTTCAGATACAATAGAACATGACATAAACCTTTCAGCTGGGGAGGAATTGGTCAAAGATGGCAGGAGGTGGAAACTCACCCAATAATAAATGACATAGGTACATGGGGGCAGAAAAAATTATGAAACAAACCACAAATTGGCTGTAGGCTGATAAAACTGGAGAGCTGTATTACAGAAGGACCAACAAGATTGGCTGAATTCAACATGGCCAAGGACCTGATAATGGTCTTTCGCCTCATTATGGCATTTTCATACCATTAGCCCTGTAATATTCCGGACTCCCATCACACATCTAATGGCATGGAGTATCCAAAAATCTCCCAAGGACAGAAATGGGGAGCAAACCCTACTCCTGGCACAGTGTCTTTATGTAGATGATATTTGAGGCACTACCTCATTTCAGCTGTCTGAGTGCTAGGATTACAGGTGTGCACTACCATGTGGGCAGCAAGAAGGTGAAGTTCTTTACAGAGCTGTGTCATACTCTCACTTTACCTTGGAAAGTTAAGACCTACAAGAATTCTAGCTGAGCTAAAGGACTAGTAGATTATTTCATATAATTTAATGATACCTTGAATTTCATATAATTTAAGTGATTTTTTTGTTTCCTAATAAAACTATTTCCTTATCAGAAGACTACTGTTGGAATGTCAAAAAGAATGGACATCTGAATATCTGGGCCACAGATATAAACAAGGAGAGCTGGTATCTAAATAAACCTTGCCTCCTTCAGACATGGCTCCTTCCTAGGTGATTTCCTTTAGCTGCTGGCATGAGCAGCACCATTGATGTCAATGCATTCAGCTCTGTGTTTAAGTCATAGGTTTCACTCCTGTGGATTTAAACAACCATGGGTAGAAGATACTTGGAAAACAAAGCTGGGATCTGTTTACAACATCGTTAGACTTTTTCTTGTCATCATTCTGAAAATAACACAGGACAATTACACAGCATTTGCATTTATATTAGGTAATTAATATATATATATTATAGTATACTATATATAGTATATATATAGTACATATACTATATATAGTATCTATACTATATCTATAACTATATATATAGTTATATACTACATATAACTATATATAGTATCTATACTATATATATGGTATATAACTAACAACTATATATACAGTATCTATACTATATATGTAAGTATCTAACAACAATATATAGTACACTGGAGGATGTGTACAGGGTACATGCAAATACTGTCTCATTTTGTATAAGGACTTGAGCATCTGCCTACTTTGCTATATCCATGGGCAGGGTAGAAGGCTTCATGGAACCAATCCTTCACAGTTGTATTGATTGGCCAAGGCTCATTAAAACTTTTTCCACTTGTTTCCCATTTTCACCTGATCAAGTTTATGCAGTATTAGGTAGAAAGACATATTAAAGAGGTAAATAAGTAAAATATTTTGCTGATGATAAATAATAAACTTATCTTAAGCAAGTTTTAGTAGACATATAATTTTATCATTTAATAAAAACTTTAAGCAAATATGTATGCTAATGAGATAAAATTGCTTGCTTATCATACAGAATTAAATCATGGGTGACTGATGCTACGGGACACATAAAGCATTTTCAACATGTTTTAGAGTTGATTGATATTTCCATTTTGCAATTATCAATGCTGAGAATGATGCTTCACATAAATGTGGAGTACAGAGTGGTAGAAGAATGTATTGCAGGCCATTTCAGAAAAATTTGGTAATTTTGTCCTAATATCAAGTCTAATTCATTTAACATTTCTTAAAATGATTTAAAACTCTAATCAGCAACTCAAACAGCAAATTTTAAAATCAAACATTTTAATAATACAATCCAAAAATATATTGATACTTCCATGATGAGGAATGATTATAAGAAAACACTTCTAAAATGTTCCCTCCATTACATTTCCATAGGTACAGAAATCTTTGTGAAACACTACAGTTCATGCCATGCAATAACAAGAAACTGAGAGGAGGTGCTTCAGCCAGTGCTGGCACTGTGTGGGGCGAAGGCACGTGCGGTGCAAAGTGCACGTGCAGCAGAGTGTTCAGAAACAAGGCTGTGGTGAAGCTGCGTGATACAGCACGGGCAAACACTGATGGAAAAACCTTGGGTTCATTACACATTTAATTTTTAGCTAATATTTGGTCATTAAGCATTCAGAAACTTTTACTGTTGTCAAAAGCTTTGCAGTACTCCCTTGAACAACAACTTCCAGTTTATGATGCCATGTTATAAGCCCACAGGTCACTTCATTACACGAATGGCCAATGGCTCTCTGTCTTATAGCTAAGTAACAGCCCACTGTGTTACAATGCCAAGCTTTTATCTCTGGTATCTTGCAGATACTAATGACTCACTGCTACTGACATTCCTGTAAGAAGATCAGCTGCCATTTATTCATTTAGCACAAGCCAGATGTTTGTTAAAACTTACTGTATATCAGATATTATAGTAACTTTGATAGTTTCCTACTATTAATTCCTTTTTGTGGATATATAACAAAAAGGTAACTTATTTTATTTATAAAAGGAAACCAAACTCATTTGCACATCACCATAGTTTTCTTTTTACTGCTTTGCTATTTTTAAATTAAAAATGTAGCCAAAAGACATAAAATGAGAAATAACTCTGCTTAGCCAACCCTTAGTACCTAGCCTTTTTCTTTCAAAAAGGAATAAATATTCTTCATCTTGGAAGCCTTTCTTCAACATGTAGTATGTAGTTATGTATGTGTGAATGGCTTTTGAAATGTTTATACAGAATGAAAATGTACTTTACTCATTTTTCTGCACCTGGCTTCCACTTACACACACTGTGGAGCTCTTTCTATATCAGAAATAACATTCTACTTACTCCCTTCAGGTGTTCTCACAGCACTTCAACTCCCTGTGTCATCACTAGCCAGCCTCCTATTGTTGGGTGAAGTGGACTATAGTATATATTTGTGGGAATATTTAATAGCTGTTTAAATAAAATTAAAACTAAGTAGTGGCACACACCTGTAATACCAACACTTGGAGGGAAAAGCACGAAGATCAGGAGGTCAAGGTCAGTTATGACCAAGGTGACTGGCAATAAAGAAACATGGATGGTACCTGCATTTCTGGTAAAGCATCAACCAGAGGAGGAAAGCAGTAAGTTAAAAGTAAACTTGAGGGGCTAGAGAGATGGCTTAGTGGTTAAGAGCACTGGCTGCTCTTCCAAAGGACCTGGGTTCAATTCTCAACACTCAACATAACAGCTCAAACTGTAACTCCAGTTCCAGGGGATCTGGCACTCTCACACAGACATATATGTAGACAAAACACCAATCTTAAAGAAATAAACTTGAGCTGCACATAACAGTGCATAAGTGCATTACCAGCAGCCATTAGACAGAGGCAGGAGGATCTGGATTTCAGGGCTAGATTAGGCTCCACAGGAACATTAAATGAGAAAATCCAGGGGCTGGGGAGGAGGTAGGGAGGTACCTGAGTTATAGCCAAAGTGAATGACGCAGTCTTAAATACTAGCCATTAGGAGTTAGCCTACTGAATACATAGATTCAAGCTTTTAGAATACAAATATAGTGGCAGACCCATATGGGACACAGGTATGGACAGCGGGAGCTAAAGAGATGTCTCAATGGTTAAGAGCACTTGTTGCTCTAGCAGATTACCTAGGTTTGGTCCAAATTACCCATATGGTGGTTTCAAGACACCTTCTGAGTTCTATGGGCACCACACATGCACATGGTGCACAGACATACACTCAGGCAAAACTTTCACATATGTAAAATCAAATAAATAAATCTAAGCAATGACAAAAAAGGAATCTTGCAATATATATCTCTGGCCTGGGTGTGGGAGCAGATACTCATACCTTATAAATATAGGTGGAAAATATAAATGTGTATATATATATATATATATATATACACACACACACACACACACACACATATATATATATATATATATCGCACTTCTAATACTAGATGTCTAGCTTTGATATTCCTGGATTATTTGAGTAATTTTTTTTAAAAAAAGAATATATTCATGCAATACTTGCTTGAAAAAAAATGTACCTAACTGATATCCAAGTAAGTTAGTTTAGCAAATGAACAAAAGCATCTTGTGCTGTTTTCCATACAAAAACTAATCATTTAATTTACTCCATATGTTTTTGTTTAAAATATCAGCACTATATTTAAACCACACTGTTGGATCTGACAAAATGCTAACTATTGTCAGATGCTAGTTACTAGGGCTTGCCAGTCTATATTAAACATAAAAGTAACAGGAAAGCAGTCACACGAGCTACTACTGCTGCAGAGAGGCCTGCAGCTGCAGTGTTTAGGTAGGAACTCTGTTATACAGGCGCCCTACCTACATCAATCTGTAAGTTAATATACACTTGAAAAAAATCAATAATTTGGTGACTTCAGTAATGCAAATAGAAGTCATTCCTGGGCCTCTGAAGGAGGATGAGCATGGATTCATATTCATACCGTGCCAACCGTACCTCTAAAAGATCCTGATTTAAAAAAAAAATTTACATGAAAAAGCACTGACAATTAAAGGGATTTGATGGGAGAATATTTGTCTGCGAATTACAATTTATTAGTTATTTTAAAACATAAGAAACTTTTATCTTTGAATATAACTGATTACACAGATTTAAAGCCATGGCATGGTAGCACAGATCTGTAGTTCCCTGATAGTCAGCAGGCTGAGACAGGAGGATCATTTGAACCCAGGGTTTGACATCAGATAGGCAACATGACAAGGACCTTTACTAAAAAGCAGACAAGCCATGGGTCTAAATATGATTATCGCATACAGAATGGAAATTCTTTGGGGAAGGCTGTTAATAATGAAAAAGATAAATACCTTCATTTGCTATGACTTCCTTATTTCTGCCAGGTTAACTTCAGAATATATAAAATGAATTGATCAGGGGATTACTACATAATTACTACCAAATTATGTAATCATTTTCTAAAATTTTAAATGAAGACTATTTAAAGAGTCAAAACTCAAGTCAAAAGTGAACAAACTGTACAATGGGAAATAAATTAGTTTTCTATAGAAACCAATATCTATTTGCTTGACTTTAACCCAATATTTGTAAAGTATAATATAAAATGAAACTACTTACTGCCTTACTTACTCTTAAAATATTGGGAAGTATCATAATAAAATTATAAAACAATAGGAAATATTTGCTAGAGCTTATATATTAAATATATATATATACATTAAAATACCACTAATTCCAAAAGCCCCAAATCAAAGTACTTAACTGCTCTATAACATCAACAAAGACAAAACCTAACGGCATAATTTAAAAATATTAAAAGAGCTCATAAGACACAGTCCAACTAAACTACTCACAGACAACATAGTTTCCTCGATGAAAAATTTACTGACTCTTGTCCATATTCCTTCTGATGCAGAATTGTTTCTGTGAGGGTTCCCACTTGTTTCTCCAGAGCTACAGTACAAAATGGCCACTGGATTGGAGGGCGTGTCTTTGTCATTACTAAGCATTTTTTCTATCAGAAGCGGTACTTTGAAAAAACCTGAACATCATTTCTTTAGTGCTACTGTTCTTTTGCAGCAGCGGAAGGTAATGGGGAGTGTGGGGCTTGCAAATGTTTTCAGAGGATCTTAGTTAACACCACTGTGCATTTAAAAGTTCTTTATACACCAGTAGAGCCAGTAGGATACAGATTCATACATCTTCTTGGCTGCTGGCTTACAAAAATTTTCACTGAAATGAGTATCACCCGATTAATCTTACATGACACAAAGTTTTTAAAGGAGTAATTTTCAACTCTTTGTGCAATATAAATGTTCTTAAGACAATACTATCTAAATAAAAAACAAAACAAGAATCAAACAAACTCATCAAAAAGGAGAAAAGTGACTGTGTTCTGTAGCACGTAGAGTCAGTTGACTAAAAATAAAGATCAACAGTGAATGGTTCTTAACTAAGAGGAGCGAGGCTATCGAAGGTGAGTAGAATCTTCCCTTGCCTTGGTGCAATCTGGCTTCCACATCTTCAGAACCTGGCTAATTAAGTGGTTTGTGAGGGGCTTGTAACTACCATGCTCAGCTGACCCTTCTTTAGAAAAGGCCAGAAGGTCAAACATATCGACACAATGTTGTAAGAGAAGAACACGGAGATAACATTAAAATGAAGTGTGGCTGCTAACAGTTAACGACTTGACTGTCTCTTTCCAACCCCACCCTAAATTTGAAAAGCAAACACAAACACACACAACCAAGAAAATAAAAAGAAGCACGAAGGAGGAGGGCTGGTGGGCATGTGAGTGCAAGGTGTGCAGGTGGGGGTCAGAAGACCACCCTGGGGAGTCCACTCTCTCCTTCCATCATGTGGAGTCCAACTGAGCCCATCAGGCTTGGCAGTGAGTTACCCGACCAGTCATCCTGCCAGCCCTCCTCAAGATGCTGGAGCCCACTCTGAAGTTTTTTTCTCAAAATGGTTAAGATTAAAGATCAAGATTAAAAGGTGAAAAACAATCTTTTCCATCAAAAATAAAGGAAAAAAGAAGAAATTCAATGAACATCATAAAGCCTTTGCTAGTAAAGAATCAACTGGAGAATTGGGTCACCAAGAGCAGAGATTTGATGGAAATACAAAAGGTTCCTCAAGTTGAACAAGATGGAGCTTACCAGTAATTCCAGCACTCAGGAGGCTGAGGCCAGAGAACCACAAGTTTAAGGACAACCTGGGCTAAAACTGTTCTTTTTGGATGTAATGGTCTTATTTTCAAGTATTTTCCTATCTAGGACTAGCAAGGTTTAACAGTGAATGGTCTCACTCAAACTTTCTGCAGTTATGTTTGCTACTACACAAAAACAAGCCAGGTATTGTGGCGTACCCTTGTAAAACCAGGGTTGGGAGGCTGAGACAGGAGGATCTCAAGTTTAAGGCCATCCTAGGTTACACAGTGACGTCAAGATGGCCAGCATAGGCCGTGTAGTAAGATCATGTCGAGAGAGAGAGAGAGAGAGAGAGAGAGGGAGAACGAGAAAGAGAATTAAGAAAGACTAAAATCAGAACTTGAATGCATTTCTAAGATCAGTCGAGAATACTCTCTCAAAACACCTTAGTTAATGATGTAATGACAACCACCTTTGTATTCCAGTATTTATTTTGCATCTTACTCCTGTCAGATATGGTCATTGCCTATCATTTTCTAAATATTTTTTTCTTTTTCTTTCTGGTGCTAAGGATTGAAGGCAGGGCCTGCATGTGCTGAGCAAGTGCACTATCACGTCACTTTCTAAATCTGCTTTGTTGCTGTTCAGCCACCGAGTGGCCAGAGATTGTCCTTAGGGTAGGCAGAGAGAGGTGCAAAGAGAGGCATTCTAGCGGTAGAATGGCTGGTAGAAGGTTCTGATTAAAATAATCTTAAAGCTGAGCGTGGTGGCTTGTGCCTATACTCTCAGTGCTTAGGAGGCAGAGGCAGGCGGATCTTTGTGAGTTTAAGACCAGCCAGGACTACACAGTGAGACCTTGTTTTTAAATAAATAAATAAATAAATAAATAAATAAATAAATAAATAAATAAATAAGAAAGAAAAAGAAAAGGAAAAGGAAAAAAGAAGAAGCAAAAGAAAAGAAAAAAACCTTAGAGAAGGAGTCCTGCTCCAATGTAAGGGAATTAACTATGGAGGTAATACAGGAATCCAGCCCTGATGAACTGAAGGTACTCAGATTCTAGGGCAGGATGGGAGTCAGGACTGAGAATTTTCCTCTTCCTTTGCTTCTTCAGAGCCTCTTCTATACCATCTTTCAGACTATGAAGACTCAATGCTGAGCCCCCGAATGACTGAAAACACAGTGAAATTCACTAAGAATTCAGGAAATGTAACTTAGAACAAGATACCAAAGAAGAGAGTGGAGGAGTGGCTTGGGTTAAGAGTTCGCTCTGTTCTTCCAAAGGTCCTGGGTTTGATCAGCACTATCAGCTGGTTTACAACCACTTGGACCTGCAGCTACCAGGGGATTCAATGCCCTGGTCTCTGCCCCCACACATGAGCCCATACCACACATATACACATAATTAAAAAATAATAAAACTAAATCTTAAGATACCTTAAGAGTTAAAAAAGGGATTAAGAGTAAAAAAAAAACGGTATTCTTGGGATACTTTCCAAAACTAAAACTTTTTCTTGGAGGAGGTGGGGCTGGGACTCTGGCAGATGTAGTAGGACTGGCTTATGAAGGCTCCACTAGACCTCTCATATTCCAGTATAACTCTTGTATTATAGATACAAGTGAACTAACTTGTGTCTAACCAATTTTGCAGCTAAACTTCTGAATATAGATTAGAATTCTCAGGCTGGAGAGATGGCTCAGTGGTTAAGAGCATTGGTTGCTCTTCCAGAGGTTCTGAGTTCAACTCTCAGCAACAACAGGGTGGCTCACAACCATCTATAATGGGATCTGATGCCCTCTTCTGGCATGCAGGTGTACATGCAGATAGAGTACTTATACATAGATTTTAAAAAAAAATCTTAAAAAAAAAGTTTTTAAAAAGGAATTCTCCCAGCTGGGTGTATCTCTCAGAAATCTAGAAGGTGGAAGGAAAACAGAGGTCCACGTTTTCTCCCTCTTTTGGCTTTTTTGAGACAGAGTTTCACTATAAAATACAGGCCAGTCTCAAATTTTCAATCCTCCTATCTCAGAGTCCCTAGAGGGGGGCATTGCAAGCCTGCAACATCATGCTGGGCTCTTCTACTTTATGCCCAAGTATTCTTGGCTTTTTGAGGACAGCAACATTGATAAAGCCTAATCTTTATTTTAACAATTAGCTAACCACCAATTTCTTTTGTCTTTTCTCTTCTCTTCTTTCTTTGTTTTGAGACAGGGTTTCTCTGTGTAGCCCTGGCTATCCTGAACCTCTGTAAAGCAGGTTGGCCTTGAACTCAGAGAGATTCTCCTGCCTCTGCTTCCTGAGTGCTGGGATTAGAGGCCTGCAGAAAATCCTTAGTTGATATTTTTTATAGTATCCAAAGAGGTGACATTGTAATTGTAAAAAGCCCAAGTGATCCAAAATCAAATCTGAAAAAGAGAAACTGGTTTGGAGAACATAAACGTCTAACCACCAGTTTGTTAGACTTCTTTACAAGCCATAGTCATAAGCCAGCAGGTCATGTTTGGTTAGAGGGTAATACTTTATAGAATTCTACAGATTCTAGAGGATATGGGCCTATAACATATGGACAAATAAAGGGATGAATCTCCTTTAAGTTTTGGCCTTTCTGCTATTTTGGATTTCTGTGCAACAGCCAATGGCCACAGATTTTCTGATGACTAGCAAGTGTAGGAGACCACCCCCCCTAATAATTCAGGCAGGCTGACAGGTAGGAGCTCGGTGCCCGCAAGTTGGCCTCTCTGGAATTTCCTTGTTCCTTCTGCTTGCCTCAGTGCTTAAGAAATTAATGATCTTCTGCTTGCTTCAGTGCTTGAGAAATTGGCACCTTTCATAGTATTATGAATTAGACAATTAAAGGACACTCTGATAAGAACCACACAATGTATCAAGATCATTTCACTCTGTGCCCTCAGGTTCACCCCTCTGCAACTGCTTCTTTGTCCCTGCCCTTTAAAAACTCCTGTAAAACGTTCAATAAACGAAGCCTAGACAATTTGCTTGGCCTCCGTCTTTCTCTCCCCGTCCCATCTCTTTCAGGTTTGGATGGTCCTCCTCGAGACCCACTACTTACTAGCCCCACGGGTCGGGGCAAGCAAGCATTTATTCTTTTGATTACTGAATCCTATTCAATTAATTTATTACTACAGTTGGAACCATGAAGCAGCAGAAGTGCTACTGAAACAATTGACAAGATTATAAAATCTAAACTAATTAGAATTTATTGCATACAATGTTTATGTGCCTTTTCTTTTTATATTCTATAGAGTTTCAGCTTTTCAGATAGACTGTTCAAAGATTTTGGTTATTGGTTTTGTTTGACAGTTATGACCTTTCATAGACCTAAAGGCTAAGGGAAAGAAGTATTTCTGGAATCTTGTCAAAGTTCAAGTTAAAAGAGAAGAAAATCCCTATAAAGTTGTGGCTTTAGGTAGAGGAATGTAGCCAACTACTGCTTCATGGTTTTCCTGCTAGTTGAACCCAGCTGGAATGTGGATGGTAAAGGAACACAGGGGATACTGTCCATAACAGGGTTAGAAAGTCGGAGAGAAATGGAGAGAAATAATTGCCAATAACACAAGGCCCTGGCCAACACTAAACCAAGTCATGGGTTAACAAGAAATCAAGATGGCGATCACAGAACTGTGAGACGAACTATACTTCATAGTTCATGAAATATAGCCAAAGCAGTACTCATAGGAAAATTTATAGTCTTGTAAGTTGTTTTCAGAATTAAAAGTTTAACCCATAAAGCTGAGAGAAAAAACAGCCAAGTAAACACAAAGACAGAAAATACATAAAAATTTCCATAAAAATCTGTAACTTAAAAAAATTAAAAATTACAAACTATATTAAGCTGATCAGACAGAAAGAATAACTAATTCTTTTAATTGACTACCTGATAAACTGAAATTCTAACCTGTAGAATATAAAAAGGAAAGGCACAAATAAACATCAGATATAATAAGTTCTAATTAGTTTATTCTCATAAATTGACAAAAAATTAAGGAATAACTCCTAAAATAAAAGCTGGTTGGTAATGGTGGCATGTGCCTTAAGTTGCAGAACTTGGCAGGGAAGCAGAGACAGGCAGAGCTCTGTGAGTCTGAAGCCAGCCCGGGCTGCATAGCAACTTTGAGGCCAGCCAGGGCTTCACAGTGAGACCCTGTCTCAACATAGACAGCTGTGTGTGGTGGCTCACACGCAATCTTGGCATGAGGCAGAGGCAGAGGCAGAATGAATATCACCAGTTAAAAGTCAACCTGGGCTACATATGTAACCCTTGTCTCAAAATAACAAGGAGGGAAAAGTATTAACCTGGATACAGGACAATTTACCAGAAAAGTTTAACAATATCTGGTGAATGCTTATAATGTGCCAGGTCATAATCTAAGCAATTATTATAGTCAGTCATTTAATATTCACCACTGATCTCTGAAGTAGATTTTATTATTTCTACACACTATTGAGAAACTTGAGGCTTAGAGAAGTAACTTGTTCAAAGTAACATTAACTAATAATAGGGTTTCCTGCTTCAGAATCCATACCTATCATAGTACCTCTCAAAAGAAAGAAATTCAAAATATAAAATTATAACTATAAATTGATAGATCGATAGATTGATAGATTATATTCACTCTCCTTTTAAGCAATTTTGACTATCTTTAAGAGCCAATTTTGCTGTAACTTCAAAGAAGAGATAATTCTCCATTTGTGAAATCAGTATTAGGACACAAAAAGAGATGGGAGGCTGCCTGACAAATCTTTTAGGGGGTAGTCAAGAGGCTGAGGGTACAGCAGGGTGGTAGAGAATATGCTTAATATGTACAACGTTCTTGGTTCAATATGAACAAACAAAAACAAACAAGAACAAAAGGTAGTGTTTTGGATTAGAAGATACAATATCACAAAGATGTCAGAGTTCTCAAAACTAATCTAGATACAATATCACAAAGATGTCAGAGTTCTCAAAACTAATCTACAGATTTAGTGCAATCTCAAACAAGATTTCAGTAGGGTTTCTAAACACTGAAATTCACTGACTCATCATTTTAGAAGTCATACGGAACAATGATTCAAGAACAAAGCCATAAGAAGAATCATGTGACACAAGGGGAAAAAAGCAAAAGTTGCCCAGTGGTGATAGCATATGACTGTAATCCACTTTGGAGCCTGAGGCAGAAGGATCTCAAGTGTTTGAGGAAAGCCTGGCTTACCTACTGAGACTTTGCCTTCAAAAAAAGGGGTGGGGGAATGCCAGTTGTGGTGGCACATGCCTTTAATCCCAGCATTCAGGAGGCCAAGACACAATCTCTGTACATCTGAGTCAGACTAATCTACACAGTGATTAGCCCAGGGCAGCCATTACTACATAGTGAGGCCTGTCTCGATAAAATAAAATGGCACTTTGATTTATAACAAAGACAACACATTTTAGTGGGGGAAGGATGATGCCAGGACCAACCAAATATCCATATGGGAAAAAATGGCAGGTCTATTGCAAAGGGTCAAATAAAGCTTTTAGAGAAACATCTTTGTGATCTGAGAGTATGCAAGTATTTCCTTGAAGCATTAAGCATAAAAGAAAAAAAAAAGATTTAGGTGATTTTAATGAAATTAGGAGATTCTGTTCTTTGAAAGAAACTACTAAGAATACAGAATCTGCCACTGAGATGGTTCTGTGGGCAAAGGTACTTGCTGCCAGGTATGAGGGCCTGAGTTTGATTCCTAGGGCCTACATGGTGGAAGCAGAAAACCAGCTCCTGCAAGTTTTCTTCTGACCTCCATGTATGTACAAATACATCCAAACAGAAATGAAATACATTTTAAAAAATGTGCAGAAGCCACATACAGCCTAAGAGATGTGGCATAGATATACAATTAAGGGCTTGTAGCTTATGTATATGGTTTCTTTAATAGTAAGAGTGAGCCAGTGGAAAGATTCACGCTGGCCTTTAAACATATCATTAAGCATCTTAAGTTCCATACCAGAGATCCAGAAATGACAACCACACAGAGATACCAGACTGGTACAAAGACTGAGAGAGTGCTGGAAAGGATGTGGCACAATAACACCTCTTACCCATTGCTGACAGGAGTTTTGATAACTGTTTTGGATTAATGTTTGACAATAAATATGTATTTTCTATAATCCAGTATTTCCACATCTAAGTATATACCCAACAGACATATGCTTAACAAAACACATACTGAAAGGTTCTCAGTATTTATAATAATTTCAAAGAAGAAACTAAGCCCTCAGAAGACCTGATTAAAAAGAGCCACATAGTCACATGAAATACTATGTCAAAATGAAACAACTGGTTAATCATTTAAATGAATCTCATAAAGCCAGAAGGAAATAAAGAAAACAGACACAAAAAGAGCATGCAAGTGAAACTTCACGGTGTGTAAACAATAAGAGCAGATGAAACTAATCTAGGTTAGTTCTTACAGTTCTGAATAGTGGTTATCTTTGGGGTGAGGGCTAGTAACTGAAAAGCAGCAGGAAGGAGGCACTGGTGTCAGGATGTTCCGTTTACTATTTGAACATCCACCAAGTTGTACATTCTTGGTATGTGTACATTCCTTTTGTACACCATCCTGTATTGACAGCGATCAAAAAGCTAAGCAGAAAGCTGGAAAACATAAGTCTACAGATAAGATAGTGGCAAAGCAGCGGATGAATAATTCATGTAGGGGCTGGAGCGATGACGAAGAAGTGGTTAAGAAGAGGTGAAGATTGTTCTTCCAGAGGACCCAGGTTCAATCACCAGCACCCACGTTTGTTACTCTAGTTCTAGGGACTCTTACACCCTCTTCTAGTCTCCAAGAGCACCACGCAGACATGTGGTATCTAGACACACATGCAGGCAAATATTCAGACACATAAAATAATAAAATGCAAAAGGAATGTGCTGCTGAATAAAACAAAACAAGAGGAGTTCACGTACACCAACTTCGGAAAAGCGAGGCTGAGGCTACAGTATGCTTATCAAGCACAGACAGTCCCTAGCACCAAAATAGTAAATAAATAAATAAATAAATAAATAAATAAAATATCTTAAATGGTTAGTAAATCTATAAATGTAAACCTAAGCAATATAAGGTTATTATTAAGGTGGGGCCTGATGGGATGCACCTGTAACCCCAGATACTCAGGAGGCTGACATGAGAAACTGGGAAGTTCAAGACCAGCTTGGATTACATACCAAGCCCCTTTTTCTTTCTCACTCCAAAAAATATATAAATAAATAAGTAAACAAATAAGGTAAAGGGACAAGATTAATGACAAATTTAAATTTAAATATATTTAAAACTCTATGGTATATTTTCCATGTTAAAAAAAAATCACACACAGTCGTACATCTGAACAGAAAAAACTCGCAGAAACATTTTTTGGCTTTATTTAAAAAAATGTTTTGTTTTGGGTCAGGTCTCTTATATCCAGGCTAGTCTCCAACTCACTAAGTAGCTGATAACTTTGAAGTTCTTCCAATGTTCCTATCACCCCGTTTTCAATGTTGGAATTACAGGTATGCATATACCACATTAGTAGGTATATGCAGTGCTGGTTATTGAGCCAAGGGACTTGTGCATTTGAGGAAAAGAATAAAAGAAATTAGGGTAAAAGAATTCCAGCCACCCACTTTTGTCTTCCCCTTATCTCCCACATTCAATCTGCAGTCATTCCTTCAATTTTATATTAGCGATGACTGTCCAAGTCATTATTTCACGAATTTTTCTCTGATTCCCACAATGTATGCCTTTGTCCTCTCTACTGAACTCCTCATACCGAGACTCTTCGTTATAGCACTTATTTCCCCCTTCTATATCTTACCCACAGTAAATCATTTTACATGGCGACCCTCCACACTCCGGCCCCTAAAACTACATGCTAAAAACACTGTCACCCAACCCCGATCCTTGACACACACAAAATCCTTTCCCCATAGTACGTTTTCTCCCATTCACCTTTCTAATTTCATTCATAGATGAAGATTTATCTATGATCTCATTTGTTGGGTGTAGTTTTTTAAAGTGCTAAGAACGGCTTCCAAACGAGCCTTCCATTAATAGTTTGTACTCATCTCAACAGTCCACATTTTGTACTGTAGCTCACTCTCCCATTATACAGCACAAGGAATTTCTTTTCTTTATTTTCCTAAAAATCTAAATTGGCCGAGGGAAAGTAAGGCATACATATATTCCATACACAACACACATTTCAGGATGTGTTTTTTTTAACCTGTATAATGGAAAAATGGCATTAAAAACACTAGACTTTTTTTTTTTTTTTTTAAATTCAAGATGGCAGAGACATCTTAAAATAGTCCTACACAAAAGCATTCCCGTCCAGACCAGAGCTTCGACTCACAACTGGCAACACCTAGCGCAACAGTAAGGACAAAAGAACGGAACCCAGGTGCTGAAGCGCCAGAGCCCTCAGCACTGACCGCAGGTCTCACCCTTACAGACCCTCAACCTAAACAGGCGCAAAACTGGCACCTGCTGCCCGCATTCCAAAGGCCACGCCTTGATGATGATGGTGGTGGTGGTGGCCGGAGGCACTTATGGATACAGACCCGCAAAAATCAAGGATAAAAAGGAGGAGGGTAAGTAGTATGCAGACCACCCAGCACGTTTCGGCCCCGCCCCAGAGGGGCGCAGTCCGGGGTGGTGCAGCCATCGGGTAAGGACCGAACAGGGCTCCCGCCCAAGGTCGGGGCAACCGCGCCAGGGGTGGGGATTCCCGGTGAGCCTCGGGCAGAAGCTAGCCATGCCAGCCCCCTGTGGGCTGTACCTGTCAGGCGGCTGCAGCCAGTAGGCCCCGAGTCCGCGAAGGAACGGTGCCCCAGGCCCGCGGGCGTGCGTCACCCAATCCCTCCCCCTCGGAATCGCTTCGCCTCCGCGCTTTCCCTTCAGTCCTCCTTAAACAAAGACGGGCCACATTCCCCGCCATTTTCTCCTCACCTCAAAAACCACCTCTTCGTCAAACTCCGGTGTCATCCTTCTCCGCCATACCACCCGCCTCAGCACGATGGGAAATGAAGGCACGAGTCGCAGGCTGCACCCAAGCTTTTGCTCCTGCCCGCCTCAGGGGGCTCTGGAAACTACAAGTCCCGGCATGCTTCGCGGCTCACGCCCCTTTCCGATCTGCTTATTGGAGCAGAGGGTGAACTAGGGGCGGGAGCGGGCGGGCGAACCCGAGCTCCTATTGGAGAGAGCTACGGCTTTTGTCTGCCTTTTACCTCCCCGACTAGCAGGGGGCGCCCGGAGAGCTGCTGATATTCTCCGGCGTTGAGGAGGGGCGCGCGTCCACGAAGCCGCCGGGAGCCGCTCTCGTGCGCACGCCCGGCGGCGGTCCCGGAGCGCGGCGGAACGTCGCTGGCCGCTAGCGCCGGGGTGCGCCGGAGGGTCTCGCGACTCGGGAGCGGGCGTCCGTCCTTTGGGAGGCGCTCGGGCGGTTCGGCTGGGGCGCGCGGGACGGAATGCGGGCGCCGCGGGGGCTTCGGTGTCCCGCGGAAGCTCTAGGGAGTGCGGCTGACCCGGGAGCCGTGGACTGAGGGCGTGAGCGGCGCGGGGCGGTCATGACTTCTGCCGCGGGTAAGTGGGCTGGGAAGCCGCTGCGGGCGCCGGCGGGCTCGGGCTCGGGCGCCGGCGGGCTCGGGCTCCCGCTGCGCTCCCCGGGGCGGCTGGCGGGGCAGTGGCGCCGGCCGGCCGGCCGCGCCTGCGGTGCGATCTCCGGGAGGACGTCCCCCTCCCCGGCCCCCGGCCCCCCGGCCCCCAGCCCAGGTGAATTCAGCGAAGGCGGGGTGGGAAGCGTGGAGTCCGAGGCGGAGGAGTCAGGTCTTCTAAGCCGGGACGGTTTCCCCGCGAGTTCGACCAACACCGCTGAGTTGCGTTAGGACCTCGTCTTTACTAAGACTCTTCGCGTGAGGGAGGAGGTTCACACAGAGCTGTTCATACCCTGGTGTGCTGAGCCCTCCTACCTGAGTAGGGAAGCGCACTCACTGTTAGATGGCAAGGGACAGACAAAATAGAACAGCCCCCCCAAACACACACACACACACACACACACACACACACACACACACACACACACACACACTTTTCTTCCTCCCCCCCCCATTCGCACCTGGACAGTGTAAATAAGCCTTTATCTTCTGTCTGCCTCCTTTCCACTCACCCAAATGGCAAAGCCTCTGCTTACCTTCGTGTGAATTATATAGTCCCTTTATAAGGACATAAACTTATTTTTAAAACCAGGATTTAATAAAGTATGAAATATTTCGTTTTTAAAAAAACAAACACGGATGAGAAGTTTTGTAGTAAGAGAATATTTTATTGCTTCGCTTCAGTTTACGTCTGGAATAAGCACTTCAGTATCAGATTAGATTTCCTTTGCTTTCTTTGGCGTTTGTTTAAGATTCCTGCAATGTGAAACTGTCAAAGAGCACACTAAATGTTCTGATTTGTATTCCTGAAGCCTTGGAAGAGTCACACTTCCAGGCATAATCAGATTCCATTAAACAAGCAAGAGTTTAGTAACAAGAAGAAAGCAAGGGGCACTTTCTCAGTAGAAAATGTAGCTCTTTTCTCTTGGATGTTATGCGTATTCATACGATCCTTTAGAATTACAAATGTTTCTCCTTCTCTCTTCCTCTCTGTCTCTGTCTCTGTCTCTCTTAATTTAGGGAGGTGTTCCACTTATACAATGGATTGTTTTCAGCGCAAACTCTGCAACCTCACCTTCATTCTAAATTACTGAATTAATATGATTAATTAAAATAAAAAATTAAACATTAATTAAAAATTTTAGGACTTAGTCTGGAAGCTTCTGAATGTTTCATTCGAGTTTCTCTAGACTAAGGCAAGCTATTTTTATACTTTATCAACTTTACAATTAAGGAAATCCACAGCATTTTTGTGGTATTTAAAAGAGAGACACTTCCTGTGTCTAGCTGAATTAGTTTTGTTTTTGTGTTTTTTTTTTTAAGCATGGCTTGCTGAGAAACATTAACTGCTTTTTTGCTCACCCATCCAATGAGGTTTATTATAAGTTTTTCTTGTGTCTAGCTAGGGGATATGAAAGAGGACTTAGGTTTTTCTTTTCACCCCATTTTAATAAAGATATATACACTGTCCTCACAAACCATAGTGTGTGGGGGTCGTAACAACTAAATTTATTAAAACTTTGGGGAAAGTTACTCATGGAGTAGAGAGCATCTGTTTTTAGTCTATTCTAGTGTATTTGGGAAGGTTGGCATAATTTAAGATTAGAGGGCTGTTGTACAACATTTAAGTGAAATGTGTCCTGAAGAAGGTCTTGTTTTGTTTTCTGCAGCTGTTGAAGAGCTAGCTCATAGCAGAGATTTTGGAAGTATTCCAAGTAGTATATGAGAAAAAGCCATAATTTTAAGTCTATCTATCTATCCTCTATTTACATATCAGTTTGTGTATGTGCATTTTGCTATTTCATTAATGCCTTTGCTTTTTGACTTTGAGACTGGTGGGATAGGCAAGAGAGTGAGTGTACACATGAGCCAAGGCCACCTGTGTGTAACAGATGACAAATCTGTTTATAACCCTAAGATGGTACTGGTGCTTTACTCTTCTACCTTAGATTTCCCTGGAGCCAAACAGCTGTGTAAATAAAAGATTTGCTGCATTGCTCTAAAGAAGCATTTGGGTCTGATTATTAATACAGTGTCAAGATCCAGTATTCATTTCCAAAAATTGTGTACTGATTTCAAGGTTTGACATTGGAGTAGGTCATAATATAATGTCTTATTAGTGTTATTTGAGCCATGTTTCTTTTAAAATAGAGCCATTAAAAATAATGAGGACCAGTTGAGATGGCTCAGTGGGTTAGGCTCTTGCTGTCAAGCCTGAGACTTGAGTTTGATCCCTGGGTCCCACAGGATGAAATGAGAGAACCAACTCTTGCAACCAACATATGTATGCTATGGGATACATGCACCTACCCTCCACACACAATAAAATTTAAGAATAGTAATGAAGTTGGCATGGTATTGGTCCCCTGCAATCCCAGCTCTAGAGAGGGTGAGACAAGAAGACTGCAGTTCAAGCATATCCAGGGCTACATTGCAAAGCCCTATCTCCAAAAACTAAAAGAAATAATAGTAAAGAAAGATTTTGTATATTGCTGTACCAGTGACTTGGCAAACACTTGTTCCTATTAGTCACGAAGGAATTACACAATAATCCTGTTGAAGTTCATTCTGCTCCCTTTTCAAAACATCACTTTAAAAAAGATTTATTTTAAAAATCTGTGTGTGTATATATATGTGTGTGTGGTGGGCTGAGGTTTGCGCATGTGTGAGCACAGGTGCTGGCAGAGTTCAAAAGAGGTTGTTGGATCCCCTGGAACTGGAGTTAGAGTCAATTGTAGAACCCTCCCCAACTCTCTCCAACTCCCTGTCCCTACCCTGGCCACACACAGGGATGCTGGGAACTGAACTCAGGTCTTTTATAAGAACTTCATGTAACGTACACGTTAACCACTAAGCCATCTCTTCAGCGTTCAGAACACCATTTGATGTTTGATGTTTGATTTGATGATATTGCAGTTAGTAATAAAGAACTTTCCTGTCACCAAGACATTAAATGCTCTGTATGTGGCAACTGACTATTCTCTATTTTTGGCACTGGGACCACAGCAGTAAATATGATCATGAATAAGCTGGTCTCTTGAGTTTTATTATTGAATTCTTCCACTTGAATATACCGGTAACTAACAACAGTAAGCCCAAGTTCACAGTTATTTAATGAAGATGCATGTATTAAAGGCTTTAGAACATAATGCTGTGTTGTGTTTACTGGGAGTCAGCCTTGGCTCATACGCAGTTAACTTAAAAGAAAGTTATGGCATTAGGAGAGAACAGGAATTTGTCTCTTGGAAGCAGACTTAAAAGAAGGACTAGAGTTGGTACTAGAAATTAATTATGATTTAGGGATATTGAGGCAGTAGGATGGATGGAAGTACTAAAATTGCTTTGAGGAGACTGACTGTAGGGTTGAGAGTTTGAGATCAGTTTGGGGATCTATGGCAAGACAAAAACAACAAAATAAATGGTAATAAATTTTTTTCAATGAAAAACAAAATGAACGGAACTTTCTAACTAGATTCTAGGATCAGAAAGCAAACGATTAGATGAAACGTTCCTTTTTTAAAATAAATCTTTAAAAAATTACTATTGTTAATATGTTTGTATTGTATGGTGTGTTTGTGTATGTGTGGGCGTGGTGTGCATATGAAGATTATGGAACAGCTCTGTGGAGACAATTTTCTTTTCAGCTTTACATGTGTCTTGGGAATGAACTCAGGTTCAGTTAGGCTTATGTGGCGAGTATCTTTGTCTCGTGAGCCATCTGGCTGGTCAGTTTCTTTTTAATTGTTGTAAAATTGACCATCTTAATCTCTTTCAGTTTTGGGGACAGGATCTTACTGTATAGTCCAGGCTAGCCTCAAACATATAACAATCCTCCTGCCTCAGCCTCCTGCGTAGCAAGCACTGGGATTTCAGGCTTACTTACACCCCTGTGTCTAGCCGTCCTAACTATTTTTAAGTATATAGTTCAGAAATGTTAAGAATGTTGTAGTAGCTGCTCTTCGGAACTCATTGCATCTTGTGAAGACTCATATTTTTTATTTTTTGTAAAGTCCCAGAGGTAAGACATTTTAAGAGTGGCAGAAATGAAATCAACATGACAGTCTGTCAGTTTTTATTGACTAAGAAGGGAGATTGGGACAAGTCCTTAGGCATTCATACTTTCCCTTAGTATTTGACTTGATGGATGGGGAATTTAATTTAATATACATTGCAAGCAAACTTTATCACCAGGGTTTTGCTGTAGTCACAAGAACCAGACCTCAGGCTAATAGCGTGTGTATTGGACAGCTAACTGAAAATTGCCTGCTGTGGGAATCTGTATTATCTTGAAAATTCATTGCCTTCCTTATGATAAACTTATGCCTAGGAATTGAGTTTGATAAGGCAAATCTACAAAAGTTTAGCTGTGCATATAATACCAGAGTTTGAGAAATTTTTCTTTGTTTAGGAAAAGGAAGTAGAGCACCCTGCTTTTCCCCCCCCCTTTTTACTCAGTTCCATGTAATATTTTTCCGAGCGTTGTGACTAATTTCCTTTGTTGAAAAGAAAATCAGCACAAAATGAAATATCAAAGACTCTGTGTGGGCAAAAATAAATGAAACAATGTTGAACAATCGTGCGCAGCATATATTTTCAGATTTTTTTTAATAAATAAGTTTTTTTTAAATTATTAAATCCTGTTGATGAAGCTAATTTGAAAAGTATAAGATAAATTGTGTTTAAACTCAAGTCCCCTGGGGGGGAACATGATTGACAAGTAGGAGATTCTAAAGGAGCTTAAAAGAAACATAGTCTCTGTGTATCATTTTTAGATTTACTGGGGTCTTTTTTAAAAAATAAAAGGTTTACTCTTTGTTTCGTTTTTGAGTGTATGTTCAGCTCTGAGCACAAGCACCTATGGCGTCCAGAGCAGAGTGTCGCATCCTTCGAGCTGGCGTTACAGACTGCAGTAAGCTTCTTGATACGGGTGCTTAAACCGAACTCTGGCCCTCATGACTGAACTGAAACCATTCTTAGCCACAGAGTCACCTCTCTGGCTCTCTTATTAGGAATCTTTACGTAAAGCTATTGTCAAGTTCCTGTAGACTAAGAGCTGGCCGCACAAATGCAGCATTGTATAATAGGTGTTGATGGAAAACTTAACGTGTAATGGTGAGGAAGAGTTGCTACTCTAGAACTTGTGCTCACCCTTTAATGCTGGGCTTGACGGTGCAGGCTGTAATTCCAGCACCCAGGACACTGAAGCAGAAGGCTGTGAATATGAGACCAGCCTGGCTTACATAATGAGACCCTGGCTCAGAGAAACGAAATGAGTGCATAGTGCTTTCTGATGAAGGATAAAAAGCACAATCAGTCACCCATGGGAAATAAAAGAAATACAGATGTACAGACTGTGTCTTCAGATACTCTCCAATTGTTTGATCTGGAGCCAGGTCTGGACATGTGATAAAATAAGTTCTATGAAGAAATATCATGAAATTCCCAGTTGACCCTTGGACAGAGAAATCCCAGTCTTGTTACGATAGCAGTTAATACCCAAGAATTTACCTTCAGTTTTTTTAGGGTGGGGAATGTCTGATTTCCACATTTCAGAATGTTTTGGGGGTTCTCTCAGGTAGGCAGATTCTGTACAACTGGCCGCTGTATAGGTCTTGTCTGTATCACTGAACAGTGCTGCTTATTTATGAGAGTGTCAGAGTTAGAAGAAAGTTAACTAGTGGATTAACTAAGAAATGTAAAGTATATCCAAAGCTACGTTACACAAGAACATAAGGACAGGTTCGGGAATTTTCAAGAGTAATGTTGACTGTATATAAGATAATATAATCTGCCTAGTAAAATGACAGGTTATATTGTTAAAAAAGTGTTATTCAACAAGCATGGTCGTGCGTGCCTATAATCTCAGCATTAGAAAGGCGTGAGTAAGGCTATGAGTTAGAGACCAGCCCACGCTATGTTGTAGGTACCAAGCCAGCCAGGGTTGCATAGCAAGACCTTGTCACAGAAAACAAATGAAAGCAGGAAAATGTTATGCATTTTTATATCCTCTTATGCTTTGGCTACTTCATCATCTAATTTTTACATTTTTCTTTCTAGAGCTTAAGAAGCCACCATTGGCTCCCAAGCCAAAGTTAGTGGGGACAAACAAGCCACCTCCCCCGCCTATTGCACCTAAACCGGACATTATAAATGCTAGTGTTCCACGATTAACAAAGAAAGCCAAACCAGCAATTGCACCAAAACCAAAAGTCTTGACAAACTCAGCTGTTCAAGACATCACGCAGTCACCCTCAAAGAAGCTGACTTTGAACCTGGAAGAACAGGAGCCAGAATTACATGAAAGTACTGAGAAGTTTAATTGCAAAGATGTCAGGGATCCACACAGTGATTATATTTTACCAACGTGTTCCTGCAGTTCTGGGTGTATTCCTGATCCTGGGAATAGAGAACGCCTATGTACAAAGCAGCTTGTTTTAGAGCCTCTGGGAATGAAAGAAAATTTAGAGAATAGTAAAAACAATGAGTCCTCTTTAACTGCAAAGAGGAAGAGTAAATGGGATTCAAGTGGTGACGAGTGCCGGAGCCGGAGTGGAGTTATTTTAAAGGCAAGCATCTTAGAGGAGAAGCTCAAAGAGGTTTTAACACAACGACAGTCACCTTGTGGTTCCCCGAGGAAGTGTTCTCCACCCAACACAGAAATGAATGGCGACTATAGTTGCAGCAGACAGATCAGAATTGAATTTGCAGGTCTGTCCCCTTCCCTGTCCAGCTTTGAAAAAGTTCCTGCCCGTCACGGCTGCCATCCACAGCTTCCTAGGGATGGATCTCAAAGTCTTGAGACTTGTCAAGATGGCAGTGCGAAGAGCAGTAGTCCCTTGCACTCGTGTGAACTAGATGACAAAAGCATGTCTTCAGAAGGAGTTAGGGAGAAGACAGAGGTCAAAGATTTTGGTCCTTTAGAAATTCACTTGTTACCTTATACCTCAAAGTTTCCAGTTCCCAAGCCCAGAAAGACACATGCTGCTCGTCTGCTTCGCCAGAAGTATGTAGATATTCCTGGTGAAAGTACCGAAGAGCCAGAGAGTTCAAACAATAGCTCTTCTTGTCTCCTTGAAGATGGTTTGAAAAACAATGAAGTCAGTGTTCTTCATCAGAATGTGTTGTACAACCAAGGACGAGTGGACAAAGTGAAGCTGTCAAATAGCAGGGGATTGACTGGTGACTCCAACAGTGACAGACAGGACTCAGTGGACTCACAGAAGCCGGTGCGTCATGGAACATCTTTTGAAAAGGGGGCACCTTCTTTAGATGCAGACTCTATTTCGAGTTCTGACAGCACAGCAGAAGATGGTTCTGGTATGTTACCTGCTGTGGACAAAGAGACTAGTTTTATACAGTGCAGTTCTCAGTCTTTGAGCTTGCCTAAGCAAGTCAAATCAGCCTGCACGGAACATCTGCCAACCACCTGCAACGTGGAATTGTCTGTTCCCCAAATACAAAAGGAGTCTTCCTCTAGAATTGTTCCCAAAAAGCCTCAAAGACACAGCTTGCCTGCTGCAGGAGTGCTTAAAAAGGCTGCTTCTGAGGAACTTATAGAAAAAAAATCTTATTCTTCAAGTAAAGAAACAAATTCAGAGAAAGGTCTACAAAGAAATCACCTTCAACATTTGGGTCCCTCAAACCAGGGTATATCACCACCATCCTTTGATATGCACACCCCAACTTCAGAAAAGCCGGTGTGGAAGTTACCTCATCCCATTTTACCTTTTTCAGGGAGCCCAGAATTCTTGAAGCGTGTCACTTTATCCTTAAATAATGAGCCTTCTATTTCCCTAACCAAGCCAAGAGCAAAATCATTATCTGCTGTGGATATGGACAGGTGCAATAAACCTTGCAAAGAACCTCCCAAGAAAACCTCTTTTAAAAAGTTGATTAACGTGAAACTGTCTATTGGTTTCATGAAGAGTGACTTCCAGAAATTTAGGTCAAGAAGTTGCCAGAATGGGGATGTCACTACAGGCCAGATGCTCAGTAGAGAGCCGAAAGGGCTCGAAAGTGATTGGCATGGTTCGGTGATAGGAGAAGAGAAGAGAAGTAAACCCGTCAAGGCACACTCTGCAGAAAACTGCAGCCTGGAATCTCAGAAGGTGAAAGCTTGGGGCCAGACCCATGCAGCTAATGGTCAAAGAGGTGAATCTTTGGATGACCAGAAGTTGTCCAGGGACTCCTCCTGTCAGGTGTCTCACAAGCTTAGTACAAGTGACTGTGCCCCAGAGTATGAAAATGTACGCCATTATGAGGAGATCCCAGAGTATGAGAATTTGCCCTTCCTTATGGCTAGAGGGAAGACTCCAGAGTTGGGATGGCAGAATTCCAGCAGTGTGGAGGACACGGATGCAAATTTGTATGAAGTACAAGAGCCCTATGATGCTCCAGATGGCCAGCTGCAACTTGATCCTAGACATCAGCCTTCCAGGTAATACGTAGGTGTCAGCTAGACCTGCACTTTCGCATGCATCGTTGTAATTAGCTTTCAACAACTCTGTGATACAGGACTGCAGAGAGGAAAATCACTTATTGAGGAACTGATTGAGAAAGTGTAGATGAGAAAGTGTAGTCTGTGTTCAGACTCCTTTTGTTTTGCCATACAGTAGGAACAGGTATTTGCATCGCAAGCGTGCAGTACTTAACTTTAGTAGCAAAGTCAAAGACTTTAAATAGTAGCAATATAATTACTACAAGGATATCCTAGACAAGGCCCCGGGGTTCCCATACACCAGTGCAGAACCTTAGGTAGGAAATGGGTGCATCCATTGAGGCTTTTGCAACTATGAAGTCCATGCATTTACATTAGGTGCCATTGTTGGAATACTCTAGATCTATAGATTTTGCCACTCTTTAAGGATTATTTTACTTGCTGACCATAGGTAATAATAGGGAAATTCAGGAACAGTTGCCTTCCTCCTTTTGTGTATGTACTACCTATTCCATCTCTCTTACTGAGGTTTTTAGCTCAGTCCCTGGCTTCATGAAGCCTCTATGGCTGCCTAGTAGGAAGTGTTTACTTCCTGCTCTGACCTCCCTATTATCCAGAGCCGTCCTTGCATTTTGTTCTCAGTCTGACTTATGGCATATTGTTTATCGATGCGTCTGATGTTCTGGGTTTGGTTTTTAAAAAAAAAAGTGCTAATCTTTGACAGTTTCATACATGTACGTAACATATTTTTGTCATTTCCACCCCCATCACTCTCCCTCATCCCTCGTCACTCCCACTGACTCCTTTCTTCTACCCAGTAAGTAACCCTTATCTTCATGTCCTTTCGCTTTGGGGACTTCGTTTTCATGAGACCTACTGGATTTATTTGTGGTTACTTGCATGGCGTGAGGGAATGGTGAACTGTGTACTGGAGCAAGGACTCCTTAACAGAGGCCACACTCGTGAAGAAAATGGTGTTCAGTTTTAAGTGTCCTGAGGAGTTCTAGTTCTTTTTGTTCTACACAAGGCCAGACAAGGAGCCTTGCAGGCTCTGGAGGCGTGGAATAGGCACAGCAGAAAAGGAGTGAGAAGGAGGCCAAGAAAATAAACCCCGTCTTCCTCGTGTCTCCACGATCGCAGAGGTAGTCTCTGCATTACATTTGCAGTGTTTCTACGTCTTCAGATTATCCCTAGGTTGCAGACATAGTCTTGGAGTGCTCAAGTCTTAAAATGTGACTTGTAGAAATGCTAACCATACCTAGTGCATAGTGGGACTCCAGAGCGGGGCGGACGGGTTAAATAAAATCGTCAAGCAAGTCAGAACATCAAGTAAAGCGGATCGCTTTGAGTCAGTGTTGATTTTCAGATGCTCTCATGGTGTTTTTCTTTATCATCTTCACTTTTCTCTTTTTGCCTGTAAAAGGTTCCTTAATTTCCTTGCCTATGTTTTCTCACAGCTGACCCCAGTTGGTTAATACGTCTACTCCTAAATGTCAACATGTAGGCAAAACCTCCCTTAGTGAAAACATTTTGACAGACGTGGCATCCAGCTATTTAAAGAATTTATCTGTTTCCATATGCGTGAGATACTCTACCCATGAAGCAACTTTATTGGTACCTTTAACATGCTTTTGCATATTATTTATGCATGTGTGTACGTGTGCACGTGTGTGATGGATTTGGTTTCTTCAGATAACACTGTTATCTTTGACAATGATTTTTTTTTTCTTGAAATAGGAAGCTTGACCTTGTTTCCTGTTGGCGCTCAGATTTCAATCCCAAGGGTTTACCCCTATCTCTGACATGGGTTCTTCAGATCTGGAACTTGTTTGTCTGGTCTGTTACTGGCTTGAGAGGAAGCAGGTTTGGACAGCTAATGTAGATGGCCAGTTAGTGTAGCTGGTCAGGCATTCCTAAAGAGGGTTCTCTCTGGAGACTACAGGAAGCCAAGGCTGCCATTGGACAGGAAGCCAAGGGTGCCATTGGACCGGCTGCAAGCTGTAAAGGACAGACTGGTGGGTGGACAGCTTCTGTTTTGAAGTTCACTTTCCACTTTCCACTTTCCAGAGAGTTTTGTCTAAGCTATGAACAGGGAGTCTTCAGTGGACTTTGAGAGTTCTGAAATGTGCCAGCTGAATCCAAAGCTTTCTGCCATAGAGTCAGACTCACAAGCCTGAGAGCTTGCTCCTTTGGTTAACAGTTGACTAGTCAGAGAAAGCAAAATGCAAGCCTTCATGAGGAGGAAGGACCCTGGCAAACTGAAAGGAGGTAAATGAGAGACTGAGAGCAGAGAAGAGTCAAGTAGAAATCCTGAAGGCAGGTCTGTTTGCTGAAAATGTAACCCTATGTCTTGGAATAATTAATTCAAAATACAGGATCCTGGCTGGGCATGTAGTTTAGCAGTCTAGTACTTACTTGCCTAGCATGTTAACATTTTCTTTGAGAGTTATCAGGAACATATTTAACAGTGTCTCAGCCCTCAGGGAAGGGAATCTGTGTCTTCTCTAGGGCTCTTAGCTTTGGAGTCTGGATATTTAAGTTACCAAATTCTAGATAGACAAATCTATTTGGCTAACTCAGAGGTATCCCAATGGCCACCTTCTTTAAAACATAGATGTTTCATAAATCTGTACATTTACAAGTCTTTAATAAACTATTTATCATTTATCAGGAAATATTTGAATTCAAATATATGTCCCAAATTCTGATGAGGATTTTAATCTAAAATACACGACAACTGTAACTCCTTGTTTTTCCCAAAGAATGGTGTTGGAAATGGAGGTTAAAATTTTCAACCCCTAAATCATACTAAACATTACCCTCCCTGCTCCAGGTACACTTTCTTGACCTTTCTGTGCGATCCTATGAGATACAAGCTGCTGCTGGGGTTGGAGCATTGGCCTGGGTGGGACTGAGCACCTGTTATCTCAGAGGGATAGCTCCTCTTGGCCATTCAGCAGGGTTTGTGGTGAAGTGATAAATGAAGACTTAAGGGGCAGGGCTGATTTGCTGTGAGGGATATTGTTAAAGCACCAGTGATAACGGTGGGGTGTCTGTTTAGTAACAAAGGATTTCTTTACTTTTCTTTTATAATGTCTATCTTTTCTCTTTTCTCTGCCATTTTTCTCTGTAAACTGCTCTATTGAGCTATACTGACCTCACACAGGAATGAGTAGCAACTAGAGAGAAACAGGAGGGTAAAGAGAGGTAAAGGGAGGTAGTGGGAAGCCCCAGAATGGGAAAGATAAATGAAGAGTTGAATCTGAAGGTATAGGAGGAAGAGGAGTTCTTCTGGATACAGAAACGTGAGCCACACGTAAGCCATGTGTCACCATTTGCTTACTGCTTTTGTGTCTTACCAGTTTCATTGGAAGTAGGCTGTGTGAGTCACTCTGGAATGTTCTGGTATTTGGGGTGGTTTCGATTTATTTATTTATTTATTTATTTATTTATTCATTCATTCATTCATTCATTCATTCATTCATTTATTTATTTGAGACAGGATTTTATTCCAGGATAGCCTAGAACTCTGTATAGCACAGGCTACACCCTTCCTGCCGAAGCCCATCCCTACAGAAGCCCCTCCCTATCTCCCTAGTGCTAGCATGCAGGGCTGGGGTAAAACCAGAGTGTGTTATGTCTCATAGCTCTGAAAGAGTTAGCAGGCAACATACATTTCTGTCTCACTGGGTACAGGTGGTGAGTTTTCAGCTACAGCTTTTATTCAGGAAGCTTGATTTCATTGAGAAGTTGACAAGATAAGGCCATTGTTGTCACCCAACTGTAGAATAATCAGCATAGTAATAGCATTCAAATATTGGAATTTTCTCCTTGAAAGTGAAGCAGATGTCTTGATTCCGAAAAGAAGAAAACTTTACCTGGAAGTGTTCTAGAATTTTCTTGTGACTTTCTGGTTTGTTCTTCTAAGCACCAGAAAAGAAAATTAATGGCAATTGGATATTTCTAAGTAATCTAGTAAACCCTACAGTTACCTTTTTTTTTTTCCATGGATATTAAGCATGTGTGCATGCAGAGCTAAGTGTTTACTAGGAAAGAACTCCTCTCAGTGAGACAGCTAGCAGTCAGTACATGATATTTGTATTGAAAATTGTCCTGCCTGATGGGGTGTTGAAGATTACCTGGGCTGGGGTGCAGCTCAGTGGTGCAGTGCTTGCCTAGTATGCATGAGATCTTAGGTTCGGTCCTCAGTACCACAAAAACACAGGCAGCCTTACAGATGTGGTGACGCTTGAGCCGTTTTTAAAGCGGGCAGGATCAGACTTGGCCTTCAGGAGCTGATGGTTTTTGTTGTTTATTAACCATAGAAAAGGCATGTTAGTGGTACTCTGGAGTGAGAAGCCTAGTAGCAGGCTGAGACAGAAGTAAGATTACAAATGTTTAATTGTTCCTTGAAACTGTGCAGAAGCCCCAGTCTCAACAAGTTTGCATTTATCTTTTAGTCTTCCAGAAACAGAATTAAAAATAAAGCAAATAATTGAATAATAATTTAGAATAATTTCTTTTTCATTAATCTATATAACTTTATTCCTGATGAAGACTGAATACTACTTTTGTTTGGTCGTTTCTCTCCATGTTAAACATGGGACTGGGCTTAATATGCTACCCAGTAGCTCTACAGGGCATCTGTACTGTAAACTGGCAGACCTGGCCTAGCAGACATCTGACTGTGTTTACCATCTGGTAGTATTGCTGAATTTTAATAATGTGATTAAACAATAAATGAATCAATGATAACTTAGTTGCACTAATGAGCAGTTTCTGTGTCATCATAGCACAGATAAGATTATACAGAAATAGAAGTGGGGGTGGGACGCATAATATCTCAACAGCAGCCCTTTCCTGGAAGTTATTTTTAGCACCAGGAAATATCAAAATTTGCTGCCTCCTTAACCCTGTTTCATAGTCACACTGATTTGCAAATCTATTTGTTTACATACTTAGCATGTATTTTATACTGTGGCTAGAAGAGTTGGGTTTAATTTCAATAAAGCTTTCCTTTTTCTTTTGAAATTAACATTAGGGACTAGTAAATTGCAGTCTTACCCAGCTGTATCTCATTGTTCTTTTTTACTTTTTTCTGTCAGAGCAAATAAATCAGTATTTATCAAACATCTGCTTTCCTGTAGAGTCTCAGACTTTGTTTGAGCAGGATCACGTTTTGTAGCCCAGACTGGTCTCAGACTCAAGATCCTTCTACCTTAACCTCTGGAGCTCTGAGATTGTAAGTGCGGCATCATCACACACAGCTTATAGTTAACACTTGTGGGAGCAGTTTAGCTAGAGGTTTAAGAAAACCTGTGTGTACACATTCGAGTGTGTGTGTGTGTGTGTGTGTGAGTGTGTGTGAGAGAGAGAGACAGAGAGACAGAGAGAGGGGGGAGAGAAAGAGAGAGGGGAGCGGGAGCACGCGTTATGGTTTGTATACATGTGGAGATCAGAGGACAACCTCTGTTGTCAGTTCTCACCTTCCACCTTTTGAGACAGGAACTCTTGAATTTGTACTGCTTGGAATGCTAGGGTTGTAGACACCAGGCTGGTGGGCCTTCAGGGTTTCAGGGATTTTCTTGTTTCTGCTACCACCTGTCTCAACATAGGAGCACTGGGTTACAGATTAGCACATTACTGTGTCAACTGTATGTGGGTTCTAGGGATTTGAACACAGGTCCTCCTACTTGTGTGGCAAGCATTACCCACTGACCCGTCTCTCCAGCCCTTTATGTTTTTAATTAAGAAATCAGCCACAAATTCATTTTGGGAACACTTCTCCAGGATTGAAGTCAGAAGCCAGTGTTGTAAAACAGTTTGTTTCACCGAAGTTATCTTTCCAACTTGGTGAAATCTGGATCCTGTAGTAGGTTTTTGAGTTGAGGAGAAAAGCATTACTCGGGAAGAAGTGGGGAAGGTTAATTGGCCTGGAGATCCCCAGGTGGTTCAGGGGAATTCCAGATCCAGGGCCCTGTTTGTACGTAATGAGCATTTCCCCTTCCAGAAATTCGTAAGTAACAACTATGCTTGTGTATGGCTGTTACAAGCTTTCTGCGTTCTTCCGGACAGTTCTTTAGATCTTTCATCTTTTTCCAGGAATCACAAAGATGCATTTGTTAGAGAAAGTCCCTTTGGATTAAGTATAATGTAGTATTAGCTTATTTATTTTAATGCCATTTTGGTGGTGAGTACAGTTGAGCAGAGTCTTGTTCTGTAGCTCTGGATGGCCTGGTACTCCACTATGGGTTCTCAGACTGTCCTTAAACTCGAAGCAATCTTGCTGTCTCGGTTTCCCCTGTACTGGTATTACATGTATGTTGCACAGTACCTGAATTTCAGAAAACAGTAAAACTATCTGGGCAGTGGTGGTGCATGCCTTTAATCCCAGCACTTGGGAGGCAGAGACAGGTGGATCTCTGTGGCCTACAAAATGAGTTCCAGGACAGCCAGGGCTTTTACCTAGAGTAACTCTGTCTCAAAAAACAAAACAAAACAACAAAGAGGAAAAAAAGGAAAGAAAATTGTAAATTGTAAAAGTAGGACTGGAGGCATAGCTGAGTCGGTAAAGTGTTTGCCTATCACAGGCCCTGGGTTCAATCACTGCCTGAAAATAGGCATGGTGATCATGGCTGTAATTCCAGCACTCCTGAAGTAGAGACAGAATGGATCAGAAGTTAAAGGCCATCCTTGGCTATGTAACAAGTTCCAGGCTAGCCTAGGCTATATGACACCCTACTTCAAAAAAATGTTTTTTAAACTGTATTTTATATACAGAGAACAGTTTGCATTATAGAACATTTTGGTTTGGGGAAGCTAAGAATTACTGACACTTTTTTAAAAATCTGAATTCAAAGGTAAGTTTAAAACTGGGCGTGATGGCATAGGCCTGTAATCAAAGCTCTTGTTAGAGGCAGGAAGATTGGGAACCAAGTTCAAGGCCAGCCTGGGCTATAAATGAGACCCTGTTTCAAGAAAAAAGAGAGGGAGAGAGAGAAGAGACTGCCGACTATTTTCTACTATTGCTTTGGTGGTGCAGTCTGCCTCTGGTCATTTTGTTTGTGGATCTGTAGGAAAAACAGTATTTCTAAGTAGTTTTGACGTTGTCAAAGATAATCTATCACAGAAGTTGCAAAAACAGACCTGGCTGTTCAGACTGTCAGTGGAGTGAAGTGCAGTGATGTGGTTTCCAGGGAGAGCTGCCCTCGCCATAGGTTCTTGCTGGCCCCACACGAGAGCGGATTGGAGTAAGGCTGTCCTAGGTGTCATCGTTCCCATTTGTAAAGTAAAGAGGTTGTCATGTTGGCAAAGCAGCTTTATGAAAATGAGTGAGGGCGGGACGCAGCTGGATTAGTGCCCGGAGCCCTGATCTTCAAGAGCCCATTTACTAGTTCTCCAAGTATTTTGGTTTTTGTACAGGAAAAGTTAAATAATAAACACTAAACAAAAAAATATTCAGTTTCCCCTGAATATCTGGATTAAAGTGAAAAGAAAATCAAGTATGTTTAGCCTTTTTATATTCAAATTAGTGAGGCTGCTTATTCAACTTTTTGGCTCATGTGAATTCAGTTGAAAACTTTGTGTTTTACTCAGATCATTTATTTTTTCAGAGTCAGCCTCTTGATATATTTGTGTAGGTGGTCACACTGGGACGTATCCTGGTATCATTTGAAACACTATAAACAATAGATTTACTGGTGCCTTCTAAATCTGAAAAGTAGTTCTGAACTTGTGATTGTTGGCAGCTGCAAATCCAGGTCCAGGGACAAGAGAGGGAACGGTCTGTACCTCCCCTGCTATCCTCCTGGTCTTTGGATGTATTAGCAATAAAAAGTAGAGAGAGAGCTTTCAGATTTAGTGAGAAGCCTTTTCTCTTCTTACCCGCTTCACACATGTCTAAGGAGGAGGGTAAAGGACAGTCTGTTCGACCACTCAGGGTAGGCCATGGGAAGGAACAGAAGGGAGGGTAGGTGAGCTTGTTTCCAAATTCAGGTATGGTTTAGGTGGTGGCAAAATTTCGGACATCTCAGTCTGTCAGGGGTTTGGGGGTAAGGAAACTATCAAGGGGTCTCCACCTCCCATCCCCAATCAAGTAGTTTGAAATAAATTAATTATACCTTTTAGTAGTTCTAGGTTAAATATACTTACAGACTTATTATGTTTTAGAACTCAAGGAGTCATTACGAAGCTTCTTTATCAGCCTCTTCACTCATTGATGAAATCAAAACCTTCACAGTCTCATGAACTTTCCTCTACCAGGAAGACTAGAAATTGTAAGACCAGGGCTCCAACCTGGAGCTCCAAAACTTCCTTCTCCTCGTCAGTCCGGTGGAAGCATTCTAGAGAAAAAGTCAGAGGATTTAGAAAGCTCAGTTCATCCCAATGGAGGGCAAGATTCAGAATGACTTGCATCGTCGCTCAGTTACCTAGTTAAGGAGGGTTCACACAGCTGCGCCGGAACACAGAATTATGTGGCTCATGTGTTTAAAATGGTTTGGGGAGGTGAATGTTTGAACTAAGCAGACACTTTCAGCGTACAGTTTGGGGAGAGAGAGGGTGTCTTACGATGTTACCCAGGCTGAGACTTCTAGACTCAAGTCATTCTCCTGCCTCAGTCTCCACATACCACTAAATTTGGCTCAAAAATGTCTGGTGCTACTAATATATATTAACACATTTTCTTTCCTTGTACTACCTCAGTCTTTCAATCCAGTTTCCTCTGACTTACAAAAGTCAGAACCAGAGAGTCTCAAGGACTAGAAATGCTGTCACACCAGGTACCATGGATTTGGTATGGAATCGATACCCACTGTCGTATCTGATACACTGAGCATTATGCTAGGAGCTCTTGCATGTTTGATTTAGCCCTTGTTCTGTAAGGTAGATCTTACAAGGAAACTAAGAATGAGTTAAGTAACTTGCTCAAGGACATTCAGACGATACGTAGGGAACCACCTGTTGAACTAAAAGTTCTGATCCTGTGGCATACTGACTCAAACTGTAGCATCTTCATGTTATTCTTTGCTGTTAGCATGGCTTTGATTCATACTAGTAGAGAACTGTTAACCTTTCATCCAGAAGATATAATGGGAAAGAAAAGCATTCCTGTTTCAAATCTATTCATAATGCCCAAATCTTTTAACCAGGAAGACCTCAGTAATTGCTGCTTTTATGGCCAGGCAAGAGGTGCTTCAGAATTTGGAAATTGAATTATATCACACTTTCATTTAGTCTGTTCAGTGGCAGCCACCACTTAAAGCATGTAAAATGTGATTTCTGTCACTGACTTACCTTTATGACTTACATGAGACTTGCTTTTTTAATCTGTTGTTTTATGTCCTCTCATTTTGTGCTGCCAGTTAGCTTTTTTAGCCTCTACAATTCTCTCATTTGATAAAGTTAATCACTATAGATTTTCTCCAGAGTAAATAATTTTGTAAGGCTAACATACCTCATATGATAAGATAACATCACCTCCTATTTTTGAGATAAGACCTTATTATATTGACCAGACTGGCCTCAAACTTTTGACCCTTCTGCCTCAGCCTCCCAGGCAGTAGGATGATAGGCACATGCTAGCACTTGTAGCTACCATTATTATCTTAGTGAGAAAAACGGGCTTAAATGAATGCTAGGGTGTTTTCATCAGAGAGGCAGATGGTGAATAGGATCAAAGACTGTTTTTTTCCTTTCTTAAGAAGTAGATTTTCTGGAGATTTGGGTTCATGAGAAGGACACTGGATGCAGGTGTGCGTTCAGTCAGGATAGATGCAGAGATGTTCCTACACAGAACTGCTGGCGTTATTGCTATGGCTACTAAGGTACACCAGTCATTGACCTTGCCCTACCAGAGGCTTGCTGCATTTGCCACCAAGATGCCACTTCATGGCCTTGTGTTTGTTGCGGAAGTTTATTTCCAGTTAACGTTTAAAATGGTTGTTTTGTGCATTGCTGGGGGAAGGGCTGCCTAGGGCTTGGCATTTTCTATGGACTGCAGGTGTTGGCTTTATGTAAAAGGTGTTTGATTTCTCATGGTCTGCATGTGCTAGCAGTAGAACACCTGAGGAGCTTCTGTATCAGTAGAAACCCCTGAGATGAGACGCTAGGGGTTCCACTTTCCAGTACGGTGCTTGCCATGACAGGTGGTTCCCTCTGCTGAGGTCTGGCAGGGTTTACAGCTATAAAATTGCCTCCTTGTCTTGCTGAGAGGTCACAGTAGCTATCTCCCACGTGGAAGTTAAATCAGTATAATTGGTCTGCTGTGTGTGTGTGTCTCTGTGTGTGTGTGTGTGTGTGTGTGTGTGTTGAAGGCTTAGTCATCATCTACCCCATTGTACCATTTGGCATGGTTCATCCTACCTAGGCTCAAGTAACCATAGTTTATCTTATTTCAAAAAAATCAGTGCCATAAATCATATTTAAATTACTTCTGTGCACACCTCTTGGGTATTTTTACACTATTTATTTACTTTAATTACTGTGCTAGTGGTAACAGGTTTCTCTAAAGTATGGATAAGTATTGGATAAGACTTTTATTTGGCTATACAATTAGATACATACAGATACATGAAAGTATTCAAACTGTATTTCAATTGGAATACCCCGTAATTCAGACTTTCAATGGATTTGCAATGTTTTCCCAATTTAACCAATTGAAATCCTCATAGAAAAGGCCACACGGTTGTTAGCTTGGTGGCCAGGGTGTTTCCTGTGGAAGGGTGTGTGAGTAGGGCCTGCAGTGTTTAGTCTGTAGGAGTAGACGCACGCGTGTTGTCTCACTGCCTTGTGCAACGCACTTCCTGCCTCTCCTGTTTTCCCACATTGCATGTGTTAAGGCAGGGTGGAAAGGGGACAATAGTGAGCTGCCGCTCGGGCTTTTGATTAGCTCCTGTGTCCTCAATCTGCTGGTAATCGTGGGTGTCTAAAGATGCCTGTCTGATGACAGCTGATTTCAGAGGTCTATGGTTCTCACGTAACTATAGTGACATTTTAACTAGGGGGGTACTGTCAGGTGATTCTCTCCAACCATCTTGGCTAATCAGATACTTCAGAGGCAGTTGGATTTTTAGATTTTACTTTTTGGAACTTTCATAGTAACTTAAAAATGCCATTCATAGTAAAATGTATTGTTTTTTAAAGGCCAGATCTTGCTATATAGCCCTGGCTGGCCTGGAACTCTGTGTAAAACTCAAATGAATCACTGTACACAGCTTATTTTTTACTTTAATTACAGTACTTGAAAGGTAGAGGCTGGTAGACCTTTGTGAGTTTGAGGCTAGCTTGGTCTACATGCTGAGTTTTAGGCCAGTAAGGGCTACAGAGTTAGACCCTTTCTCAAAAAAAGAAAAAAAGAAAGAAAAAAAAAATTGAAAAATAAAAAAATTTGTACTTCTCTGGAAAATCAAGAAGCATAGAATCGCCTCCTGCTATATTCATGCTTTATGCAACTCTTAGTCTCCGGAAATGGTTTATTGTTGTTTATGGAAATTTGTATTGATACAATTATAGATTCAAATGAAGCAAAAATTTTATATATATGTATAGATAGATAGATAGGTAGATAGATAGATAGATAGATAGATAGATAGATAGATAGATAGATGGGGGGGACAGAGGGAGAGAGGAGAGAGAAGCAAAACATACTGAAGTGTGGTCCCTTTAGTGGTAACATTTTATAAAACCTTGTGAAAATATCACAACCAGGAAGTGACATTTATAAAATTCACTGAGCTTTAGGTTCCCTAGATTCTGTTCTTATCCTTTTAAAGCCAGCCACCGCTCTGTCACCTCTCCCTCAATCCCTGGCAGCTACTAATCCACTTAAAACATTTCAGCCATCTCAGTGATGTTATCTCAAGTGCAGCCATGCAGGATGCAGCTTTGAGGGATTGGCTTTTTTTTATTCACCAGAACTCTCTGTACGTCCATTCAAGTTGTATATATCAATAGGTCACTTTTAAGAAATTATTATTAGTGAGTAGTATCCAAGTTAAGTAATTCCTAGGCTGGCTTGCTGTCTGGCTCTTGCAAATAAAGCTATAATGAACATTTCTTTGGGTTCAGGTTTTTGTGTTGATACACATTTCATTCTCTTGGATAAAGCCCTGACAGTACATTTGTTTAATTAACATTTAGTTTTATAGGAAATTATCGAGCCCTTTTGGAAATTTTATTTTTCATTTGTGTGTGTGTGTGTGTGTGCGCGTGCATGTGCGTGCGTGTGTGTGAAGGGGTGTGAATACATACCATTGTGTGTGTGTGGAGGGCAGAAGACAACTTTGTGGTTGGTTCTCTCCTTCCACCTTTACATGGGTTCCAGGGATTGAACTCAGGTCATTAGACTTGAGCAGCAAGATCTTTACTAGATGAGTCAGCTTGCCAACCCAGAAATGATCTCTTTTCAGAGCAAGGGTACTGTATTACTTTCCTAGCAGCACTGTATTAATTGGGTGGAGGGGGGTGTCCAGTGTCTCATCATCCTTGCCAATAGTAGGTGAATGTTACTGGGTGTGGAGTGATGTTTCATTGTACTTTTAATTTGCATTTCCAGGGTGATTAATGATGTTGCCTATCCTTTCATCTGCTTATATGTCATCTATATATACACTTAAGTGAGTCACTGTTTCTTTTCTTTGTGCTCTTTTTTGTGGTGCTTGGGGTAAAAATCCCGGGGGACCTTACTTATGTAAGCAGATAATGACCATTAAGCTACATCCCAAGGGTGAGTGCATGCTGTGTGTGTGTGTGTGTGTGTGTGTGTATTTTCTAATGAGAGTTCTTGGTTTATTTTATTATTTGTATTATTTTTGAGATAAATAATTTGTATTATTATTTTATGTAGCCCAGACTGGCCTCAAGCTCACTATCTTCCTACCCCAGCCTTCTGAGAGTTAGGATTACATTATTTATCCCGCTTAGTTTATTATTCTCTTTAAGATTTGCTTTGTTATTAAACCTCACCGGCACCTCACACTCTAGAGAAGATTCTAGCTCTGTCGTCCAGTACATAAGACCTGTTGTGTCTGACCACAGTCAGCCTTTCCAGTCTCATAATCTTATTACCCGTCTACACTAATCTGACCGTGCCAGTTTTCCTCACCGCTTTGTTACACTGTCCGATAAATTCTTTACCCAGATGTCATTTCTTACCCTTCTAGACTTAACTCAGCGTTATCCTTTAGTACTCACTGTGGCTTCTTACCTGTCTTTTTTTTTTTTTTTAAGGCAGAATATCGTGTAGACTAGTTGGCCTAGAGGATGACTTCAACCTTAGATCTTGCCTCCACCTCCCAAGAGCTGCAATGACAGGTCTGGGCTACCACACCCAGCTTTGCGCAGGGCTGGATGTTAAACCCAAGGCTTCATGCCTGCCGGGCAAGCACTCTGTTCACTGAGTCACGTTCCTAGCTCTTCCTCTACACTCCTACACGTACTTTGTTACTTTCTATCCATTTATCTAGTTTCATTTTCCTTTCTGCCATTTCCTGTTCCTGGCAGTACATTATCTCTTTATGATCGTTATGATCGGGTCACTTCTAGAACATGGCCTTCATGACCGGGAGGTGTGTTGTGTTGCATTGTTTTATCACCAGTGCTGAGAACGTCTTTTGGCATATAGTAGACAGTAAATGCTTATTGAAAGAATGAATGAGGCAGTACATTCTTGAACATCTGTGTCTTTGCTCTCTCCCATAGCATATTACCAAGCATCTAGTGTTCACACTACCATAAAAATAACAGTGTTCAGTGTATTCTTACTACATCCCAAGCAGTGAAGGGACCTTGTTCCTAGGTGTTTAACTGTTGTACAGCACTAACTTATCATTGATCTCCCTTTCCACCCTCAAATTGAGAGTCAACACTACGAGAGATGACAAACACCTTCGTGCCATTGGCCGTAGCTGATACTGGCACAAATCAGTTGACTACATCTGTGCAAACAGAAGTCAGATTAAATGGTTGCTTTATTTGTGTGAGGTCAGAACCTAGCTGCATTTTGAGTAAACCCGTGTTACCCTGACCAGGCTCCCAGACTGCGCAGGAAACATCTGTTAATTTTGGAACACAATTACGTCGATTGGGAGAATTACTGCTGTTAACTGAAAGAGTGTTCCTTTGGAGAAGAGAAATTGAGTTAAAAGGTCACATGTGTATCTGTCTTTATTAGCTCGTAGGGTGTGTCTGTGCATCTGACCATATATTGTGTTCATCCAGCTCCACTGTTCTGCTCCCCAGAACTCTAGAAAGACATTTGGGTCTAAATTCCCGCACTAGTTGAGAACTTCCTAACACTGTCTTATGTAGACCTTGTGTTTCTTACTTTTCTGTTGCTGTGATAAAGTTTCCTGACCATAGGCACCTTAGGGAGGAAAGGGTTTATTTTGTCTTATAACTCACAGGGCCTGTTTCTTCACAGAGGGAAGTCATGGCAGGAACTCAGGGCAGGAATATGCAAGCAGAAACTTAAAGCAGAAGCCGTGGAGGAATGCTGCTTACTGACTTGCCCCTCAGTGCTTGCTCTGAATACTTTCTTAATCAGTTCAGGACCGTGTGTCCAGGGGTGGCCGTGTCCTCAGTGAAATGAGCCCTCCATATCAATCACAATCATGAACATGCCCCACAGACATACCTAGAGGCCAATCTACAGGAAGCATTTTCTCACTTGAGGTTCCTCTTCGCAGATGACTTAGCTGTGTCAAGCTGACAACAAAGCAACCAGAGCAGACCCCAAGTTATCATGTACTATTCAGAAAGTGCAAAAATAATTGTATCACTGAAAAACCAAAATAAAAAAAATCTAGAGATTGAAGAAATCAATTTTAAGTAAAAGAACTGCCCCTGTGACTTAAATGTGCTAAGAATAGGAGTGAAAAAAAACAAAAAAATCTAGACAGCCTACAGATAGATAGTTTTGGAGTTAGCAAAGATATACAAAGGTATATATATATATATATGTATATATATATATATAGTAATATTTAAATTCTGTCCTACTAAAGATGTTATGTATGCTAATGAGTTCAACTCCGTTTCTTTCAGCCACAGAAAGCTTTTGCCTTTCTGATTTTTCTTTTATATTCTTCACTAAACATTAGGGCCAATTTTCTTTCCACACTGCTTGTTTGAGATGGGGTTTGAGGTGTGTATATGTGTGTGTGTGCACGCACGCACACACATAGTAGAACACTTGGAAGTCTTTTTTGTTATTTTGGTTTCTTTAAAAACATAAAATGGCATTTGGATTAGGTTTGTGTTCCCATCCCAGCTGTGGTGGAGTTGTTCATGAGTTGGATCTGGAATGCTTGATGAAGGTGGCTATGATTTGGCTAGGTGCAGTCGTTCTGGCACCTGTAGTTTGTTTTTGAGATTGTGCGCTACATGGATTTATGGGAACTTTTGGCTTAGGGTATAAAAAGTGTGAAACCCTGAGAGTTGGTGTGGGCATTGGTTGGGTTGCTCTTTTTAGTGTGTTAATTCTTTAAAGAACAAAGGTTGGAGAGATTGAGTTTACAGACTGTGAGCTGAGATACTAGTCTGACTGGCTGTCAGCTAGTCTTCTTCAAGCTTAAGACAACCTAAAAAAGAGGCTGTGAAGATTTCTACCTTTCTCTCATTCTAATCAAGGTCTCTTGGAAAAGTGGTGAAGATTTCTTTCTATCCTTCCTTTCTCTTTCCCTAAATTGAGGGTAAAAGATTGTAGCATACTGCTACATACGTGTGTGTGTGTGTGTGTGTGTGTGTGTGTGTGTGTATACATATATGTATGTATGTGTGTGTATGTGTATATATATACATATATATATTAATCAGGAACAAATAGCAATGAATGATTCGTTCATGCTTGTGCTCAGCTTACTTTCTCCTTTTTATACAGTCTGGGGACCAAATCCAGGGAATGGTCTTGCCTACTTTGAGGCTGGGCCCTCCCACGTCAATTAAGGTAATCAAGACAGTCCTCCACAGATGTGCCCATAGGCAAGCCTGACTTAGACATCCCTTTTTAAGACTATTCCCAGGTGATTCTAGATTGTGCCAAGTTAACAAAAGAACCATTGCAATGCCTTTCCTCTTAATGTCTTAAGTGCTCTTTCTCATTCTTGTGCTATGTAGTAAGTTTCAAGATTTTAAGTTTTAAGATCCTGTTTTTAAAAAGAAACTAAAAAAGAGAAATTAGTTGAAAAGCTAGGGCCTGGTGTACTCTCAGCACCCAGGAGGCACAGGAGGGATCAAGGGCTCCAGGACAGCCAAAACCGCAAAAGAATACCCCATCTCAAACAAGCAGTATGGAAAGAAAATTGGCCCTAACGTTCAGTGAAGAATATAAAAGAAAATCAGAAGGGCAAAAGCTTTCTGTGGCTGAAAGAAACGGAGTTGAACTCATTAACATACATAACATCTTTAGTAGGACAATTTAAATATTACAAAAATAAGCAAACGTATCAACTGTAGCTAAGTGTAAGAGCTTTTCTGGTTTAGGTATGCTTTTATCTGTAGTTGTTACTTGGTTAACTGTTAATTCTTTCACACAATAATAATCTAAAATGAGATCTTGGGCAATTTTTTGTACGTCACTGTATTAGGTTGACAACTTATAGGAGCGCTAAGCCAGGAGAGTGCTGTAGCTCATGCAGGGTCAGAAATTCAAAGCCAATCTGCACTATGTAACAAGACCCTGTTGAGAACTAAATAAATCAAAAAGATAGCTATTCTCAACACTCTGCATTCTTACTGAGCGTTGCACTTGTTAAAAAGCAAAAAGTAGCTGGTCAGTGGTGGCCCATGCCTTTAATCATACCACTTGGGAGGCAGAGACAGGTGGATCTCTGAGTTTGAGGCTAGCCTGGTCTACAGAGTGAGCTTCAGGATGACCAAGCCTAAAAACCCTGTTTTAACAGACAGACAGATAAAAAAACAAAACAAACTGAAAGAAGTGCTTTGTGAACTCTTCTGTACTCTGCAAGTGCATGTGTTCTCTCTGTGCCTGCTGAAATCATATCCCAGTAAGAGTTTCTGTTGGCTACTCTGCTGTAACCCCCTGGGTGGACCCTGTCAGTCAAATCTGTGTTTATGAATGCAGGTTGAAGGATTTGGCAATGTTTCTACTCTACCATATGATCTGATGCTTAACTGGAAACATTTCTTCTTTCTCTTGTTTACCTCTAAAAATACAAAGAATTGATCATTCATCTTGGGCTGAGACTGAAGACGAGATCTAGGGTACTGGAAGAGTTCTTCAGAGACTGTCTGCAGTCAGTGTGCTGAAAACTGTTGATACAGTGCACACAGCAACATAGTCTGGCTTGTTGCTTCGTTTCGTTTTATTGGGAATACCTGTCTTCAAACTGCCCTATCTTTGTTCTTTTCTTCCCAAATATGAAAAGAGAAACTTTGTTAATAAGAAATGCTTAAAATAATTGAGACTGGTAAATGCAGATAGGAAAAATGGAGATTTTAAAACTATGTGCTAGTTTAATTACAAAAATTATATAGAACTTCTTAAATATATAAAATAAAAGGTAAATATTCTCATCTCCCTCTCACTGGGGAAAGAGGTCTTTTGTTCTTCTTTTGTTTTAGTTTTTGCTGTTGGTTTGCTTTTCTTTTTAATATGGAAAATTTTTATCATAAATGGAAAGTTTAGGAGGAGTGTATTGTTTGAGGAACCGAGAAAGAAAGGCAGGCTGACTTTGCAGTTTGCTCAGAATCGGAGCCCCATCTTTCCCTTCCTAAGTCTGTGCTGAACAGACTTATACAAGGAGGACAACATGTACTACAGGCATAGATGGGTGGTGCTGGGTGCTTCTGCCTGCTCATTATTTTTTTACCTTTTGTTTTTAGAAAGAACAATAGCACATAGTAAAATATTCACATTATAAAAGAAATCAGCAACTTTGTTGCAAACATGACTGTGTTTCTCAGCGTCAGTCATAGGTCATTTTCTGCTTTTATCATTTCTCAAAGTGATTATTTCAATCTAAAGAGTGAAGAAGAATGTGCTTGAGAAATAGTGGAATACCTCTAAAATTTAATGTCTTAATGAACCAATGTTTTAGGTTAGTGACCAAAATTCCTTTAGAAATAAGACACAGTATAATTCAGAGCTTGCAGATTTTATTGTATGAGTAGTAAGCGACCCAGAAGCATTGAAATTAAACGTGAAGCCCTGGGATATGTGATGCAAAGCTCACATGACTTCAGTGTGGGAAGGAGTTCTTGACTCAGACGCTTAGGCTGGTGGTGAGCAGTTTCACATGACGGATAATACAGAGGTTCTTCTCTGAAGGACTTGTCTATATGGTTCTGGATTTTCTGTGTCCAATCATCTTTTTTTCCTTTCAGTATATGCAGATGATACTATATAGGAGAGAATAAAAGGACAGGCAGACTAGCTCTCTGTACAAAGCATTGTTTGTGAATTCCTTGCATTGGCTCATCAGTCCTCATAGTTCTGTTGGAGAGGCCCATTGTTCTCTGCATTTTGTGATTAAGAAAACTGCAACACAGATAGGTTAAAAACACTAAACTTCATGAAACCAGTAAATGCAGCTGAGTCCAAACACCAATACTTTTGGTCCAGAGCTGATAAAGCTATACTTGCAGCCCAGCAGACTTTTCCCTTAAGAGGCCAGTGGGAAATACTTTAGACTTGACAGGCCAAAACTTTCCTCCTGCAACTCTCGAACTCTACCTATGCAAACCGTATAAAAATGGACATTATCCGTTCCAATAAAACTTTATTTGTGAAAGCGTTCCTCTGATAGCATAAGCTTCATTTTGCAGTACGAAGCAAAAGTACCCTTACATCATTTCTAAATACAGATTTTCATATTTTTCTGGAGGGGGGAAAAGTCTCGTAGACTACATCTGAACATTAAAATTTTGATGTTGTACATAGTATTTTCACATGTCAAATGGTTCTTTTCTTTTCTTACCCTTTGAAAGGGTACTTAGCAAGTCAAGTGTGGCAGTGCACCCCTGTAATGCTAGCAATCAGGAAACCAAGGCTGGACTGTAAATTTGAACTTAGCCTGGGCCATTAAGACCCTGCATCAAAAAAGAAAACAAAATGTTCAACTTTGTAGGCATTTAAAAGTAAATGGCAGAATGGATACAACTAATTGTACTATACTGTACATTTACTCAGACATTAGGACCAAGACTAATTCACTCATGCAATAAACAGATCAGGTGTGTGCCAAATTCTGTACTTAGCTCAGGGTAAGCAAGAACAACTCTAGGCTCTTGCCGTTTTATCTACTTAGTAAACCCTAATATCTTTCTCTTCTCATGACTGTTTTTTTTTGTTTGTTTGTTTTGTTTTGCTTTGCCTTTTTTAAGATTGATTTTTTAGAGTTATTTTCAATTTACGTGTTTGAGTGTTTTGCTTGCTTGTATGTCTGTAGACCATGTACATGGCTAGACTATGAGGAAGTCAGAAGAGGGTATTAGATCTCCAGGAACTGAAGTTATGGACAGTTGTCAGCTGCTATGTTGGTGCTTGGAATTGAACCTGGGTCCTCTGCAAGAGCAACAAGTGTTCTTAACCTATTATACATCTCTCCGGTCCTTCTTATTTCCCCTCCAAATCCTTCCATATGCATGTGCCCCCCTCTCCCCCTCTCTCCCTCTCCCTCCCTCCCTCCCTCTCCCTCTCCCTCTCCCTCCCTCCCTCCCTCCCTCCCCCTCTCTCTCTCTCTCTCTCTCTCTCTCTCTCTCTAGGGTTTCTCTATTGTGACTCTGGCTGTCCTGGAACTCATTCTGTAGACCAGGCTGGCCACTCACAACTCAAAGAGATCCTCCCAAGTTCTGGGATTACAGGCGTGCTCCATCACCGCCCTGCTCCTTGGTCACTTTCAAATATATTATGACCCCTTTTCTTCATTAATTGTTTTTACATACACACATATATACATACATACATATGTGTGTGTGTGTGTGTACATGTATATATTCCTAAATACATAAACACCACCTGCTCAGTCTATATAATGTCACTTGTATGTATGTTTTCAAAGCCGATCCTTTGGTATTCTATAACCAATTGATGTGCTCTTTCCCTGGGGAAGACTATTCTGTTCTCAGCATTCCTGAGTCGCCTGTCGTTCTTTGTGTAGGGTTGAGGTCTCATGAGCTACCCCCTCCTCCCTGTCATTCTCATTCAGCTCATATCTAGGTAGTCATGTGGTGAGACTTCATGAGTGTAGCCTTGATTTTCCTAGGAGACACAGTCTTACAACAAACTCCTTGTTCCTCTGGCTCTTAGAATCTTTCCACTCCCTCTTCCTCAATGATCCCTGAGCCTTAGGTGTAGGAGTTATGTTATAGCTATGCCACTTGAGACTAGGCTCCAAAACTCTGTGTTTTTATTGGTTGTGGCTTTTTGTTATGGTCTCCATATGTTGCAAAGAGACGTTTCCTTGATAAACAGTGAGAACTATGCTTGTCTGGCTAGACCCTGAAGATTATTTTAAATTGTATTTATTTCTTGTCTATTGCATATAATAGAGATACTCACAGTATTTCATTTAACATTTAATAGCAGGTGGTGTTCTTTCAGTTTTATAGTTGAACATTTAATTAAAAAGTTTAAATAGCTAAGCAGTTACATAGAGACAAGTGAGCGGTGGAGACCAGCTTCAAATACAGGTCTGTTTTGGACTAAGGCAGGTGTTTCCTCCTCTATAGAGAGCAGCCTCTCCTTTGCTCCTAGACGTGTTTGATGCTATAAAGAAATGTTTGAGATCATGTTCAAAGTGAATCTGTGTATCTCCCTTCTTAAGTACGTGTTTATTTTTACTTCCTTTGCATTTTCCCCTGACTCTAGTCTTAGAAGATATTTTATAGTTTGATAAAACTGTCAAGGTTTCGTGGCTCAGAGGGAAGGGGTTATTCTCAAAGATACTAAAAATTAGCAGAATTAGTAAGCAGTAGAGGGGAGAGAGTCAGTTATAGTAGCATATTCCTGTAATCTCTCCACTCAGGAACATGAGGCAGGAGCATCATAGGTTTGAGGATAACCCGGGCTGTATATCAGGACTGCTTCAAAGAAACACAGGTATAGGCTAGTATAATAGTGTAGACAGCACTGTATTAGCAGTAGAGCACTTATCCAACATGGGCGAGGCCCTAGGTTCTATTCCTCTATTCCTCTATTCCTGAGTAAAAATAAAAGAATGGAGGAAAACATCTGCCTGATGCAAAGCTAACTTTAGGTTCCCCTCATTGTGCTTATTCAAGGTAATTATTTTGTTTTGGGAAAAAAACCCGGTGCACCTGCATTTGCACCTTAAGATCCTAGAGGATGGCAGTTTCTTTACTGGTTAATTTAATTGCCTCCTCTCTACTTTATTAGTGAGTGAAGGATTCTTATCCTAGGGTTATGGCTTTGGCTGAACATGTAAAGCTCTATTCCAACTGAAGGTCAACATACATTTCCAGCTGGAGAGGGAGGACACCACATCATGTAACACTATGTGGGAACAGAATGAAGCCCTGGGAACCGTGGGAGACAGGCACTGTATATCAAGAGGGTGGAGTGAACCCTGGTCCCTGCAGGAGGATATGATTGGTTTATCTGAGTAGTTCCATAGACTGATGGATAATGTAGTTGTTTGGGTTTGACTGAGGACCTTCTCCGGTAAAACAAAAATTAGAGGAGAATTTGGGGTTAGCCATTCACGCCCACCCGACTTGCCCCAGATATCAAGGCAGAAACAATATTGGCTCTTAATTTCTGTCTTTATGCTACTACAGTGGTTTATACCAAGTCATGATCAAGAGTATAGTGCATAGTCACATTTTCCCAAAAGGGTCACCACCTCTTCAGCGGCCACTGGGATTAATTAGGATGACATGACATTGGAGGAAGCAGTGTGGCATGTACAACTGACACAGGACAAGGTAGTCACCCAGGGAGAAGCTACCCCCAGGGAGAGCTTTCATTTTGGATCAGTCTCACCTTCTGGCCTGGCTCCCCTGCTGGCTCCTTCCTAAATGCTACATCTTGGCAAAGCTGGAGGGAGAGGGAGGTTTGGATTCCCAGCACTCTTGGTGGGTAGGTAACTGTTCAGCCTTGACTGCTCGCCAGGCAGTCACCGTTAGCAGCAGCCATCTCTCCCATCTTATACAAATGCCCACACAAACTTCGCCCATGTGCTCCCTGTCCAGGCCACTCTAAATGTCATTTCCAGCCCACCTTCGGGCCTTTAATTGCACTGTCCCCTTCTAGTCCTCCACTCTGGCTGCCTTTGCCTCTCCTTGACTTGCTGGAGTCACTTCTCAATCTCAAAGCAGCCTGCACAGGCTCTGCAAACCACAGTGTCTCTTGTAACATGTTACCTGAAGTATGTCCCTCCTTTCTTCTTCTTCCCTTTGTTCTTTGTTTCTAACCCCCTCCTCTTTTTTCACATTTATTTATTTATTTATTGGCTTTGCTGATTTGGAGCTAGGGATAGACCACACTGCCTCATAAATACTAAGTAAAGGCTCTTACCACTAAATCACATCCCTAGCCCTTATTTTCTTTTTTAGATAATGGTCCCTGTTACTATGCTTATCCTAAATCCTTTTTCTTTATCTGTTTAGTAAGGCCATACTCAGTGGGGAAATAAAGAGAAAGAGTAATATAATTGGTAGTTTGAATATTATAGCTAATTTTAATAAATTACCTTTATTTAGACCCTAAAATGACGAATTGTATACAATAGGCCCTCAAATGATTTTTATAGAAATAAAGGGCATAGTTGCTTATATATTTAAGTACTATTTGATAGTATTTAAATCTGTAAAATTTACATATTTGTGTATATATATATATGGGTTTGCAAATAGGAAATACTCTTTATGTGGCCATCTCAGCCTCATTATTTCTAGTGGCCTTTATTTTGTCTGGTACTAAATAAATACATATTATGTCATGAAGAGGTAAAGGAGAAAAATAACATTGGGTTCACTCTACCTAAAAAGTTTTTATTTTTCAATAAAAGAAATGTCAGGTTTTGTTATGATAATAAAGTAAATTAGAAACCTGCTCTATTTGTTTGACAATACCTTTAAGATTAGTAGAATGGCTTTCTGTTTGTATTAGCCAAAAGGTTGCAAGTTTATTTTAAGGAATTGCTGAAAGATTATTTTAAGGAATCATTCCTCAAAGCCTTCCAAATTTGAAAACAGCAAAATTGCTGATATATGATCACTATGTTTAGTACTTGTTTTGGTGTAGTTTTTTATAGATTTTTTTTTTCACTTCCAGTCTAGAAAAAGCACAGACATGACCTGGCTGCCTCCTGGCTAAGCTGGGGGTGGAGAGCAAGAGGGTTCTTGGACTATGCTGGGCCTTGAGTCCCTTTTACCTGTGTTGGCGAAATGGGAGCCAGGAGAACTCATCTTTACTCACAGGCCGGGGAGCTCCCTGATAAGCTGGACAGAGCACCCTGGGAGACATACCACACCTTTACAGTCTGTTCACCTTGGCATAGTCCATGAATTTTATGGTTACTCTTTGGCCCCAGGAGATTGTTAAACAGGCCCTTTACTGACCTCTGTGTCTCTTTTTAAAGCCACCAACTGGCTACCCTGTACTTCTGAGAGCTAATGATGTAGCTCAGTTGTATAGTGCTTGCCTACCATGTGTGGCTTGTATATTACCTAGGAACTTGTGCTAAACAAGCCCTCTACAGACCTACATAGTCTATGTATTCTTGTATTCTGAGAGTTATAAGATTTCTGTGCTTGTTTTGTGTATGTGTTTGTTTATGTTTTGTTTGAGAGAGGATCTCTGAGCACAGACTGACTTCTAAATTCCTGTGTAGCCAAGGATGACCTTGAACTCCCCAATCTTCTAGCCTTCCCCTTACAAGTGCTGGGATTCTAGATTGTACCGCCATAGGATTTAAGAGATTTGTTTTTTACATTTTTTAAATATTTATTTATTTATTTATTTTGTGTGCATTGGTATTTTACCTGCATGTATTTCTGTGTGAGGGTGTCAGATTTCCTGGAACAGGAGTTACAGTTAGTTGTGAGCTGCCATGAGGGTGCTGGGAATTGAACTCGGGCCCTCTGAAAGAGCAGTCAGTGCTACTAACCACTGATCCATCTCTCTGGCCCTTTAAAGATTATTATGCAGAAAATATGTAGACTTCTAAGCTTAGGGGTTGGATAGAAAATGAGGTATAAGAACACATGCATTCATGCCTTGAACTACCTTTCATGTGACGTCTTGAGTTTTGTCTTTTGTGGTGATGGTTACCTTAGTCTTTAGGTTTTTGGGTTTTTTGTTTTTGGGTTTTTTTTTTTTTTGGTTTGAGACAAGGCTTCACTATATAGGGTGGGCTAGAACTATATAACCCAGGATTGAACTCACCATCCTGCTCCTGTTTTCTAAGTGGGTTTACAGGTACCTCCCACTATTACTTGGTGTGGTGTGGTCTTTGGTAAAGTAATAATCAGTGTGGATAGTGATTTTTTTCTTTTTCCTTTTCATGTAGCAAAATGAGTAGAGAATACAGCCCAATGGCAGAATGTTTTCCTTTCACGCTTATGGCTCAGGGTTCAGTCCCAGCCATTGCTGAAAAAAACAGAATTACCAAAATCCTCTTCAGATCTTCAGGCATCAGTGTGTTCTGAGTCTCTCCAGGAATAGCCTGGACATATGCCAGGATCTGTACATGTGCACACGTGTTCTTACATACATTTAAAAGACACTCCTTTTAAGGAGTCGGGATCAAATCCAGGGTCCACGTCCTAGGCAAGGACCTGCAATTGCGCTATACCCTTGGTTTTCAAAAGCACATTTCTTTAAAAATAGACTTTATATATTCATTTTCCCGCTACGTAACTGGGAGCACTCCATGTTCTGATTTTGTAACCCACCAGTATTTGCCAGAGAACAAGCAATATCATTGTGCACAGATGTAACTTATTTTTTTGAGTAGGTGCTTAACAGTTAGTCATATGGAGCGTCCCAGTTTATTTATTAATGGCCATTGCTGGAAACTCCTCTTGAAATAGCTTTTATTTAATTAAGCCGTAATGACTTCAACTAGATTACATAAAAAGAGCTATAGAGGTCTGTGTACGTGCTCTTATACTTTAAGGAATTTTGAATCCATTTTTTCTTCTTTTTTTCTGTTGAGCCATTTTCAAAGTTGACCTGAGAGGACTGTCTTTAAGGTGTCAGCTTCAAGGTTCAGATTCAGATGTTGATTTTGTTTTTACTCGGTATGGCCCAGTTCGAAGAATGCTATTCATAAATGTATTCCTAGGAAAGGTATAATGATATATTTATTAAGATATTGGACTGGAAACCGAAGTGTATGTGTTTAACCAAGTTCATCATTGAAGCCCATCTTCCTTCCTTCCTTCCTTCCTTCCTTCCTTCCTTCCTTTTTCTTTTTCTTTTTCTTTCTTTCCTTCTCTTTCTCTCTCTCTCTCTCTCTCTGTCTCTCTCTTTCTTTCTTTCCTAACAGTCTAAACAATCTCTAGCTCATATTTCAGGGAAGCAAGGTATTTTTTCAAAGCTACAGAACTGGCCTTGCTATTTTTTACAATCACTTTCTAAATGCTTGTGAGATAGAGCACTTGTCCCCGTCAACTTGTATGGAGGTCAGAAGACAACTTTAGAAAGTCCAGTCTCTCCATTCATCATGTACGCTCTGAGGCTTGAACTCAAGTCCTTAGACTTGGTGGCAGTCACCTTTACTCCCTGAGCCATCTCACTGGCCCAGCTTGATAGTTTTAAAGACTTGATTACTAGTAGCTATAAAATTTATGAACCAAAACACTAATCATGTATATGTTTCACTTTTTCATTTGTTTTTTCATTATTTTGGGTAACAAATTCTTACTATCCAGTCCCTTTAACTTTTTAGGATTTTTTTTTTTTTTCTGTATTAATCAGTTTTTATCTTAAAAGGGTTAATGTGCTATTTTCATTTGCTACAGATTTTTTTAATTGACATCATGATAATGAAACTTTCTACTTTATTTATTTTCTGGATACAACGTCTTTTTAATGTTTCGAGTTGTCCTGGAACTCAAAATTCTTCTGCCTCAGCTTCCTGACCGTTGGTGTTATAGGTGTTTGCCAACATAGCCAGCTGATGAAATCATCTTTTAAAATTAAACTGAAGTTTGCAGCTGGGTGTGATGGTACATACCTATATCCCAGCTTGAGGCCAGCCTGGAGCTGCAGAGAAGGCCTTGTCTCAAAAGGAAAAAAGAAAAAGAAGAGGGAAGGGGAAAGGAGAGAGGAAAGAAAAATAGTTGTGGGAAAGGATTCCATTTACCTCCCTGCAGAGTCACGTTGTTGACTGTTCAGGTCAGATAACAGTGCCTCAGACTCTGTTATCTCTTGGCTTTTGTGTTGCCACCCAGACTCTGACATAGTATCCTATGCATGGAAAACCTAAAACTTCAACAGACCTACTGGTGGGTGAAGAGATCAGTGTGTCTACTCTGTAGGCCGTGCCAGGTTTTATAAAACAATCAAGAACACTGTCTTGTTTTAGGGGAAAGTCCACATGTACTGTACAACTTCAAAGAGGACTTAAGTAAGAATGGTTTGGGGGGCGAGTGTTTGTAGCTCAGCAGTAGAGCCCTTGCTTAGCATGCAGGAAGCTCTGGGTTCTATCTCCCGCACCACAAAGAAAAACAAACAAAATAAAACCAAACAAAAATACGTGAGAAAAGGTTTTCAGATTTTTGTTGCTGTTGACTTGATTCGTGGTTTTTCCTGTGACTCTGGAATCCATAGTTTGAGGATTGAAGTAACTAACCACTTTCTGGTGAAATCATGAAGCTGTTAGCTTTACATAATGACTGTTTAATCATTAAACATTAAGTTTTCCGTGTAATGTTCATCCTTCAAGTCCCTTAATCTTGCTTGTCTGCTCGTTCTGTGATAAATATATGAAAGCAGCCAAAGGAAGCGATCTCAAAGTCACAGGTGGGGAGCAGTTAAAAAGAATTATAACCTCATCCTGAGGATGTGCATGTGTTCTGTTCGATTGGGCCAGGGTAGAGTGTGGAAGTAGAAAAGGCTAGAGTTCAGAGTTACATGCTGCAACTTGGTGACGAGACAGAAACTCCTGAAGGTGCAGGTCTTATCCTGAACCTCTTTTCTCAGGTTTAGGAGAAGCTAGGTAGTTAGGTGGCTCTCTCTGCTGTGCTGTCTTTCACCCTTCCCTTGCTTAGGTGTGTATTCAGTGCCTGCCAGCATCTAAGAGTGTTTCTGTGGTGATCCCTGGTTTGACTCTACGGGTTTTATGTTTCTAAAATCTAGAGGAAGTTGATTAAATATTATCTAAAGGAGAACTGTTGCTGTAAAGTTCTTATATAAAAGTTGATGTACTTTTCCAGTGAACGATGTCCACATAGAATTTAGCATGGAAAAAAGTTTATCTTTTAAAAAGTGACAGCAAGCTGGGTTGTGGTGGTGGTGGCACACGCCTTTAATCCCAGCACTTGGGAGGCAGAAGCAAGCAGACCTCTGTGAGTTCAAAGGCAGCCTGGTCTAAGAGTGAGTTCCACAACAACCAAGAGACCCTGTCTCAAAAAAAACAAAAGAAACAAAACAAACAAAAAAAAGTGATGGCATTGAATAGACCTTGGCACTTGAAATTGAAGGACACAGAGCCTATCAATAGGAATTGATTTCTAGCTTTGTTTTCTCTTGATTTTTCTAGAAATCCATTTCCTTCCAAAAGCAAATCTCACTTGGAAAGGATTGCTCAGGGAGGTGGGGCCGAGTGTGTGTCACGGCTGCTGCCGAAGCTCACTGAACTTTTCCTTCTACTGTTATATATAACTAGACTGTTATGGACTAACTGGACAGGAAGATGTGGAGGAAACAGTTTGTCCTGCTCCTTTGGCCCACAAAGCAGACTTTCCAAGGAAATATGAAGAATAGAAGAGTTCCATACTGCAGAATTGGCGTCAGTAGGGACCCCGCTCATTTTCAACAGTCCAAAATTACCTAGTTAACTTGGAATCTACAATTAATTCTGTGTGTAAACAATTTAATAGCTATTTTAGAAATAACAAATGAGTGTAGTCCCAGGATGCTATCTTTCCTGATGTATCACTAAACCCCTTTTTGTTCCTTTAAACTCAGGCTCCTTATTCCCAGTCTCTGTTCTGGCTGATCTAACTTGTTCTGCTGGTACCACTTATTTGAATCCTTCAAGTCTTCCATGAGATTTTTGTTGTTGTTGTTTGTTGTTTGTTTTTCCTCTTACTTCCGTTCCTTCCTCTCAGTCTCCATGTAGCCAACTTCATCCATTCATCACTGAAAATGGTGAAAAGTAGCAGACAGTGGTGGCAGACACCTTGAATCTCAGCAGGTGGATGTCTGAGTTCCAGGCCAGCCTGGTCTGCAGAACACATCCAGGAAATCCAGGGTTAAACAGGGAAACCCTGTCTTGAAAAACCAGGGGGAAAAAAAAAAAAAAGTCAGGCAGCATGCTAGGATTCCGCTGAAAACACAGTTGCCTTATGCTTACGTGTGACTGAGGAAGACCAGTGATGTGTCATTATTGGCATGAGGTAGGTTAGGGCCCAGAAGAGGCAAATGCACCAATTGTGATGAGGGTTAAGATAAAGAGAATCTGGGAAGATCTTTTAGTCAGTAAGCAATCTTTGGAAGTCAAAGTATGCTTCCATTTGATGTCAGTAAGTTTGGATTCATGATGTTTTGTTTTAAATTTCTGTGGTGTTGATATTGATCCAGGGTCTTGTACTCTGATACTCAAAGCTCCTTTCCCCTGTTCTTAAATCATGACTTTTGTACTTTACTTCATTTTGGTGATTTGTTTGGTCGTTGACCTTTTTTTTTTGTTTTGATTTTTAGAGCCCAGATTAGCCTCAAACTCATAATTCTGTTGTCTCAGCCTCCTGATTGCAGGTGTGTGCCATCACATTTTCTCCTGAATTTCTAAGGGAAATGGCTATAACTAGCTCTCTTCTTATTAAAGACCCTTTGAATGCTTTACTGAGAACCACCTTCCAACTCTAACCAAAATCAAAGCTCAGTTTCTTCACTGCTAATCACTGTAATCCCTGTGTCCAGAAAAACCCACAGATGGGCTGATGAGAAGAGTCTTCTACAACCAGAGCTTCTCACATAACTTGGATCCTGATCCTGTAGGTCAGGATAGGGACTGAGATTTTTGCGTTCTTAAGGAAGTTTCCAGATAATGCTGATAACTGCTCAGAAATTTAACATGTGCTGAGATACCAAGTCTCTTGAGGATCACAGGAGGCAAGGAATTAAGGTGAAAACAGATGAGGCTGGCTGTGTAGCTCAGTGGGAGAGCCATTGCCTAGCATGCACCGAGACCCTTCCTTAGTTCACAACACAGCCAAAAACCTGCAAGAGGTGAAGCTACATTTTCTTCTGTGTGGATGGGCCCTGTCGTCTACATCTTGTTTACTTTTATTTATTCTTGCCAGTGTAAAACAAAAACTGAATTGGCTCTCCTTCCTGCTCCTAGGGACAGCTAATTTCGTCAGTCATCTGACTGGAAAATCCCTGGCTCCCTCCCATTCCAGGATGTGAGTCTCCTCCTTGTACAGGCCACCTATGATAAAGGTGTGCATCCACCCAGTTGAGTGATAAGGGGCCCTGGCCACTGAGTAACAGGAAGCCAAATCTTTGGTGGTAGGAGGTGTTCCTTTTGGCATTTTGCCTAGAGCCAACTGGTTTGTAGCAGTTGAACTGCAGGAATGGTTTCTGAAGCAAGTCTGTTATTCTTCAGTGTAATCAGGACCTGGAAGAAAACTTACCCTTAGCTTTTAAGATTCAAATTAGAAATTCTTATAATTTGGAGCTCTGGCAGTTGAGAGACCTGCCTGTGACCTGAAAAAGAGCCACTGCAGGAATAGAATGCAAATGTCTCTATTCTGCAGGAGTGTTTTCCTGGAGATTTTCCTTGGATCTTTTACTGAATTCACCTATTCTGATCTGCATATGTTCTTGTAGAGTGACTGCTGACTAACATCAGAAAAGCAGTTTGTTATTTGCTGAGACAGTTTCACACTATAGCCTGAACTCACAGCATCCTTTTACTTAGAGCCTCAGATGTTGGGCTTTTTACCAGCCTGGTCTTACAGAGGCAGTTTTTAAACGCATCTCGTTTCTGAGTGTGTACAACCTATTCTAGACTGATTCCTATCATCTGTCTGGGGAACTTTACTGTGGAATTCCCCTTACAGAATGGATTGAAGCAGTGGCTGTTAGCTTCTTGAGATCTGTCTCTATACACATGAGAAATCTTGATGATGTCATGCTGACAAGGAAGAGCTGATCAATGGCCTGGAAGCCCTTTTCCAACTGCAAGCTGAGTCATAGTCACCTGGAGGGCCTGTGTAAATGCCCATGTTAGATTGCTGGGCTCTGTACTTTAAGTTTCTGTTCCTGTGGGAGGCTGGAGCCTGAGGCCGTAAGTCCACTGTCCTGCCTACATCTTGAACCGCAGGTACATATCCGTGATAACTAAAGTGGTGGGCCTGTGGTCACTGTCCACCTGTCCTGCTGATTGGATGTTACCGCCCGTACTTCTCAAGATGCGGCACTTTGTTGTTGTTTTTAAATGTCAAGGCCCAAGGTCTCAACGAGTCTTCTCGTATACTCCCTATACTCTTGGTTTATACCAGGAATCAGTAGAGACCCAGTCTTCTAAAGGAAGGTCTTGTGGAAACAGAATGGAGGCAACCAGGAAACTCGTTTCCAGTCACCTTCCTGTCATCAGTCTGGTGTTGCATTTGTACTAAAGTTAAATTTTAAACACAGAATGAATTTGAGTTTATAACAGCTCAGTCATTAAAATGGAAGGCAGGGTTTGGCTTATCTGGCTTTTCCATTCCTCTGAATACCTTAGGTACAGTCTTCACATGACTAGGATAAGGTTGATTCTTGTTTGGTTTTGCCAGCACATTTTATTTGAAGGTAACTAATGGGTATTTCTATTGATGCAGGTCTGGAACATCCCAGGAGGGGCAAAATGATCTCCATCTTGGTCTTGGTGACTTGCCCTCTGATGAGGAAGTCATCAATAGTTCTGATGACGATGATGCCAGCTCTGAGTCTAGTAAAGGGGAGCCAGACCTGCTCGAAGATAAACAGGTATATTTTGGTAATTAATTATTTCTGCTTTTGTTTTTCTTGGCCTGCCACTGTGCATGGGAATGCTATTTATCACCCTGATAGGAAAACAACAAGAACAATCCTAGTGAGCTAGTCTGGAAACTTTTTTTTTTAATAATTTATTTTTTTCTTCTCTCACATAATACATCCTAGCCCCCCTCTTTACCACCCTCCATTCCTCAAAACTACCCCCTCCTCCCCTCTTCCCTAGTCCAACCCCCATCCTACCCGCACTCTTCCCCTCAGATAGAACTGGCCTCCCAAGTTACAACTTGAACAGGGCATGACAAGATGGAATAAGGCCAAGAATGAGCCTCTACATCAAAGCTGGACAAGGCAACCCAGAAGGAGGAACAGAGCCCCAAAGACAGGAAAAAGGATCAGACACCCCCCCCCCCAAACACACACTCCAACTTTTGGAAGTTCTACAAGAACACCAAGTCAGACAATCATAAGATACATGTAGGGGGCCCTGCAGGCTCCATGTCCATTGCTTCAGTCTCTGAGAACCCCAAGAGTGCTGGTTAGTTGACTCTCTGGGACACGTTCTCCTGGTGTCCTCAACCCCTCTGGTCCCTGCAATCTTTCCTCCCCCTCTTCCAGGGGGGCTCCCCAAAGCTTTGCACGATGTTTGGCGCTGGCTCCCATAAGCTACCTGCAGAAGCCTTTCTGATGATGACTGGGCTAGTCACCAATCTATGAGCATAGCAGAATATCATTAGTAATTGTCTCTGGGCTACTCAATCTCTAGTTCCTGGCTAGCCCTGCAGTGTCAGGCACAGGCTCCCTCCCTTGGCATAGGGTTCTGCCCTTCTATTGCCTCAGCAGATCCTGCCTGCAGGATAGGTTTTCAGTTGAAGATTTTGTGGCTGGCTTGGTGTCCCAGTCCCACCCCTGGAAGCCTTGCCTAGTTACAGGAGATAGCTTGTTCAGGCTTCCTATCTCCTATCACTATGGGTCCTTGCTAGCTAGGGTTACCCTCATAAATTCCTAATGCAGTTTTCACTGAACCAGGTCTCCAAATCACGTCCTTGCAGTTGCACACCTACTGCATGGGCTCAGCAAGGAAGAGACGGAGGCATATTCATGTGTGGAAGCCCTGCCAGACCTCAGCAGAGGGAACCACCGTCATGGCAAGTGCCATCCTCCACAGTGGAACCCTGGGCATCTGAGCTCAGGTCTTTTTATTGCTTCAGAACTCCTCAGGTGAAGATCATAAGCAATCAGACATCCCCACAGAAATCCAACACCTGCAGACAATACAAAATGCCGAGACTTAGGGTAGCCTCCTCACCCAACAGTGCATAAAACAATTATTTTATACATAACTAAAAATAAACTTCCTTAATACCCGCTAGATGTTCTCCATTTCCAGTCATCTCTCCCTATAATTTCTCCTTCCATTCCTTTCCCTCCACCTGGTCCCTCTTGTTTTTGTTCCCATCAGTCCCCAGCTCTTCTGCAGTGTCTGTTCTATTTCCCCTTCCTGGAGAGATTCATGTGTCCCCACTACGGCCCTCCTTATTACATAGTCTTTCTGAGTCTGTGGATTGTAGTATGATTATCCTTTATTTAATAGCTAATATCCACTAATAAGTGAGTATATAGCATGTTTGACTTTCTAGGTTTGGGTTACCTTGCTCAAGATAATTTTTTCTAGTTCCATCCATTTGCTTGCAAATTTCATAATTTTTTTAATAGCCGAGTAATATTCCATTGTGCATATGTACCACATTTTCTTTATCCATTCCCAAGTTGAAGGGCATCTAAGTCTGTTCCAGTTTTTAACTGTTACGAATAAAGTCACTATGAACATGGTTGAGCAAGTGCCCTTGTGGTAGGATAGAGCATCTTTTGGGTATATGCCCAGGAGAGGTTTAACTGGGTCTTGAAGTAAGTCGATTCCCAATTTCCTGAGGAACCACCATATTGATTTCCAGAGTAGCTGTATAAGTTTGCACTCCCACCAGCAATGGAGGAGTGTTCTTTGCCCCACATCGTAGCCAGCATGAGCTGTCCTTTGTGTTATTGATCTTAGTCCTTCTGACAGATGTAAGATGGAATCTCAGAGTAGTTTTCATTTCCCTTTTGAGAAATCTCTGTTTAGATCTGTACCACATTTTTAAATTGGATTATTTGTTTTGTTGATGTCTGGTTTCTTGAGTTCTTCATGTATTTTGGGTATTAGCTCTCTGTCAGAAGTCGAGCTGGTCAATATTGGTCGAGTTGGTCTTTTCCATTCTGTAGGCTGCTGTTTTGTCCTATTGACAGTGTCCTTTGCTTTATAGAAGCTTTTTAGTTTCATGAGATCTCACTTACTAATTGCTGATCTCAGTGCCTGAGCTATCGGTGTTCTATTCAGGGAGTTGTCTCCTGTGCCAGTGCGTTCAAGGCTATTCATTTTCTATCAGGTTCATTGTCTGTGGTTTTATGGTGAGGTCTTTAATCCACTTAGACTTGAGTTTTGTGCAGGGTAATAAATACTATTTGCATAGTACTATGTACATAGTACATAGTACAATAAGTACTATTTGCATTCTTCTACATACAGACATCCAATTAGACCAGCACCATTGGTTGAAGATGCTTTCTTTTTTCCATTTTGTATTTCTGGCTTCTTTATCAAAATTCAAGTGTTAATTAGTGTGTGGATATGTCTAGATCTTTGATTCAGTTCCATTGGTCAATGTATCTGTTTTTATGCAATACCATGTGTTTTTTATTAGTATACCTTTGTAGTACAGCTTGAAATCAGGAATGGTGATACCTCTAGAAGTTCTTTTATTGTTCAAGGTTATTTTAGCTACTGGAAATGTTTTGTAAGTTTAAGTTTTGTTCCTGCTGTAATATAGCACTTAACGTGTTATATATCCAACTATGCAACACCTAAGGACTATTTAGTGTTTTTTGGGAGATTATTTTACTAATGTTCACTGGCTTTTTATATATGTTTGTGTGTGTGTGTGTGTGTGTGTGTGTGTGTGTGTATTGGTATTTGTAGTTATGTCTGGGTTGATAATGAATCTCTCTTAGGCATTGTTCTTGTCCTGCTACTGATTCTTGGGTTTCTTTGTTGTGGGTTTTGTTTGTTCTTTTTTGTTTTATGTGTGTGGGTGTTTTATCTGCATATATATCTTAGATCCCCTGGATCTTGAGTTATGGACAGTTGTGAACTGCTATGTAGGTGCTGAGAATTGAACCTGAGTCATTTGAAAGAACAGCCAATGCCCTTAAACACTGTGCCAACTCTCTAGCACACTGTTCTTTTTTTTTTGTTTTGTTTTTTTGTTTTTTTTGAGACAATGTAATCCAGTCTTGCATTGTATTCATGGCAATCCTCCTACCTCAACTTTTCTGTGCTGAGATTACAGGTATGAGCCACTACAACCTAAGTTCTTAAATTTCTCAAAAGAAGGGAATTATATGCATTTGATGCTTGATCACATTTAAAAAATTTTTAAGCCAGGCGGAGGTGGCACAGGCCTTTAATCCCAACACTCAGAGGCAGAGGCAGGTGGATCTCTGTGAGTTCAAGGCCAGCCTGGTCTACAGAATGAGTTCCAGGACATCCAGAGTTAAAATAGAAAAACTCTGTCTCAAAAAAATAAAAACAAAAGCCACACCAAAAAAAATATTTATTGGGGTCTGGGTGATTGTGGGAGCATGTTTGAGTGATCATGCTTTTGTGCCATGGTACATGTGTAGAATTCAGAGTACAACTTGCAGGAGTAGTTAATTTTCTCCTACCATGTGACTTCCAGGTTCATGTTCAAGTTGTCGGGCTTGGCAGTAAATGTCTCTCTGAACTATGTCACTGGTTCTTGATCTTTTTAAGGACATAATAAAGATTGCTGTTTCTACTAGTTACATCCCACGTTGCTGTGGCACAATACTTGACAAGAAACAAACTTGAGGAAAACTGGCTCACAATTCAGGTCGCTCAAAGGAAGTCCAGGAAGTTGTGGCAGCAGGAGCTTAAGGCAGAGAGTGACTATTGCTAGTTCTCAGCTTGCTTTCCTCTTGCATTTAGTCCCATTTAAAATAGATAGGGCCAGTGAGGTGCCACACACCTACAGTGAACTTCCCATGTCAGTTAACCTAATGGCAATCATCTTAGTTAATGTCACTACTGCTGTCACAGAACACTATGACCAAAAGCAACTTGGGGAGGAACCGGTGCTGCTTACTGGCTTGCTTCTCATGGCTTGCTCAGCCTACTTTTCTTCTAGAACCCAGGACCATCAGCCCAGGGCTGGCACCATGTACAATGACTCCCTAATTAATCACTAATTAAGAAAATGCCTTACGGGCTTACCTACAGCCCAGTCTTATGAAGGCATTTTCTCAGTTGAAGTTTCCTCTCAGATGACTACAGCCTGTATCAAGGCTGGACATAAAACTAGTCAGCACAGGGATAATCCTTCACAGCTGTGCCCTGAAGCTTGTCGTCCGTGTTATTCTAGATCCTGTCAAGTTGACAATGAATATATTATCTATCTCACTGTGACTAATGGTCATCATTTTCCTCACCCAGTGTGTGTATGTTATGTGCATTATGTATTCATACTTGTGTGTGTTTGTGTGTGTCTTGGAGTGTGTTTGGCAGACATACATCCATATGTTCATAAACGTTTAGGATGTGTGATAGGGAAATTCATTGTATTAATTTTAGTTTTACAAACATCTTTATATTTCATTTAAAATCACATTTCTTTGAATAAAGATATTATAAAAGGGAAAAATAAGCGTTGCAACAATGTCCCCATGATATATTGGAGCGTTGCAGAATGACGTTTTAAAGGATCCTCACCACATAGCAAGCCAAGGAGAAAATTCTTGTCGCCTGACTCCTTGTCATAATTTACTAACCCATTATGCTTCCTGCTTAACATACTATTGCTCTGTTTAAATTTGCTTTCACCCTTAAATGAATTGCCCAGTGTGGTTATCTAAAATTGAGTCCCAGGGCTAGAAAGTTGACTCAGAAGTTAAGAGCACTTACAGTTCTTATAGAAGTCCTGGATTCAATTCCAGCACCCTCATAATGGCTCACACCTGTCCGTAACTCCAGTCCCCAGGGATCTGACACTCTCTTCTGATCTTGCCATGTGGTGCACACACATACGTGCAGGCAAAACATTTAAACAATAAAATAATAAAATAAATAAATATAAAAAAGTGATTTGGGTAATTTGAGGCTAATTAATCTTTAAAGAGTTTAAAGAATGTCACTTCATAAATGAACACAAAATATTACAAATGATTTGATATGTGGGAACTTTTAGAGCATTATGCAGTATAGAGTTCAAGCTCAATGACGATTTGTTTTTGCCTCATGAGACTTAATTCCTGGCCTGGGTGTGATAGCACCCATTTGTAATTCTAGCAGTTGGGAGGCTGAGGCCAGAGGAGTGGCGTGAGTTCGCGGCTATTTGGGATTGAATAGTCTACGTTCCAGATGAGCATGGGCTACAGAGTAAGACACTCTCTCAAAAACAGTCGCCCCAGAGATAACTTCCCCATCCGGAAGGATTCAGTATCAGATCAGGTTGTTGGGAGTAATCGCTAAAACTTATTTAGGCACTTATTTACAGGTGGTCTGTAAGGCTCCTGACACCTGAGTGACTGTTACAGACACACACAGCAGTCTGTGGGTTTCATGTGACTGTCAGGGAACTGCCCCTGTGCCTCACTCATGCCGTTCGTGCTGTAGTTTCTGTGTTACTTCTTGGACAAAAGTCTGTATAGATATGTCGAGGATACCCTTCATGTCCCAGGTAGCATCAGTGTTTCTTAGAGATTTACAGTGATTGTGGCCCGTGCTTTAGTGGTGCTCACATCCCAGTGGAGGAAGAGGGACCAAAATACATAAGCAGGAAGAACCTTAGAGAGCTTCCAGGCTGCAAAGGGACCATAACAGTGATGTGCTAGAAACTGTAGTGACTACTTTGGATGGAAAGCCTCTGAGAAAGTGATCTGTGACTAGAATTTAAATGAGTGCAAAGAGCCAAAGCCTGGAGAGTTTGAGAAAGAACATTCAAATAGTATTGTCTGAGAGCAGTAATTAAAATCAAGCTTAACTCTCTTTGATGAGTGACCCCTGTCCTTCCTTTTCCTGATTTTTACTGTTGTTTTAGCCTTTTTCGCTTGTTCTTTCTTTCTTTTTTTTTTCTTGAACCTTTTCCAGTTTTACTTGAAGCGCTGTAACCACAGTTATCGCTACAGAGCACTGATAATACCGGAGCACAGTGTGAAGGAAGGCTCTGACCTTTCCATGACACCTCCCGACATCGTGTTCTGTCACTGCCGGGTTGGCTCCTGCATTTTGTGGTCAGGGAGCCTCCTAAGGTTCCTTCCTCTGCCTTTGCACCTGCCCTTCCTTCCCTGCCTGTCTTTATTTCATTGTTTCAGTGCTCTTTTGTGCCACATTGCCATATTCCTGCTAAATCTTTATCTTTTGAACACTTATTTACTTGTGTGTGTGTGTGTGTGTGTGTTGAACACGTGCACCATCACAAATTTGTAAAAGTTAGAAGGCAGTTTGTGTGAGTCAGTTCTCTCCGATCCCATATGGATTTTAGGGGTTGGGATCAGGTCTTAAGGCTTATGTGGCAAATGTCTTTACCCACTGAGGCATCTCACTGCCCTGTCTATTTTAAATGGGACTACTCCTCAGTTAACTGTGGACATGTAACATTGTTCTAAACCTTGTCCCAGTAGCATCAATAGTGTCTCTGCAGAAGTCTCAGCTGCTCTGAGACACTTACATTGTGTCTCTTCATGTGAAACAGCAGTAGTAGAGTATATTAGCATTCCCTTTCTAGACAGCTGTTAACCTGCCCGGAGAATGTTTTTAAGTGGTTTACTTTCATAGTGGTTAAGACAGCAGTCTTTGGGGTGAAAGTGTTTGGGTTCCCGCCCCTAACTAGCTCTGTGATTTTGAACAACTTACTTCTTTTAAGCCCTGGTTTCCTTCTGAAAAACAAAAGTAGACTGTGGTAGGGTTGATATTGCCCTTATTTCAGGGATTGTTGATGAATTGATAACACAACTGAGAGTAATGTCTGACTCAGAGTGAGTGCACAGCAGACTTTTATCTATCACTGGTTATACAGAGCAAGGGAAACCTTAAACATACATACCAAGACACAGACTGTCTTCAACTGTGCCTTGTCTTTGCTGAATAAGGAAGCAGTCTGCTTCTATTCAGGACACTTTTGTGTTTCAGTGGGGAAGACCTGTGTTTCAGACTCAGCTCTGCTATACTGGATGACCCTAAACAAATAGTCATTTTAATCAGGTTTGGTGGCACATGTCAATATTCCCAGCACTTGAGAGGCAAGAGGATTGCCATGAGTTCAAAACCAGCATGTTCTGCATAGTGAGTTCCAGGACAATGTGACTAGACCCCCAGCTCAAAAACAACAACAGGATGGACAATAACAAGTATTGGTGAAAATTAAAAGGAGAGGAAGTAAAATATTTCTACTACTTTGGGAAATAGTTGCAGTTCTTCAAAAGCTTATGGTTGTGGTCTAGCAATTCTACATTTAGTGCCTACCTATCCAAGAGAAATGAAACTGTATGTCTACACAAGAACTTGTAGAAAAACGTTATCATTGTTCATAATTGAAAGTCTCAGACGGAGGTTTAAGGGGTTACTAAGATGGCTCACTGTGGGTAAGAAGCTGATTAGAATTATCGATGCCGTGGATAGACAGATAACAGCATGGTGAGTGCTCTGAGAGACTTCATGCTCCAGCACCAGAGACAAATAGCATGGTGGGGGCTCTGAATGGAGAAAATTAGGGTCCACCCGGCAAAGTGACCTTTCTGAGAATGGGGGTGGTTTAACAGCCCAAGCCTGCAGTCGGGCTCTCTGAGTCCGGGAGAGGAGATAGGGAAGGGATGGGGAACAGGATGTGTGGCCACATCTGAAACATCTTGACCTCCTTGATATAAACTCACTCCCAGGCGAGGTGCTTTGGCACCCAAAGTCTGTTAGCTAGAGATTCGCTTCACCTCAGTAGGGTGACTTTCAGTGTCTGAGAGGGGAATGGCTGCTGCAGATATTCAGTTCTGAGCAGCCACCAGATTCCAGCACTACATTATTATAACAGTGACTAAAATGTGGAGAGGCTCTGAATGCTCATCACCTGAAAAGCGAATGGAATAGTATTTGGACATGTTAAGGAGTGGAAAGTGACTACAATGGGTGTAGAGTTTTGGAGAGATAAGGAAGTATTCTACATTTAGATTGTGATGATGGCTGGACAGTCTTGATTGCACTAGGAACCACTGAATTATTTAAAGAATAAAACCACATTTTATGGCATTAAAAAAAGAAAGCCAGGCATAGTAATGTATGCTTTTAATCCCAGCACTTGGAAGGCAGAGGCAGGGGCAGGGGCAGGTGGAGCTATGTGAGTTGGAGGCCAGCGTGGTCTATATAGTGAGTTCCAGGCCAGCCAGGGCTGTAAAGTGAGACCCTGTCTCAAAAACAACAGCAACAACCAAAAATCCCCAGACCACAACAAAGACTTACCCTATGTTCTATCATATGTACTATCTTTGATTCACATGAAGTGAAGGAATTTTTAGAAAGACTCTGTAACCTGCTTGAAACCCCTTATTTAGAATTTCTAATTATATTCTGTTTCTGCTAAAGAATTGGTACATTGTTCACAGAAGCCAAATGATGTCCGCAGAGCATGTTTGAAGTACACTAATAAGTCGTGGGAATCACTGTTAACTCCCTTTAGAAATTCTCATGTATGTATGTGGAGGGGAGTGTTAAGCCTGTGTCTCTCTGTGTGTGCATGTACATGTAGAGGCCAAGGGTCAATGTCAGGTGACTTCCTCTATTCCTCTTCACCTTATTTTTTTCAGTAGGAGCTCTTCATGAATCTGCAGCTCAGCACTTAAGCAAGAGTAATGTTCGTTGTTTTGCCCAGCTTCTTGTGTTGGTACTGGGGATCTGAACTCAGGCCCTTACACTTGTGTGGCAAGCACTTTACCATCTGAGCCATCTCTCTAGCTCCCTGGAAATTCTTTATATTTTAGTCGAGTATTCTTTAGGTTTTTATTAAATGTTTGTTTAAAGAGATGCATTGGGCTTAGCTTCTCTAAACATTTGTTTCTCTGTTCTTTCTCAAAAATAGACCGAATAGGAATTGTCCTTTAGGTAACATCGTGATCTCACCTCATCTTTGATGTAGAGGTAGCTAAGAACGTGCCTTGAGCGGATCTTGCTGTTAACCTTTTCTCTTGCAAGCAGAACTCTTGAGCATGATAGAGGGGGCCTCTTAGCGATAGTTAAATGTGCTGGGAAAATGTCATTGGCGGCCACTGGCACTGAGCAAATATGAAATGAGAGAACATGGTTAAGAATGTATATAAAGCTAGGCTTTTACCAGAAGATCAGTGCATATCACTGGATTTCAGATCCAAGGTTCTGTTTTGGAATTTGTATGACTTACTTTATGACCTTGACTGTGTTTTCCTTTGTCTGTGGCTAGTGTTCTGACTTCCACAACACTGCACTTTGAGGGGATGTTGTTATTTAACAGGCAGTCTGCTTTGAAATGTGATACAGTTTCACTACCTAAATAGTTTGAGATGCCAAACATGGCCTCTTGAGGTCTTACACCGAAGTGTGTTCCCGTCATTGTGCTGGGTTCAAATCAATGACTGTTCTTATAAGATGGAGATAATATACAACTTTTAATATTTGTTATTTTGACTTTTTCTATTTTCAAAATGACTGCAATCCATTGATTGCTTTTCTAATAGCATGCCTTTATTTAAGTCTGTAATTTTCCTAGCTTAAAAGGCAAAATAGGGGGCTAGAGATAAGGCACAGCATTTAGGAACAGTGTTGCTTGTTCTTGTAGAAGACTGGAGTTTGGTTCCTAGCAGATAACCAGAACCCATATCTGTTCACAACTGAAGCTTTGGCCTCTGTGAGTATCTGCACACATACGTATGAGTATCATGTACACATACGCACACAGAAACACACACAGACACATTAAAATAAATCTGAGGTGGGGCATGGTTGTGAATGCCTTTAATCTCAGCACTTGAAAGTCAGAAACAGACAGATATCTGTGAGTTAAAGGTCATTCTGATCCATGTAGTGAGTTCTAGGCCAACCAAGGCTACATAGTGAGACCCTGGCCCAAAAAATTAAAACAAGGGGCTGCAGAGATGACTCAGTGGCTAGGAGCATCCCAGATTCAGTTCCTATTTCTTATATGGTGACTCACAGCCATCTGTAACACCAATTTCCTGTTCTGACCTTTAAAGACACCATATGCACAGGGTGCGTATACATGCATGCAGGCAAAATGCCCATACACAAAAAATAATTCTAAAAAATTAAAAATAAAATAAATCATAGAAAAAGGCAAAATAGATAACTATGCAGACTCCTAGATTAGATTCTCCTATTTAGTTAAATATAATGTATTTTATCGTATGTGCCAGAGATTTTGAGATAGTGTTTTATGTCATGTCAAATAATATGCTCTAGTCTTAGGTTCTAAGAAACTGACAGCACCTGTACACATTTGCTTATTGGTGGGTTTTCACTGAGCAGTGGATTAGGCACTATGCTTATATTTAAAAGGACACAAAATCAAATAGGTAGACTAGAGAGAATTGGGAGACCTCAACAGGTAATAACAATCTACTGTCTTGTGAAGTGTGTGAACAAGAGAGTAACCTTGTCCTTTGAAAGTGATAGGAGAGAGCGTCAAGGCAGCCTTCATACAGAGAAAAACCTGTGACTGTCATCTGAAAGAATGAACTGGAACTTGGCAGCCAGAAATCCTTGGAAGGAAAGATGGTCTTGACCAGAAGGGAATTCCAAAACAAAGGAAAGATACATGGAAAGCGATCAGGGCAGAGCTCACTTGGTGGAATTACAAGTTAGCTCCAGTTTGACTGGAGTCAAGTAAGGGGTGTGGAGGCCTGGGAGAAGGAGCTAAGGGTGGGTGGACACATTGTGAGATACCTTGTCTCTTGTTGAGTCAAGCAGTTCCTCTGCCACTCTTACCCTGCCACGGTGTTCTGTGCTGCCTCAGGCCCAAAGCAATACAGAGAGCCCACTGACTGAATGCATGGGCCCAATTAGACCGCGTTCAAGTTGTTTATCTTGGATATTTTGTCCAGTGACAGAAATCTAACACACCTTAAGGAAAGCATCAATTAACCGTCAAGGAAATATCCAGAAGGGTGAATTGGCAGGCTTTGTTGACTCAAAAGGTGGCGCTGAGGACAAGAAAGAGGAATTCAAGCTCTGGCGTTGGTGCATGGGTAGGTGCAGTAATATAAGGAAGTTCTCACTTCCTCTACAGGTTCCGTCTGAGTCGGATGAAATAAACTGAATAGGCACATGGTCCAGAGAAAAGGCAGGCATGTTTATTAATATGGGTATGGGAGCCACTCAGAAATATGGAGCACAAAGAAGGGCCGTACAGTTAATCAGGGAGTGAAAGTGGCGAAGATGCACTGTGAACCCCAGTAGTCGCTGTGTAGATCCAGTCTCTCTCAGGTGGCAATCCTGGGGAGCGGTCTGTTTAGCTCAGTGGGTGGAGACGTTTTCATAGTTTCTGAGTTAGCCTTCCCTGGTTAAGGGAAGTTTAAGGGAGGACATGCAAGACGATGCACCTAGTTCGGATGACCTTTCTTCAGTTAGACGACCAGATCTCAAAGAGAGCCTTCGCTATCCTGGGAACCAGGGGCTAGAGCCTTAAAGTTTAAGGCAGCTACACATGGTTCTGTGCTCCTGTCGTCAGCCTGTCAGAGCATCATACTTGAAGGTACTGTTTCCCGAGCCTCACTAGGGTGCAATTATGGAAGGTTCAGAATGACTGAAGGTCAACAACTGCATTATTCTTTGTGAAGCCTTCCTGATTCCACATTCTGCCTTAGTATGGTCTCCTTAGATGCTCAGCAGGTTCATAGCTGTGGTATCATGCCGTTTATTACCTTTGTTCACTTTTTGAAGATTGCAGCTATTTCTTTTTGTTTTTAAATTATGCAAAGTAATGAGATTCATTATGATATTTGTGCACACACACACACACACACACACACACACACACACACACACATCACTGTACTTTGCTTGTATTTTTCCTCCTTTTCCCGGGCTATTTTTTAATCCCCTCTTCAAATCCTCACACTCCATCCCAGATCTATGATTTTAAAGTATTTACCTGGGAATCTGATCTGTAAGATGTGCTTCTGATTCTAGTGATCAGTAATGTCATACCCACCTTCAAAGCAGGGGATTGGCTGCAGGGGTGCTATTTCTTGTACTTATTTAGCTAAAAATGTCAGCAAGTGCTCTTTAACTAATGAGTCCCGTTGTTATCAAAGGGTCTTTTTGTCGTTGTTGTTTTTTGGTTTTGTTTTGTGTGTGTATATTCTGGATACTAGGTTTTTTTTTTCAGAATTATGATGTATAAATAAGTTTTCTAGTTTATACTTTTGTCACTCCATGCAGTAGAAGCATGCTTTCCGCAAGGGATAGTGAACTTTTATAATTGTGGAGGGCCCTCTACATGGTTCTGTGTGATTCGGGCTCTTGTAGAGCAAGGCTCTGAGCCCAGCACTAGAGCAGGGCTAAAAGGAGGAAAGGAGTAAAAGGCAAATGCCAAATAATTACACGTTAAAAGATTTGTTTTATGTGTGTGAGTATTTTGCCTATTGCCTGTGGAAGCCAGGACACTGGGTCTCCTGGACTGGAGCTACAGATGGTTGTGGGCTGCCATGTGGACGCTGGGAATTAAACCCTAATTATCTGCAAGAACAGCAAGTGTGCCTTTTAAAATTTTGTTTGTTTGTTTGGGTCTTTTTAATGTAACCCTGACTAGCCTGGAACTCCTTTTATGTAGACCAGGTTATCCTTATGCTCACAGAGTTCTGCCTGTCTCTGCCTCCTACCTGCTGGGATTAAAGGTGTTTGCCACTGTACCTGGCCAGCAAATGCTTTTTACTGCTGGGCCATCTCTCTAGTCCACACCTTCTTGATTTTGGGGTTTGTGTATGTGGGCTGGGGGTCGGGGTGGGAGCAATGCTAGGGATAAAGTGCAAAGTCTCAAATTTTCTATGCATCACTGAACTGTACTCCTAGCCCTTTAATGAATTTCTAATTTTAAAAATATATACTGCACTTTATTAGCATTAGCCTTATAATTACTGATAGTAAGGAGAAATGCATATTATTAGAAAAGCATTGGTTTGCTAAATAGTCAGAATATCAGTCATCCAAGGGTATGCAAACAAATACGCAGTCCCAGTCAGTAGTGCATGACTGACATCTGGTCTGCAAGATCAGATTGTGCTTCCTGAGGAATGTTAGAATGTTTCTATCCTTCTGTTTAAAGACCGTAGTAGAAGGTGAGTGGTTGGAGTTGAGCCGAACAGAACTTAGGCAGCCCATTAATTAGTCTTAATCATTCAAGAGCCTACTTTAGAAAAGTGGATGTGAATGGGGATGGAAGTCAAATTCATATAAAATTTTCCCTTTAGCAATTGAATTTGAGAACAGAGGAAAAGAAGAAGGGTAAAACATGCTAGGCTACTTAGACTGCATTTTTATATACTCTGAATTGGTAGTCAGTTGTCCAGGTTTGGCTTCTCTTGCTGTGGCAAACAGCATATCCAAAAGCAACATGGGACAGGAAAGGGTTTATTTGGCTTCCAGTATACAACCTCATCATTGAGAGAAGCTAAAGCTCTGATGTTCAAGGTAGGAATCTGGAGGCAGGAACTGAAGCAGAGATCACAAGAGAATGATCTTACTGGCTTGCTCCCATGCTCATATTCAGCTATCTTTCTTCCAAGCCCAGGATTACCTGTCCGAGGACAGTGTGCTGTTCTCTCTGAGGACCTACATAAATTAGCAATCAGGGAATTGCTCCACAGGCATTATCACGGGTTTGATATCACAGGCTTGAATTGCCCTCTTAAGTGTTTTACAGCCAAAGTTAGCTATCACATTTGCCATTTAAAGATTCTTTTCATAAATAGTTGAGTTTTATAGCCTTAGGATATTTTTGGCAGAGCAGGCTATACTGGTAAAAGGGTTAGGGTTTCTTGGTATTGCATGCAAACTCTTCTGTAATAAAAGAAAACATGGAAGGAACAAATTCAGGGACTCTTCAAATTAGTGGTTCCCATCACACCTACCTATAATCCCAGCATTCAGGAAGTAAAGGCAAGAGGATCAGGAGCTTAAGGCCGTTCTCTGCCACACAACAAATTAAGTCCAGCCTGAGCTGTATGAGTATCTGACCTAAAGAAAGGAAGGAAGGAAGGAAGGAAGGAAGGAAGGAAGGAAGGAAGAAAGAATGAATTAGCGGTTAGTTCTGGAGGATGAGGAAGAGAATTTTAGTGTTACATTTAGCATTTAGCAAACTGTTTCTCAAAAAGAGTATTTAATGTAAATATTACAGAATGGTTGGATTTGTCAAATCTTGATAGGAAAGTAATTTATGTATTTAGCAATGAATGTTGGGAAGATGTGTCAAGGTTACTACCAGAATTGAAAAATGATGCAATATTTAATACAATAATTTTTAATTTTATCCATTTGTGTGTGTGTGTGTATGTGTGTATGTGTGTTTCTCTGTGTACATATGTATATTTATCTATGGAGACTGAAGATGTCGGGTATTTTTCTCAGTTGCTCTTCACTTAAGGGAATGCTCTTACACTGAACCTGCTTGGTACTCACTATTACAGCTAAACAGGTTGGCCAGCAAACTCAGGAATACTCTTGTCTCCATGTGCGCTCAGGCTACAGATGCATGCCTGGCCTGACCTCATAGCAAGCACTTTACTAATGGCGCTATCTCTCAGCCTTGTGATACAATGATATAGTACTTTTTAGGTTAATAATTAGAAACCTGGCATTTCTTCTCAGTTTCCTCCCTTTTTAGATAGTATTGCTGAGGCTCTAATCTAGGACCTCAAGCATTCTAGGCAAGCACTCTTATTGAGCATAATCCCCACTGCCAACTCCTCTAATATCAACTTTAAATCTTGACTGCCAGTGAGTCTTCTGCTCATAGTGTATATATTTGCTGTGTCTGAACTTACTCATCCTTATGAATCCAACTGTTATTTATGATCTCATATGGCTGTTCACAACTGTCTCTGACTCCAGTTCCAGGGGATCCGGTGCCATTTTCTGGCTTCCAGTGGCTCCTGCCTATGCGCGGTACACACACACATTAAAATAAACACATGAATAGATAGATAGATACATACATACATACATACCCAGATACAGGGAGCCGAGTGTGTAAACACCCTACTAGAGCTCTTACCTATCATGTGTAAGACCTCTTGAGATTGGTCCTCAGATCTGCAACAAGCAAACGGAATCCAAAATCTAAACATTTTGAAGAACCTTCAGGGCCAGGTGTGGTTGTGCCTATAATCCCCAAACTCAGGAGACTTAACTAGGAAGACTGTAAGTTGAGGCCAGCTCAGGTTTAGTGAGGGAACACTAAACCCTGTCTCCAAAATTAAACAAAACAAATTGGAATGCAAATTTTAAGAATTATTACCCAGTTTGCTCACTTGGAGGTCACCTATGCTTAGCTAAGTAAAGGGGCTTTAAAGTGTGCACAGAATACAAGCAGTCATACATTTGAAGTGTCATTATTCTGTATTCTGGAGACTTGACTCACTTTTAAACTGCATTTACATTATATGGACATTAGTTTTGACATGGAAATTCTGGAACCATGTGAACCAATTCATGAACTAAGAAAGGGCTTGGGTGTAGTGCAGTGGTAGAATACTTGCCTAGTATGCTGAAGGCCCTTGTTTTGATACTCGGAACCACAAAAAATAAAAAAATAAAATAAAGGACTAAGATAATATTTTAACTGTCACAGTGCTAAGTGGATCTGCTGGGATGGTGCACCATTTCAGCACAGGGAAGGCTACTTCTGAGAGCCATTGCTTTAACACAACACCCTGCCCCACCCCCAGTGGCATTTGGTCAGTGAATGACTAGTGCATTGCCATGGTGACTTTTTAATGCATTTCCTTGCCCAACTATGCTTGAGGCAGCACAAAATAACTGTCTTGGTGTTGCCAATGCTGGAAAGGATGCAAACAACAAAGCAATAAGAATGAAAGGTCTCTTCTTTGTAAATGGGGTCTGATGTTTTTCTACAGAAGCATTGGGGCTTTTCCCTTTTCACAGCAGGAGAAATTGGTCTTCAATTTTAATTTATTTGTGTGTGTATGCACATATACATGTGCTCTGATGGGAGTTTAAGGCCCTGTGTGTACTGAACAGCTTGTACTACTAAGTTACATTCCCAGCCTAGGTCCAGCTATAATATCTTAGTTGCTTGTTCCTTATTTAGTCTTTTTTCCTCTTCACTAAGGAATTGTGTTTTCAGATCTTTCAGAGAATGGAAAGGGAAACTCCCGTCTGTTCCCCTGCAAACAACAACAAACTCACCCAAATGTCAAAAGCACTTCCCAAGGCGTTCTCTCTTTCCCCAGACATGTACAATTTTTGTCCTCTGGGGTATTTAATGTCCACACTAAGAAATATTTAAAAGATGTCCTTGGGATGAAGCTTGATATATACTGTCATGAAGAGCCCTGATTACACTCTACTTTCAGAATTAGAGTGATTCGACTTATGCAGCTCACTAATAGTTCTTCATAACCATCTTCCTGCATTATCTAAAGTGCTTTCAGTTTCTATTCGGTCTTGCAGTGTTGTCTAAGTTGTCCTAGAACCCACCATCTTCCTGCCTATTAGTCTCCTGAGCGTTGAGATTACTTACCTCACTGGGCTTCTTGGCATTTTCTCCGCAGGATGTGACATTTACATTTTGAACCTTTGATGCTGTTCATTTGATGGATGGATGGATGGATGGATGGATGGATGGATGGATGGATGGATAGATGGATGGATGGTTGGATGGATGGATGAATTGAGGTGGAGCTCACTTTGTAGCTTTGGCTGGCCTGGAACGCACTGTGTAGACCAGGCTGGCTTCAGTCTCATAGAGATCCACCTTCCCCAGTCCCATTTCTGACTTCTTTCTGCTACTTCTATATCATGGCTTATCATCTTATTCAATTCCCCATGTTTGCCTTTGAGGTTGGGTAGTGTGAATTGTGTGCTAATAGGAAACCTAAGGATCAGGACTAAAATACATGTCTAACCACCTCATAGCCAATCCCATATTTTATGAATTCATACCTTCTCAATGTGCTCTTTATCTTCAGGATGAAGATACTGGGATGAAAAGCAAAGTTTATCATATTGCCAAGGAGATCATGAGCTCAGAGAAAGTGTAGGTATCCAAATCGGAAGACTGTTCTTCCCCAGTTAGCTTATTTTTTAAAAATTTATTGCTTCTTTTTCTTTTTACAGGTTTGTGGATGTGTTGAAACTTCTGCATATTGTAAGTATCTGCTAGTATCTTTCTCAAATCTAAGATTCCCTCGTCCTGTTCTCTTCCTACCCGAAGTGTTCTCAGCACAGCTGACAAGTAAATTCTGCACGTGTTCTTTAGTGCTTGCTTATATTTTAAATTTATAATAGAACATCATATACTTAAAATTAATACATTTATAAATTTTACATAATAGACATTTTCTAAAATGTCTGTCTCCCATTAACATCCAGATATACCTAGATGACTTCTGAAATGTCTTCAACACCTTCTGTCTCTTCACAGTAAATGAGCTGTGGCGGCGGCTGCTCCTGCTTCTGCTGCTGCTTCCTCCTCCTCTTCCCCTTCCACTTTTTCCCTCCTCTTGCCCCTCTTTCTCCTCTTTCTATTTTTCCTCCTCCTCCTCTTTAGTCACCAAACTACGTCCCCAGCACCCATAATGATGGGTGTATCTTTTGGGGCTTTCCTTCACTAATCTTAATAGCTCCTAGAAACAGAGACACTTGAGACAGACATTTTTACAGCTAACTCTTTTATGATTGTCAGCTTGAACGGACCTGTTGAAAACAGCTGTGTGTATCTGACCACATACTCATTTATAGTCTTATACTCTTGTCCTTGCAAGTTTTTACAAGATTCCTTGTAAAGCGCTTTTAGTGTTACTTTGTTTCGATTATATTTTTGTCAGATATCCCAAACATCCCTCACATGTGTGCTACTACGTGCTCAAGTCCTATAGTTCTTTCAGCTAAAGATATGCCTTCCCTTGACAATTTGATAGTCTGCCTGCCTGCCTCTCTGTCTCTGTCTCTCTCTCTCTCTCCTCCCTTCTTCTCTCTCCTCCCCCTTTAGCCCTCTGTCTCTCTCCTTTGCTCACTCTCTTATCCTCCCCAACTACCTCTGACTTTCTCCCTCCTCCTCTTTTGAAACAGTCTCCCTTTAGCCCATCCCTGCCCTGGAGGCGTAGTGATCCTCATGCCTCAGCCTCCAGAGTGCCAATTACAGTTTTGAGCCACCACACTGGACAGCAATCTGATAGAATATTCTAGGTTCATTCTGTTGTTGTGATAAAACACTGCCTTCATTTGTGAGCAGTTCCATTCATATTGATGAAGTTCATTATTAAGAGCCCGGTTGTCTTGCTTCTGTTTTCCCTGCCTTGCTTTGCCATCTACTTTTCTATATGGCTCTATTTCAGATCTTTGCTTCTCAGCTTCCAAAGACTTGTGGGTATTAAGTGGTATTCATGTGATTATTCAAATTACCAAGTCTTTTTAAAATAAATGACCTTCTAATGAGTGGTCTGTATTTTTAGCATATTATATAACTTCATTATACAAATTAATTTCGTTTTAGCCTCATCCCTAAAAATAGTTTTTTTTTTCCTTTTGTTTATTTTAAATGAAGAAAGTAAACTGCTACTGAATGCTACTGAATGTCAAAGCCAGATTTTGAAGTCTGGTCTATATGAAGTTCTTGGAGTAAAAATTTAAAATGTTTGCTTGGAATCCTAACCATTGCTACTTATAGTATCTGTAGGATGTAGTGTGTCCTTGGGGATATTTGTTACTTAGAGAATTCTTCTCAGCTGCCTAGGAAACCAGAGAAACTCTAGTTTTTCATCTTGTGAAGGTGTATATGAAGCTAGATCTTGTTACATTTCTTATGAACATTACGTACCAATATTATTAAAGAGGGTTGGGAAAGTACTATGAACAGTTGGTTTCAATTATGCTTTGCATCGAATGCATTGATGATGATGCACAGCATGACTTACGCATATAAAAAAGGAAGGATCATTTTACCTGGAAAAATATTTTCATTTCAAGAACAAAGTCAGAAAAGCACAATGGCACAGCCTATAATCCCAGCTCTGGGGTGGCTGAGGAATGAGGGTCACGAGTTCAACCCTATGTTATATAACAAGACGTTGCCTCAACAAACAGAACAAAACCAAAGTCAAATTATTGAGGTGGGGACTTCCCCCTTTACTTTGACTTCCCAGTCTCTCTCTTATTTTTGAATATTTATCATAGGCCTTTGACTTTTGCAGCTGCTTTGCTCTTTTTAAGAAGTAATTTTTACTTACTGTGAGCTTTCTGTCTGTCCCTGTGTCCATGTGGTCTTTGTAATTCACGGGGTCATGAGAGTGGTTCAACAATGCCTCAAGATCAAGCGTTCTGCTTGGGACAGCTGGTAATTAAGTCTCACACTCCTCTCTGGTTCTGAGATACAAAGCCTGACTTCTTGGACAAGACCATCTGTTCTGTGCTTCAGTGCTCCGCTGTTCAGACTTGATCTTATTTGCATCGACTTTTGCTTAGGTCTTTCCCGAGTGATCAGAAGTGGCAAAATAAGCGACCATTGCAAAGAGCTGGAGTTGTTCTGGTTCTTTTTGTGTGCTATTGGGGAAAATGTTAAGAATAATATTAGGGAATGCTGTATTATTTAGAGGCCCTTTTTAGTCTCTGAAAATCCCAATTTGAACAAGCATTTATTGAACGTAATCATATGTGATTTGACTTTGCATACAGAACCTTTGGTAAGTTTTTCTTAGAGTCATTGTTGTGTGTAGCTGACGTCAGTAATGTCTGCAGCTTACCTAATACTTTACACCGTTTCCCCTTATTCTTTATCTTAACTATGCAGTCTCTTTGCTTTCCCTCCCTCCGCTCCAGTGCTCTTCCACTGAGCCACACTTCCCAGCCTGTTACCCACTTTCCAGGAGTGTAGAAATATGCCCTGGGTCCCATTGCTGAAGTACTCATCCTGCTCACTTGTATCTACATTAGTGTAGTTAAGGGGTTTCAGTGAATGTAGATGCTTCTGCCCAAAATAGCTTTGTGTCTCTTAGAAGTGTGACTCTTAAAGATTAGCACACTTCCCCAATTGTCCTGGCTGTTGGGGTTTAGAAAAACAAGTTGGCACGTGCTGTGATCGTCTTCTGTATTTTATTTTTTAAATTGTGACTTACTTCCAGGTAGCATGTTGTCAGTGGCTGGGTTCGTGAGTAGCTGAGAGTTTAAGATTCTTTTTACAGTTCCTATGGAGTTTGCTGCATCTGGCTCTGGGGTCAGAGTGCATTTCTTTCGGGGGAAGGAGCTGAAGAAGTAGAGGAATACAGTTGAGGCGGCCCTGCTGTGTGCACTTATGAGGCTGTTAAGTCACACGTGGAGCTTCAGCATTCAGTTCTACACTAAGCTGTCCTCCCAGTCAGGGACATTCTTTTTAATGTTCAAAAAGTCACTAAGAGAACCAGTGATAGCCCCAAGTGAAAATAATTATTCAGAAACTTTTAAATGTGTTTTTGTTTTGTTTCGTTTTTTGTGCTTTTTGAGATGGAGTCTTTCTCTAGTGTAATTCTGGCTGTCATGGAACTTACTGTGTAGACCAGGATGGTCTCATACTCAGTGATCCACCTGCTTCTATCTCCCAAATGCTGGGACCAGAGGCTTGCACCACCTTACCTGACTCTTTTTCTTTCAACACAGAGTAGTAGACAGACTCTATTCATTACCGGTGCTGTGGAAGGGATTTTGCTGTGTAGCTTTATGTAGCCTCAAACACACAGCAATCCTCCTGCCTTGCCCACTCCCCACCTCCACCCCAACCCTCAAGTACTGAGTTTACACAGGCACATATGCCACCATACCTGGCTTTCTTTGGCTCTCTTTCAAGTACAAAATAAACTTTCTGTTTTATTTTGAGCTACTACCATACATTTTTAAAAAGATATCATTGGGCTTCAATTCACCTAAAGCTGTCCTAGCTTCCAGCACTCTTAGAAAAAAAATTGAGCCTTGACAGGTGTGTGACAAGAGCCTCCATTCGGAGGTGGCCGTGCCATTGGTCAGTTGGCTGGTCTTTGTTAAATGTGTCTTGAATCAACAAGTTTCTTTTTTGGCAGAGGTGGAAGACATGGAATGCAAACTCTGGCAGAAGCTGTGTCAGACTTATTCTTAAGTTACATAGCAGCTAACATCCACTGTCACTGTCACGGTGAGGAAATACCTTCCAGTTATTCTGCTGCCAAGGAACCAGCATAGTCATCACTTAATTCTACAGGAAGAAAGAGCTTATTTCTTTGCTGAGCAGGAACTCTAGAATCTAAATTGTGTTAACCACTAACCTGGTAGAAAAACGTGTAGCTGTTTACCTGCTGAACTTTGAATACATTTACAGTCCCGGGGTGTGATTCATAAATGTGTTCTCTAGTGTTCCTTTATAGTAGACAATCTAATGACTTCCAGAAGTGTTAAGTAGCTGCATTTTCTCCTAGCAAATGCCAGTGCTGAGACAAGCTGTCAGGAATGGGATCTGGCAGCTATCTGTTTCTGGAGATGCTTGCGTGGTTCTCTAAATTGGAGCTTTTGCAAGCAAATCCTTATTTTAAATTCTACTAATTAGTTACACAGATTGGTTCTTTAGTTGCTAGTATAGATAAGGAGTTCCTTTAGATTCACGTCACCAATGGGCAATAAAAATGATCCTAGGTTCTGCCTCCAAGCGAGAGCTTTTAGCGTTTGTTAAGGAAGTGTGGTGGCTGGGCGTGTAGCTCTCCTGTTAGAGTTCTTGCCTAGCATTCAGGAAGTCCTGGGTTCAATCCTTAGCACCTAATAAACTGGGTATGGTGGTACAGGCCTGTTACTCCAGCACTTAGGAGGTAGAGGCAGGAGGATCAGAAGTTCAGAGCTATCCTTGGCTATACAAGTTTAAGGCTTCATAACAAGTCTGTAATCCCAGTCATCCAGAGGCAGTTGAAGCAGGAGGATTGTGAATTCCTGAGGCCAGCCTGGTCTCAGCAAGAGTGTCTCAAAACAAATAAAGTAAACATTTAAGAGAGCTGGGAGCATAGCTCAGTGGTAGAACCTTGCCTACATTCAGAAGGCTGGGGACTTGGTTCCCAACTCTGCAAAGAAGCTCAAGTGTACTTTTGGGTAGGAAACCTTTCTTCTAACATATATGTGAAGATTTTTGAGTTTGGGTTTGTTTTTATTTGTTTTCCTTTCCTTTGTTTTTTTTCTTTGTCCTAGAGAAGGAAAAAGTACTTTTGATTAACTTGTATTTTAGGGACAGAGGAATTGCTATGCTTTTCAATTTGACTTGCCTAGTAAATCCACGAACACAAACAGTTGCAAGTAAAGAGAAGCCTTCTGAGCTTCTTCAGCATTCTGCTTTAGGATTTATAACTAAACTGTTAGGAGGAGGAATGGACTTTTGTTTTGGAGTTTTGGACAGCTGGGAGATTCCACTATTGTTTAATTTAGATCTTGAGGCCCACCCTCAGAGGACAATGAAGCTGAGGCAAACACTTACCTCCTCCCCCACCCTTTCCTCCTCTTCTGCAGTGATAGGGTGTGGTGGTGATGACCTATATTGAAACTGGGCACTATTAGTCTCAGAGAGAACAGAAGATGAAAACTATGTGATTTATTTTTGAAGTGTGAATGGTGAGCCTATTGAGAGCTTGGCTAAAGGGAAAGGAGCGTTAAGACCTAGAGAGTCAGAGGATTGTGTTGACTGTGTACAAACGTATTGCACAAAGTTTTAATGTGTAACATTCAATTAAATATTATTACTAGTACTGTACTAATACTAGTTACATAATAATTGTACCTATTTAGCAAATGAAGAAACCAAGGCTTACCCAGGGTAACACAGTAAGTCAAGAGCAATGACTTAGATCTAGAACCCTGATTACTAAGGATCTCTCTTTACAAGTCTCAGCTAGAGGCTCCAGGTTGGGAGATGACTACTGACTGTCGGTGCAGGGGAGGGAGGACTCTTAAACCAGAATGGAATTAGTTAAGGCCTACTGGGAACTTCTTAAAATTTTTAACTAATGTTTTTTTGAGAATTTCATACATCAGTACTGTGTTTCCATAATTTCTGCCCTTCTCTCCGACTCCTACCCCTCCTCTAACTCCTTTGTTCCATGCTCCCAAATTCATGGTCTGTTTTTAATTACACACACAACTGAGTCTTCTTGGTATTGATCCTGTGCGCATATGTTTAGGACTGACCAATTGGGATTGAATAACCTATCAGGGTCCTTCCCTGGAGAAACTGATTCTCTCCTCTTTCAGCAGCCATTAATTGCTTGTAGCTCTTCATTTAGGTGGGGTCCTTGCGAGGAACTGTCACATCCACATTACCGTATCAGTTGGTGTCATTATACAGTTCTTGTTTAGTGAACACGCTGTGATCTCATGGTCCCCATGTATTGCAAAAGGGAGCTTCTTTGATGAGGGATAAGAGCTACACATATCTGTGGGTATTTAGAGTACAGTTAAAATTATATTGACTTATGTGTTAGACTAACAGAACTTACAGAGTGAATCTCTGTATATATAGGAAGAGGATTTACAGAATGACCTATAGGCTGGTGTCTAGGTCTAGCTAATTCAACAATAGCGGGCTATGAACAGAAAGTCCAAGAGCCCAGAAATAGCTCAGTCCATAAGGCTGGGTGTCTCAGCTGATCAGTATACACTGAAACCCAGAAGAAGTAGGCTCTAATGCCAGTGGATAAATGGACTTACTAGCAAAGTGAGAGCAAGAAGGCAAAGTGCAAAAGTTTCCTTCTTTCATGTCCTTATATAGACTTCTAGCAGAAGGTGTGGCCTAGATTAAACCAGATTAGATACGGGTCTTCATGTTCAAATTAAGCAGAAGTCCCTTACTGTTGTGCCCTCCATTTTTGGGTTTTAGTTAGTTCCAGATGTAGTCAAGTTGAAAACCAAAAATAGCCATCACCGTTTATAAAAATGACAGTAGTAGGTTCTTCTCTACAGTCTATGGTCTCTCCAGCCACAGGTAGTTGGCTAGGTTTACACAGTATCAGGGGTGCATTCCTTTGTATTGAACAAGCCTTCAGTCCAAATCGACAGATGTTGGCTACCTCCAATATAAAAGTGCTACTATTGCCCTGTTTAGGATATCTTACCTAGCCTGTCATTGTTACAGTTTGCATGCTTTACATCTGGGTAGGGTTATTGATTGTTTTTCTCCCTTGGCAGTTTGCATAGCACTTTCAGATAGTGCTAAGCCTTAAGGGAGGAGGTTTCCAGGTCAATTCCAGCTTGATTCCTCCAAGTTTTGTGTCCAAAGTGTGTGGTGTCCTTAGCAGTAGGATCTTAACTTCAAGTTCTGGGAGGCAGCCAAGGGTAATGGCAACAGCCTGCTTGTTTTGGGAGTCCCTTAGACTCTCCTGACCATCAGCTCAAAGGGAGGTTTCTCACACCTAGCACTGGGATTTTGTTAGTCTGTGCCTCATGAGGGAGCACTGTCACCCCATGGGACAAAATAGAAGAATTGTGTTTATACGATGGTGTTGGAATGACTTTAATTCCTAGAGCTGCAATACAATTTTTAGACACTTCTTTGTATAATTGCAAGATAAGATAGTTTTGTGATTTAGGTTGTCATAGGGAAGAGGATGAATTGGCAAAAAGCTTTCGATCGTTACGTGTATGTATGGTGATTCTCCTCCTCCTGACTATGATAGGACTTCCGGGATGCTGTAGCCCATGCATCCAGGCAACTTGGGAAGCCCGTGATTGAGGACCGGATCCTGAACCAGATCTTGTACTACCTGCCTCAGCTGTATGAGCTCAACCGGGATCTCCTGAAGGAACTGGAGGAAAGAATGCTGAGCTGGTAAAACATGGACAGTTTCAGGCTTCCCCAAAGCATACAGTTTTAGATAAAACCAGAGACCCCGCCAGGGAGAGGGAGAGTGGTGCTGCTTGTATTGTTTCAGTATGTTGGATTTTCTTGGCAGTTAGCTGTAGCTTGACTGTTTTAGATGGCCATAACTTGACACGCCGGATTTAAACACAGGTCATTTAAAAAGTTCTTCAGTAATGCTTGCTCAGACCCATACTCAGCCAACTTAGCTATTGCCCTTTTCTATGTTTTTTTCTGTTTGTTTGTTGAGACAATTTCAGTTCCTGATACATTCCAGGATGTAATTTTTTAAAGGTATAGTAAAAATAAAGTATCATTACCAAAACAATTCCTATACATATTTTATCTTTTATTCTTTACAGAATTTTATATTAATATTACCCTGAGTTGGTTTTAAAGCTGATAGGCATATTTAGATAAGTAATATAAAGAGGTTTAAATATATTTTAATATATATATTTAAATATATAAAGGCTTCCTCAAGTTTTGGTCTATAGATGTTCTGTTAAAATAGTAAGCTTCATAAGAACCAGACTAAATTAATGAAAAAGACAACTCTTCAATTATGGAAAAAGTTTAACTTATTGCTAACAAAATACTTCAAGTCTTTGCATTAGATATTTCCTATCAAAATATTCTGTTCCCTGGGCCTTGTGGAGCAGGCTTGCAAGCCCCAATACTTAGGAAGCTGAAGCAAGAGGACCACAGGCTCAGTGAGTTGCACGAGCAACTTAATGAGTCCTGCCTTGAAGCAAAAAGGGAAGGGCAGGCTGGCAAGACAGACAGGTCCGTGAGTAAAGAAGCTTGCCACTGAACCTGATGGTCTGAGTTTGATCCTTGGAATCCACATGGTAAAAGGAGAGACCTGAGTCCCATAAATTTTCCTCTGCCCTCACGACCATGCCCCACTCCTCAAAATAAAAAAGTTAATCAACCCATAATTATTTTTTAAAGTAAAAAGAGGGCTAGGGATTTAGCCTAATGTTTACCTACCATATAAGAAGCCCTGGGTTTAAATATGTATTTGTATTAGAGCAGTTGGGGCACCAAATACTCTATATGAATAAAAAAACAATGTGTCATAGTAAGACTCATTAAGACTCACTGTTAGAGAAATTACAGTATTTTCAATCCCAGGACTAGACAGAGAAGGACCAGTCTCTATGTAAAACAGAAGTTTGAAACTTTGGTTTTGGTGACACTGAGATGGTTGCGCTGGTGTGCAGTATCTCTCTTCCAGGGAAACTCAGAAGCAGAGTCTGTCTCGTTGACCTGGAAAACTTTGGCCCTGTGTACGTTACCACAGTGTGATACTTCTGCTCTGCTCTCATGCAGAGCATGCTCAGCCAATAGCGACTCTTCACCTTGATCCCTGGGCCATAGATCATGTTCTGCTCCATAAGGAAGCACATGATCTGAGGCTACTGGTGCTCCTTGGTCTATATCTACTGCCTGCTGACGGTGTAATCTTGTTAGGGTAGAGCCATGAGAATCAAGGTACTTATAGCTGTGCTCAAGGAATCCATGTTCTTCTGCCACATGATAGTAGTGCCATGCCTTCCTCCTTGGTTATCTGATTCTTTTGAAATAAGTTATTATATTGGACTTCTAAAAGTGTCTCACTTTGTAGCTGCTCTGGCTTGGGATATACTATGTAGTATGGGCTGATCTTGAACTCATGGCAATCCTTCTGTCTCACCCTTCCAAGTACTAGAATTACAGGAGTAAGCTACCATACTTGCAAGTATTTCGTTTTCCAAGGTTTGAGTATCTATTGTGCTAGTTGGAAATCTCCATATGCCAAAGTACACAAAATATGCAAAAAGGTCTTGCTTTCAAGACCTAGAACAAACATTTTAGTGGGGAGAAGGACCAGGTACATAGACAAGAAAAATGAGGGGAAAGCTGGTATAATGCTGGGGTACTTGTGAAGATTGGATGGCCCAGGAACATACGAAGTGGGACATGGGCTAGGGATATGTGAGTAGTGCAGTGCTTGCCTGGCACCCCTAAGTTCAGATCACAGCCTCCACCCGCCACCCACAATGGGGCATGCAGACACTGACATGGAAACATGGCAATGGGGAAACTCTGAGGGCTCCATATTTCCAGGCATGTGGAACCAAAAGGCTACAGAGTGGGAATGTCTCAAAGAACATAACGAAGCTTTGGAGAACAGTGGGAAAAGGGAAGAGAACCATGGCCTGAGTCAGACAGACAGGAGCAGTAGCCCTTGTGTGTATGGAATTTATTTTTATTCTAAGCACAATAGAAGGTCCTCGGAGCTGGGTGTAATGGCACTCACCTATAATCACAGCAGGAGAGAGGCTGAAGCAGGAGGATCATGAGTTCAAGGCCAGTCTGGGTAGCTTAGTGAGACCATCTCAGTACATACATACGTATGTACGTACATACATACATACATGAATAAATAAATAATGAAAGGAAGGCATTGGAAGTTACATAATAGGATGTACTTTTTTTTTAGACTTGCTACACTGAAGAATAGAATAGAGAGGACAAGAATGGAAAGAGGGAGGCCAGGCCGAGCTGGCAGAGTCTGGCCAAGGTGTGTCCATGGCAGGGGCAATGGTGAAGAGCAGGCAGCCTGGGCTATGTTTTGAAGAAGAGGAAAACATAAAAGAACAAGCTGATGACTGAGGTGTGCTGTCAACACATTAATGACTGCCTTTCTGTTTCTGTGTACCCTCTATCCACAGGACTGAACAACAAAGAATTGCTGATATCTTTGTAAAGAAGGGCCCATATTTAAAAATGTATTCCACATACATCAAAGAGTTTGATAAGAACATAGCTTTGCTGGATGAGCATTGCAAGAAAAATCCAAGTTTTGCTGCGGTTGTTAGAGAATTCGAGGTATTTGCTACCAAATAATATTAAACCTTTTTTTCTTATAATTTTTCTATGCCTTAATCATTTATGGTCATTGAAAACAAAACTTTTGGATACAAATGTATTAAAATATAATCTCTTCTAAATCATACAAGGAATTAATTGAACAAACAAACCAATGAAAACTCAAAGTGTCCAAGATTCAATTCCAACCATCTGTTGCTGCACAATGTATGTTTCAATATGGTAAACAATATTTTCTTGAGACTCAGATAACTAGTTAATTTGTTTAAACAAAATATCAGTCTGTAGCCAGGCTGGCCTCAAAATCTTGGCGTTCAAGTCTCATCAGCTAGGTATGATGGCTCATGCCTGTGCTCCCAGCATTTGGGAAACTGAGAGGAAGATAAGGAATTCATGGCCAGCCTCAACCACATAGCAAGTTCCAGGTCAACATGAACTACATGAATCCCTGTCTCAAAAACAAAACAAGGACTAACAAGATAGCTCCGAGGGTAATGGTACCTGCTGCCAAGCCTGACCATCTAAGTTCAGTCCCTGGGGCCCCACATGTTGAATAAGAGAACTGATTCCTGAAAGCTATCCTCTGACCTCAACGTGCAGGCTGTGGCATGTGTGCCCCAAACAACACCTACATACTACATACTACATACACACACACACTCACTCACTAAACAAATTATTTAATCTTAAGTGTATAATTATGTAGTATGAAGTGTGTGTACAATGTGGTGCAACTATCCTCCTAAAATATACTTAGTCTTGCACAGTTGAGATTCCATGGCCAGTAAACATTAACTTGTCCTTCTTTTCCATCCTGGCCACCCTTATTCTGCCTTCTGCCTTTTTCTTCCATTTGTCTGACAACTTCACATGTGATAATGGAAAAGAACATAATTTTTGTTAGATATGTAAATAAATATAGTTTTAGCATCAAAGTTAAAAACTTTGTCTTTATTTTATGTGTCAGATAATGCTTTGTATTTTGACGGAAAGTTTAGAGGTACAAACTTGATTTGATTGGAATAAAATGATATTGTACATTGTATCCCAGACTTGCTTCAAATTTGTTGTGCAATCAGGTTGTCCTTGAACCCTGGTCCACCTGCCTCTACCTCCTGAACACTGGGATTACACACTTTTTTTTTTTTTTTTTTACAATTTTTTACAATTAGTTTAATTTTACTCTATCAATTTGGGTTACTTTAGTGTTTATTTTTGTTTTGAAATTCAAATGGACAGTAAATTCTAACCACATAAAATAAATGAAAAGTTTCAAAAGTATTACAGTATTGCTGATTTCTATTTTTTACTAATTTGTATGGGAGACAATTAGACTTCAAATATAATTTACAGTCTTTTCTGCTTTTCCTCCCTTCTATTATCTTTATGCTGCCCCCTGCCACCCCAAAAAAGAGGCATGACTGGGTATCATGGCACATTCTGTAATCCTAACACTCAGAAAGCCGAGACAAGAACCTAAGAGAGTTCAGGGCCAACCTGAGCTACATAGAGGGATCTGTCTCAAAAAGCAATCCAAAGGCATACACACGTGCTCGTTTTCATCCTACCACACAGTGAATTCTTAGATCGGATGAAACTCAGGAATAGACCGAGATAACCATTCTACATACTAAAGAAGAAAATTTAAGGAGAATCACATGGCTCTATGGCCAAGTCAGAATGTTCCAAGGCTCACAACATGCCTCAGGAGCAGCGCACATGCTTGGCATTCTCGAAGCTCTAGGCTCTATTCCCAGCACACATAACCCCCCTCCCCCCAAGAGAAAGCAGTATACAGTCAGGTGTATACGTTCTGACTTACCAGTCTTTTGTAGGACTGCTCATCCCAGAAGATTTTTACAGTCCTCATTCTCTAAGAGAAAGGACACTTAACAAGGCTGTGCTTGGCTTTAGTTTCTGCCGATCTCCCCACTACCCTCTTGTTACCTGTTGAGTAAGTATATTGATCTCAGAGCTCTTATTATTGTTCGAATCCAACCCCCAATAGTTTTGAATCTGTTTCCTCATTTTAGGGGTCATGCATTCCTTTCTTGGGTCCTTGGAGTTTGTAATTAGGACTGCACTGGCAGATATCTCCTGAGTGGAAGGTGTGAGCACCACATTCTGTGAGAGGATTGTGAACCAGTGTTCTTAGGAGCAGTGGCTTCAGAGACTGACTGGAGAAAGGTGCTTGATGGCTCCCATCAGTCTCTCTTGCTGTATAGCCACTGTGTCTTACAGGAGGAAGCACTTCTGTAAATTCTTTCCCAGAGTTGCAGGCTGTTCAAAGTTCCACTTCCTAAGTTGCTTCAACCTGGACTCTTTGCTTCTGAAAAAAAAAAAAAAAAACAATGGGTTTACTCTGAATGCTTTTTTCCCTTTAGATGAGTCCTCGGTGTGCCAGCCTGGCCCTGAAGCACTACCTGCTAAAGCCAGTTCAGAGGATCCCTCAGTACAGGCTGCTGCTGACAGGTGGGGTCTCCAAACCTTACCAACCGATTGACCCTAGCTGCCCTTATTGAGCCCTGCCTTTCCTAAGCATGCCCTTTCATCATTCCACTAACCACTGCCTGATGGACGAATTCCATTGCTGGAACCGGACCACTTCCAGTTCTTTGAGCATCCAGTGTCCACTCTTACCCCTGGGCATTCATGTAGGTTGTACCCTCTGTTCTGAACACCTTTCGCCATACCAGCCCACATCTTTGTGTCATTTTACCCAAATAATACTGTTAACCCCAAGGGGATATTTTCTCAACTACTCCGAGGTCTGTAGTCACTCCTCTGTGTGTCCATGGCACTCTCCCGGTGACTCAGTGCCTTCCTCTGTTGTTACAAGGGTTGGTTAAGGGGCTAAATTATGTGTTTGAACCTCATAATAGTTCTTTGGACATAGTACTAATAATATTAGCTATTCTTAGCAATAGTGATAGTAACTCTAGTTATTTAATTGGGTATTCCAACCACCTTTTGCAAGATTTTAGACCTCTGACTAGTTTACAAGAGAATTTGAGGTATGATTTGGATGAAGGCACATGTACTTGTTCCCTAGCTCTTTAAAACTTACCATAGTAACAAGTGACTATATTTTTTTCATAAATGAGATAACAGTCTTATAAAGATTAAGTGGTTTGATGTTATAACAAAAGCTAATACACATCAGTTCAGTACCAAGCATAATCCGATGCATACTGTTAAGTCTTCTGAGATTTGCCGAAGTAAATTGAGAAGGAGGGAGAGAATTATATATATAATTGCATTACACTTTATATCAAAGTTGGATAAGACCAATGAAATACTACCACGACTCAGTATTAGGTAAGTGTGGTTTGGTTCAAATAGAGTTTGAGGTGCTTGGCTGTGACTGTTGTCCATGGAAAAATGATGTGAATGCTGTCTCCTTAGTCAGATTAAAGCGAGATTGATAGAGGAGCATGTGAATCCTGGAAAAGCAGCGTTTCTCCATTTCCCTTGACACAGAAGCTTCAGGCTTTCCCTGCTTGGTAGTGCCAGGAGTGGATGGCAGGGTCTTTGCTTCCAGCCCTGTGACCTGCCAGCCAAAGTGTCAAGGGCTTAATTTGAATTTCTGAATGCAAATCAGGCACTAGATTTCTCTGTAATGGCAAAAACCAAAGCAAATAATTTGAGGATATCCTGCCCATCTGTACTTGCTTTCCTCTGCTTTGGGCCGAAATTGGTCAAACACAGGGCAAGAGGAAGTACTGATACACACAGCACTTTTTTGCTAGATAAATCTAAAGCTCTGTCATAAACCAGCTATTGGACAGCATCGTTTATTTCCACAGCTGTAGATTACGTTTGTTTTTAGTGGCTTCAGATGTGAGAAGGAAGGCTAGGGTACTGAAAATGCAGTGTAAAAGATATCTTTTTTCCCCCTGTACCGTGGTTGGTCTACATAGTAAAAAGCTGCCTATATTTAATTTACGTTGCATGCAAAGTTTTTTGGGTGGAGAATGAGAAAAACAAGTTTTTAAAACTGTGTGTGTCTTTTTTTTTTTTTTTAAAGACAAAGTTTCATTGTGAAGACAGCAAGGCTTGCCTTAAACTACTTATAGGGCAGAAGACAACTTGCAAGAGTCCATTCTCTTACCATGTGGGTTGTGTGGATTGGACTCAGGTCATCAGGTCTGGCAGAAAGTGCTTTTATCTTCTCAGACATCCTGCCAGCCCATGTCTGGCTTTTAAAAACTTTTTAAAAAATATTTCTTTCATTTTGAGATATATATCATTTCCTTCTTCCCTTTCCTCCCTCCAAACACTCCCATAAACCCCTCCTTGCTCTCTTTCAGATTCATGGCCGCTTCTTTCATAATTAAAATCTGGTTTTGAGAAAAACAGGTGTGGGGCTGGGGGTGCGGCTGAGTCGGCAGAGCACGATATGCCTAAAGCCCAGCGCTGCAGACACCAGGCTCGGTGGTGTGTATAGAATCAAAGCAAGCAGATTTTGTTGTTGTTTTATAATACCAACATCATGAGACTGAACTTTTAAGATTTTGTTTCTTTCTTTTTTGGGGGTGGTGGTGGTGGTGGTTATGAGTTCTTACTTTTTTTATTTTAGTGTTGTTTGAGGCAGTGTCTTACCATGTAGTCCTGGCTGGCTTGGTACTTGCTATGTAGCCCAGGTTGGCTTCAAACTCACTGTTACCCTCCTGCATCAGCCTAATATGTGCTGGAATTATAGACACATTCCACTACACTAGTCTCTTGGAGTTATTTTCTTTCTTTTTTTTGTTTTGTTTTTTTCAATTTATAGACACAGTCTATAAGTGTCTTATCTAGCCTGGCCTAGAACTCATTATGTAGCCTAAGCTGCCTGGAACTTGTAAGAATCTTCTTGCATGTATATATGTATACCACATGCTTGCGTGATACTCATCAAGGTCAGAAAAGGCCATCAGATCTCCTGGAATTGGAATTAGGGGTGGTTGTGGACCACTGTATGGAAGCTGGGAATTGAACTTGGCTCCTGAATAAGAGCAACACGCGCTCTTAACCGCCGAGTCATATCTCCAGTCTGAATGTTAAGTCTTAAGTTGGGGTCTGTTTAAATAATTAACTGGGGGTTCCATGTTTGGAAAAATAAGTTGAAATAACCCAATCCTTCTAACAACCCTGTATTTCAAATGCTCAAATACGTTCAGTAGCTGAAAGGAAGAGTAAGCCTTTCTCTGTACCAGCTCCTGGTTTTGGTTATCATCTAAGTACTTAGCAGAGCAGGGGAAGACTCCTGCCTGACTTGGTGTAAGTAGATCTGTACTTGCTTAGGTTTCTTGGCAGGGGTATGAGAAATGCATAGAAGAGCCGCTAAGACAGAGTGTTTCTTTAGAATCTTTTTGGTAGAAACATGAGTAGAAATCCCCAGAGGCAGTGGTCTTTGCAACTGTTTGACCATCCTGCTTTTCTTTTTGGTTTTTTTCTAGGCACGGTTTCTCTGTTGTAACTCTGGCTGTCCTGAAACTCACTCTGTAGACCAGGCTGGCCTGGAACTCACAGAGATCCACCTGCTTCTGCCTCCCAAGTGCTGGGATTAAAGGAGTGCACCACCATAGCCCAGCTCACCCTGCTTTTCTTGCAGTGCTTTTCCCTCATGGGAGAGCTTCAGCTTCTGCTAAAATTCTTTCTTTTCATTTTAGTAAAAAAATTTCAACCAAATTTTTGGTAGAGTTCCCTGTAGAACCCCCAATGGTGGAATTCATGGTCAAGACTCGTATCCCCCAAACCCCCAAATAGATGCATACATAAATTAATTAATTCTTAGTAGTAGTTTTTTTAAAGATCAATTCAAACGACGATCTAAGAGGATGCAAATGGTTATATAGTGAAATGTTCAAGGAAACATGCAGAGTGAGTGATTTACTTAATGAATCCTAAATGCTCTTAAATTTTACTTCTGTATTACTAGTCAAGGCTAATACATTATAGTCAGGCCCCGTCCTACGTGTGTGGGGCACTCAGATCCTTTTGAAGTTGGGACAAATGGGAATTACAAAGCAGCAGGCAGAAGGAAGCAGACACTTCTACAGAAGCAGTGTTAGTCTGTTGCTTCTTTCCCCTGTCTTTAAGAAAGGAGCTGTATGGTCTGTCATAGATGTTGACCCATATAAAAGACGTACCCAACAGAAAGTCTAAGGAAATGAAAAGCTGTCCCTTCTATGACGTTCAGAATCCTCATGCAACAGCACCATGAATGCATGCTGGATGGACAGATCACTACATAACATTTTAAATTGAAAGCAAATTTCCATTGACTCAGGCACTTACGGAAGGAATACACTCCCTTCCTAGCCTTACTCTATGGCAGATTCTCCAGGTTTCCCTGTACCTCTGGTTCCTGCTCCGGTTGTGATCCAGCTCAGGGGTGTTTCCACCCACACCGTGTTGCAGAAGTGTCTTCGTATTGGCCATGCCACCTGTTATTAACACCCTGTGTAACCCAGCAAATCATTGCTTCATTTCTCTGCCAAAGATGTACTTTGATTCTGCTTATTAGATTCTGATGACTTATTTATTTACTTATTTATTTTTGTACTGGGGATCGATTCCAGGGCCTGCGGCATGCTTTGCAAGTATTTGGTCACTCAGCTGTATCCCCAGCCCTGATTGTGCTTGCTAGAAAAGTTGAGAGCATACTAATCTACAGTATAGAGACCACAGTTTATAAACCCAGCATATTCAGATCTCATTTTCCTTTGCTCTGGTTGTAGTAGGCTTCTCACTGTCTGCCGAAACATGTCCTTCCAGGCTTGGTTCACTCAGACATCAATCACTCGTTCAGCAAGTACTCAGGTGGGCCGCCCCTGACCTGGACACCTGGGCTGGCAGACAGCACAGTGCTGGCTCTCGTCCCACAGGTTGCACAGTCCTATTTGAGGCTGTGTCCTACTACTCAGGCTCCCACTGAGCTCTTCCTCCCTAAAAATTGACAGACTTAAGGGTCACCTTTTTCCTTTGAAGGGCTCTTTTATGCACATAAAAATATGTAAGTAATATAAAAAGCCAGACTTTTTATTTATACCTATGTTATATATTATATCAGAATTTTTTCTCAGTAAAAGAGTTTTTTTTTTAAATTTGTGAAACATTATTACATTGTATTGAAGGAAGTTGAATTGGGCAGGATAACTAAGGAGAAAGTTTACTGAAAAATATAATTTAAAATGCTTCTGAAATATCTTCTCTACTTCTGCAGTTATGGGGAAATAACAGTCCTTTGAACTTTGAGTCAATGTACTTTCTTTGATCTCATTCAAAATATTTATCTTATATTAAAGTTGCTTTAGTGATATGCTTTATTACTTTTTCGTATAGACTTTGCCTTTGTCTGAGATGACATTAATTCCCTCTAGTTTTTAGAAATCCAAGACTTTCCATGTTTGTAGAAATGTAATATTAAAAACATCTGCTGTAGTATTCTGAAGCTGTGAATGTGAATGATAGCCAGACTAATCCCCAGATTTAAGATAACAAATTAATAGATTTTACTTTTTAAAAAAAAAAAAACCCATATTGAAAACCCCTGTTAGCAAGTATTTTATTTTAAAACCAAGGCTACATCACAAATATACATCAAAAATCATTTTAATTGGGTGTAGTGGCCCATACCTTTAGTCCTAGCATTGGGGGCACAGGCAGACTTATCTTTGTGAGTTGGAAGTCGACTTGTCCACATAGCAAGTCCCAAGCCAGCCAGAGTTACACAGTAAGAACCTATCTCAGTACAAAAATTAAAAATTTTAAAAGGTCATTTAACACTGTCTGTAGGTCCAAAGGGTGGTGGTGGTGATATCTTAAACTCCAGACAAAGAGTTTACTTTCTTACTCAAAGACTTTGATGGAGGTATTTCTATCCATGTGAGATCAGAGGATAATGCCATTGAGAATTTTTGTTAATTAGCCCAGCTTCTGTGCTGTTGCAACTCATTTTTCATTGTAGCTTTGAGGAAACCATTTTACCAGATTATATTAAATAAATTATATTTGTGAAATATTTAAATTGCTTTGGAAAGACCTTAGGACATATAAACTAAGCACATTCTGTCTACCTATTCCTTTGTGCCAGTGTGTGTGTGTTTGTTGTTGTTGTTGTTCTTGGGGTTTTTTTGGGGGGTTGTTTGTTTGTTTTTAGATAATCTCACGTAGCCCAGACTGGCCTTCAACTTTTGATAGAGCCAAGGATGGCCTTGGAACTCCTGATTCTCCTGCCTTCACCATCCTAGCGCTCAGACGGCATGCATCCCTCTCCCTGGTTTGTACGGTACTACGCATCAGACTCAGGGCTTTGTGCTTGCTAGGCAAACACCGGAGCACCTGAACTGCACACTCAGACCTCTTCTGGCTTTGCTGTTGCTTTGAGACAGGGTGTTGTGTAGCGTAGTTGATCTCAAACTCACTGTGTAGCTAAGGATGACCTTGAACACCCCATCTTCATGCCCCTGTTGTCTCCCAAGTGCTAGGGTTATAGGCTGTGCTACCTTGCCTCGCCAAGTGCACTTCTTCAGTGCTGAGTTAAATAAGATCTGATGGGAGATCTAATAATTATAATGATCTAAAGATGGCACTAATCAGCGTATGCAATATTTTCAGTTGTCTTTCTCAACTATAATTTGCCATAAAAATATCTGTGATTTCCATGGTGATGGAGTCACAAAGACTGTTAATATTTTGGGGATTTACTACCAATATTCGTGGTAGAAGGAAACCCTTATTTCATTTAAAGGTTAATGAAAATGGTGCTGGCTGTGATAGCCCATGCCTTTAATCCCAACACTCGGGAGGCAGAAGCAGGTGAACATTGTTAGTGATTGTTGGAATCACAGAGTGAGTGAATCATTGCTTGAAGCCCGCCCGGTCTACATTGCAAGTTCCCGGGCAGCCAGGGCTACAGTTTTATAGAAACAAAATAGTAAAGGTTAGTGAAAATCAAGTCTGTCTGTTTATGTGGTTGTTTTTGTCCATCTACGATGGCAGATACCCCAAATTCTACCAGTGGAGATCGCTACAAAGCCATTCTTTCTTCAGTTCTTAGTGCAAGTTTGACCTAGATTCCTTGCAAATAGTAAAATGGCTCTGTTTCTGGGACTTGTTTGGCAAAGATTTAGTGAGCAGAATTTGTTGCTAGAGTTTCTCTCACAGTTTTTTTTTTTTGTCACAATTATGGGCTTATAGGAACTGTTCCAATTGGAGAAAACACAGAAATTCAGCTGAACTTGAACTCACTTTGGTGCTTAGATTCGCTTTATCTTCACTTGGCTGTTGCATAGCAAAATACATTTATCTTCCTAAGCCTAAATTTGCTCTGTCGATAGACTGGTAGGGACAAGTACGGACAAGAGTTCCTCTACACTTAAAGAGTGAGTTAAATGTATACTTAAGATTCTTACTTGATCAACTGGCAGCCTTGATTGTCCATCCACTAAGAAAAGGAGTCTTAGAAAACTCAAAATAATGGCTTGAAAGACTTCCTATGAATTTGACTCCTTTTAAGGGCATTCTAGACATTCCTAGCCAGTTTTAAAAGGTCGTGGGGATGGTTCTATCCATTTTAGATATGCCTCTAAATTTTATCACAGGATGAACTTGATTCATGAGTCCTTTGAAGCTGCCTTTTCAGAACCAAAGTCATCAAAATCTAGGGTATGTAGGCAAGGGTTGTTTGTTTGTTTGTTTGTTTCATGACTCTGCCCTGCATTAAGGTACTCAATTGAGGTCCAAGTCCAGCTTGTATCTCAAGAAAGAAGCCTTTTCTAATTCACAAAATAGTTTCTTGCATTCTAAGCTATGATTCTGGAGAAAAAAACCCAGAAAGGTCCTTTTTCTAGCTTATACAAATGCCACATTTATAAATTTATAAGTTATAATTGGCACATATTTAGGGACTAGAATTGAAGCTGTACTTGAAAAGCAGAAGAATTAGTGTCATGGTACTTTTTAATTAGTAATGATGTTACCAGTGTCCAGTGTCTGAGCCCGATGTGTTCAGGTTCTTGACATCCTATGCAAGGATTGAAATAAGTGCCCACAGATTTCAAAGTATCAAGGAAACTTTAAAACGCAAAGTGATAGGAGTGATCAGAATACACTGTCAAGAGGGACATCAGGCCACAAAAGTGAGAAAAGACTCAAGGGCCCTAGGTTATTGGCTGGGGCTTCTTTTATGGTCTCCTAAGAAGTGGTTGCTGATACTAAGGGGCATAGTTTGGGTGGTTCCCTATTTTAATTAACAGAGTTCAGTTAAATAACCCATTTTTCTTCTGTGCACAACCCTTCCCATGATGCAGCTGATCTTACTATATGCAGACCCTGTTATGGTATGTAGGGAATTCTCCCCTAAAAGTTCGTCAGAGGATATAATTTTCCTTAGTACATATTCACAAAATTAATTCAAGCTGAATATGTCTCTGACTCATATACCCAGTATAACCAGGATTACATTTGAATAGAAACCATCTGCATTTGCTGGTTGTTGGGGAGAAAGATCTTGTTCTGTTCTTCAGTGTGGAGTGGACTGGATATGAAGCTTAATGCAGATAGAGGCCCTAAATGGCTAGGTGCATTGGTTGAGAGAGGTGCTCGCTTTCTTGTAATGCTAGCCCCTGGGAGGTGGTAGCAGGAAGATCAAGAGTTCAAGGTCAACTGAGTCTGAGGCTATCCTGTTGAGATTGTTTTTCAAAATTATAATTTAAAATTTTTCATAGTGATCCCAAAGAAGTAATTTAAAACATGGAAAAAGAAAAATTATCAAGGTCATGATCTGTGTTACTTACAATTAAAATGATCATATTTATGCCTTCATTTATCCAAATCTGAGAGATAAAATGCTGATTCTAACGTCTGTTGTGGCGGTACAGCAGATTTAAGACTACCATTAGGCAATAAGTTAGAGGAGGAAATTTGACATGTTGCTGACACATCAAGCATTTATAAAGCCACAAGGAAATAATTCAAAATTGTCCTCAATACTGGTAGTGGCAGCACATGCCTGCCATCCCAGCACTCTGGAATCTAAGGCAGTAGCATTGAAAGCGGGAAGCCAGTCTGTGCTACACAGCAAAACACTGTCTTTTTGAAAAAAACAAAATTAAGTTGGGTGGTGCATGCCTATAATCATGTACTTAGGAGATGGAGGCAATATTGATCAGGAATTTTGTCTAACTAAATTGTTCCCTAGGTCACAAGACAGGATCTGTGCATTCCTGTGCATGCTGGGTTCATAAATGTGTCAGTCCTATTGTGTCTAGAAGGCCTTGTTTCCTTAGTGTCTTTCATCACCGCTGGCTCTTAACCTCCTCCCTGCTCTTCCGCAGAGTTCCCTGAGCCCTGAGGGGAGGGATTTGATGGAGATACCCATTTAGGCCTGAGTTTTCCAAGGTCTCTCTTTTTCTTTCCTTACCTTCCTCTCCCCGTCTCCCTCTCTGCATTGTCCAGTTGTTGGTCTCTGTATTAGTTCCCATCTCCTGAAGGAGGAAGGTAATCTGATGACGGCTGAGCAAGACACTAATCTCTTCACTAGCAGAATGTTGTTAGGGGTCCTTTTATTGCTGTTTGTCTATAACAGAACAGCAGTATTTGGTTTTCTAGAAGAGTGAGAGTTCCAACCTCTGATTCCTTGGAAAGCTCTATGAGACTTCTCAAGCAGCCTTGTAACTTGACACAGACTTCGTTTCGGCATTTCAAATGATCTGCTCTTTGCAGAGGCAGGCTTGTCTCAAATTTTAAGACTTTGTAAAACAGGAGTATTGGATAAATAGATAGCCTTTTTCTAGATCCCATAATTCCGCATGTGTTGCTAAGCTACTCGTGACGAACTTATGGAGGAAAGAAGAAACCTGGACAATAACAGCAAGCTTTCTCCTCCAGTTCAGAACACTTTACTCTGGAACTTTACTCCTCTGAATTCATTTTCTGTGCTCTGCCATCGACTGCTCTCAGTACACCATCTAGCACTCTGGCTGTTTGAAGATAGAACATTCTGGATTCCCACCGATGCTGAAATTTCATGAAGGGTAACCTCCAAGTAGTTTCTATTTTAAGCTGGGTACTGATTGATTGTGACTAGGAGTAGTAAGACTTGCTAGACGCTCTGGTGTAGAGCATTTAGACCTTCAAGAAGACGTAGTGTTCTAAGGGCCCCATCCTTTGATCTTGGACCTTATATGAGTAGAAAGTAACTTGCATATATAGTGTGTTTCAGTTAGTTTTTATAGCACCGACATTAAGGGGCAGGATGCGCAGGAGTTAATTATTCAACGGCGCCACCTGGTGGTCCAAAAGTGCATTTTCTGATGTACCAGTAATTCAGTTCTCATTTTTCTACCTTTCCCAAACCCCTCTCTGTCTCTGTCTGTCTTTGATATAAGATCTCCAACTCCTGATCTCCCTGCCTCTGCCTCCCAAGTGCTGAGGTCACAGGTCTGTGCCACCTCTCCTAGGTCTTCTCTTCCCTAGTTTTAATTCAAAAAACCAATAGTCTCATTGGTTTCGACACAGGTTTATTTTGTTTTTATTTTTTAAAACAACTCTTTATACTTAATTTTTGGGGGGCAGGGCAAGGAAATTCATGATGTTACAAGTCTAACCTGGCAAATGAAAGGACTACTGCCCCCATGGTTACTGTGAATGCTTCTGTAGGGATAGGCACACGAGAGGTGATACTAACACCCGTGACTCTGCAGGTTGTCTGTCTGGTCTCCTTCCCTGGTTTCACCATGGCTTCAGCCAGTCACTGGCCTGCTGGTGGTTTCAGTGCTGCCTGACTCACGGTGATCAGTCACCCTCCTCACACTGCTGCCAAGGTCATGACTGGTTCATTTTACTGTTGAAGGGGATCATGATGAATGGGTGGATTAGTTGCAAAGATGAATTTTAGAGACCCTTATCACCTTTTAGAAATTGGCAGAAGGCTGACTTATCTGCATTCCTTTCTTGATTAGTAGCTCATTGTAGCATCATCTTCAGTGTATTTTCTGTGTAGCAACTGTATTCAACCCCTGTTCCTAAAAGCTCATGTTGGCAGGCCAGCAGCCTAGTTTGAACACTTAACCAAAACCAAAACCAAACAAACAAACTAACAAATGCCAACTTAGAAGCTTACCCGCCTCTGGAAAATGATTCTGAGGTCAGGATTTCCTAATATGCGTGTCTTCCAGGAAGCTGTCTTGGGATAAAGAATTGATTCCATTTGTAGAAATATACTTCTCCATAGATGAATAATAACTGAAAACAAGAGGAACTTGCCATGAGCCTGTCATTTAAGTAAATCTGTTTTACTCTCTAGACTCTTCAGCTAACAAAAAAAACTTAAGGAAAAACCAATGGATGTTAGATTTGTCTATTAAAAGGGGAAGTTTGGGCTAGCGAGATGGCTCAGGGGAAAGCTCGGATTAGCTTGCTGCTAACTGTTAGGACATGAGTTCAATCCCCAAACGCTCATGGTAGAAGGAAAGGACTGACCCTTGCAATTTGTCATCTGACCTACACATGTACATTGCGGCATGCATGTGCCTCACACAAATACACACATAATAAATAAATAAATGTTAAAAAATAAAGAAGGATAAGTTTGTCACAACCATAACATTTGTTTTGTCTGTTTCTGAGACAATGTCTCACTATCCTGGAGGCTAGCCTTGAACTCATCATCCTCCCATGTGCTGGAATTACAGGCATGAACCACTACAGGCCTCAAGACTATCATTTTTAGCCCAGGATTGTTAAACACAGATTCATCAAACATGGCTTATACATAGAATGTGTTCTGAGTAGCGTCAAGGTGAGAATAGCTTGTTTTGTTTTATGGAGACAGAGCCTTCCTGTCACCCAGGCTGGGCTGAAACTCACCATGTAACCTAGGCTAGCCTTAGACTCCAGGCAATCCTTTTGCTTCGGGCTCCTAAGAGATACAGTTACATGCATGAGAGCTACTGCACCTGGCTTAATAAGCTTTTTTTTTTTTTAATCTGAGGGAGGCTAATCATAGTGTTTAAGCAATATATTTCAGCAATTTTTGTGATTTTTTTTATATATATATATTTCATCAGAGGCATGCCTTCCTACCTATGTGTTCAGGTTGCCTTCAGATCTAAATTTCTAGTGACCTTCTCTGGCAAGATGGAAGCTTTGTCATTCCTCAAGAAAACTTAATGTGGTTGTATATAACACCTTACCAGGATTACTACCATGCTGTATATTTATAATATGCATATCATGCATATCCAGACTTCTTAGGCATTACCTCAGAAACAGGAAGTTTCCGCACTTAAGTGAATGTGTCGTTTCATTTGAAAAACTAGTGCTGACACCCAAGTTTCCATATTTGCTTGTGAGCATGACTGATGAGTCTGCAGGCTGAAATGATGTCTGTTCATGGTATTGCTAAACAGAGATGGTGTCAGTTTTCTAGCATGCTTTTCGTCCTCCCATGTCCTGCACTTCTACTGGCATTAGAGTTGATTGACTCCAGCCTTTATTTACCCTTTACCTCTACTAAGACCTAATCAACTAAATGTTAGAACACTGGGGAATCTCAGTAGTAGAGTACATGTAGGGACTGGGGTTCTATATCCATTTTTTTTTTTAAGATAAATCTCATTAAGTTCTCTGTCTTCTGTGTGCAGAGTCCTTGGCTGAGAACTTGAAGGGTGATAGCGGATGATGGGATATGAATCTTACAAATGTAGAGGGCAAACTGCCATTCCATATCCTATTCAAAGTAGAAAATAGCACTTTCAAATGGGAAGTTTTATAGGAGATGGGGGATCTGAAAAGAGCCTTGAAAACTATCACTTTAAATCTGAGGGTGTAGTTCAGTGATAGACCATGTGCTAAGCATGTCCAGGGCCCTGGGTTCCATCCGCAGCACTGCCCACACGGCTGTGGCCACACATACACAACTATGAAGAATGTGAGTCAGATTTTATATGCGTAGATAGAAGAACAGATTCTGAAGAAGAGAGCAGTTAGAGACAGAAAGAATAAAACCAGGAAATACTTAGGAAGTGTTTTGGTTATGGACAAGGGGCCTGCGTTAGGTAATAGCAAGAAAGTCAAAAAAGTAAGTAATGGGCCATGCAGGGTGGGGGTGGGGGTGGTAAGTTCTAAAGCAAGAAATTGGATGGATAAGAAGAACATCCAGCATTTCTCAACAAAGAAGTGTTGTCTGAACTCCAGTGACATTTTTTTTGGTATTAAAGTTTCATTAACTAGATCTTTTTCTCATATTGTAAGGCACAGCACACAATGCTGTTTATTTACATAACATCTTCATCTAGCCTAGGGCTTCTCTACCTCGGCCGCATTGGCATTTGGGGTCATCCGTTGTGAGGCTGTATCAAGGATCTTTAACTAATCCCTAACCTCCAAGCACCAGTCGCCAGTAGCACCTCTCCTCCCTAGCTGTGTCAGTGGGAAGGGTCCCCAGACATTGCCATGTGTCCTCTGGGGTCAAGTGTATCCACATTTGGAGAGTAATGGCTTAGAGCACATGGGGAGTTCCTTTGGTATTTGAGAATGGTAGAGTCACACATTGAAAGCATCCATCTTTTGGGCCTACAGTGTGTTAGTGCTGTGAGGTTTTGTACTAGATCTTGAGATTAAGGTATTTCATGTCTGATGGAATAAACATACTAAGGAAAAATTAGGAAACCCGGATTTTTGGCTCAGGAACAAAAAATGTATGACTGAGGTGAAGTGGTCCACTTAGTCATACGGACAACACCTTCTCTTTTTCTTTTCATGATTTGCTTTGTTTCCACTGTGTAGCTCAGGCTGCACTGGCCTTTAACATTAGACCCTCCTGCCTCCAGTCAGTGCTGAGGTAACAGGTGTGTGCTCGCAGCCCTGCTGAACCCTCATCTCATCTCTTACATTCTTTGTGGTTCTGGTTCTGTATCCTGATCTTGCTGCTTTGTTCTTCCACAGTTGGACTAAAAATAAAACTGAAGCATTAAATTAAAAAGATGAGTTGAGGGGGGTGTGTGTGCTGCATTGTTCTAAATACTCTGATTTGTTTCTTTTCTAGATTATTTAAAGAACCTCCGAGAAGACTCTGTAGATCACAGAGACACCCAAGGTAACTAGCCTTTTCGGACTTCTTTGGTATAAAAGCTTTTGTATTATGTTCACTTGGTTATTCCTGGAAAGGAAAAAAATAAAACAAAACCCTTATATCAAACCCCTAGAACTAGAGGAAGTAGCAAAGTGCTGCTGGAGGCGGGACGGCAGCTACGGGAGACCCACCGGCCAGCCTCCAGGACAGCGGACCGGCCTTGCCTGATCAGCAGCTTCTTCCTGTGTGCTCTGTCATTCTGTTGTGCTGGATTCAAGCTGTACATGTCCATTTCTCCTTCTCTCAGAACCAGAGACTGGAGCCAGATGGTCTGTGAGGTCTTGTCTAGCTTGAAAATCACTTCCATGAAGTGACTAAACTACCAGTCTTTACTCTGTAAGAAAGAGCCCGTGTTTCCTGCTGCCTAACCACCCTCCTCCACCGTGGTACTGTGTGGGGACATGGAAGCAGAGACAACTAGAGTTTGCAGGGTAATCTTCCCTCCTCGCTAAGAATGTGTTTTTCTAGTCTCTCAGAGGCTTTGTTTGTGTGTGTGTGTGTGTGTGTGTGTGTGTGTGCATGTGTGTGTGGCGGGGATGTTTTTGAGACGGGAACTCTGGTAGTCCAGGTTGGCTTTGAGTTCTCTATGTAGCCGAGGATAACCTTGAGCTCCTGACCCTCACTGCCTCCATCTCTAAGTACTGAGGCTGCAGCTGTGAGGCACCAGTTCAAGCTCTGCTGGGGACAGAGCCCAAGGCTCTGCATGCTAGGCAGGCACTCCACCCATTAAGCTACAGCCCCAGCCCAAACAGTCACTTTTTAAAAATACTTATTTATTTATAACTGTGGGGTACATCGCATGCTACATTGTGTGTGTAGGTCAGAGGGCACCTTTGTGGGATTGGTTCTCTCCTTCCACTATGGGTTTTCTGGGAATTGAACACTGGTCCTCTGGAAGAGCAGCCAGTGCTCTTAGTCACTGAGCCATCTCTCCAGCCACCTCCCACCTTTTAAAAAATTCCTTTTAGAAAACGTGTAAGACTGTGAAACGATTTATGCTGGTGTGTCAGTCACTCAACCACAACTCCACTGTGCTTTTTATTTTTTATTTCCCCTGTTCGCATCCCCGGGGACGTCACAGCCACCTCTCGGGCCTCTCTTGCGTTTCAAAGTGTCTCTAAATGTGTATGCAAAATCTGTGTCATGCTTCATACATTGCTGTGTGTGTTTATTTGCATATTTTGCTTGAAACATCTTCCACATCTGTGAGCACTGCAGTCTATCTGCTTTGTCTTCTCATAAATGTATGTCGGGTGAAGCTGGTGTGAAAATATGAGGATTCTGCAACTCAGAGGAGTGACGTCACCCGTGGAAAGCAGTGTCTGGTCTAGTGAAGTGGGATGAGTTCCTGCTGAGTGTTAGCTGTTACTGTGGATAAGTTTAACATGCGCACTATCGTTATGAGTAACGAGTAACACGTAGATCACTGCCTCGGTAGCAGACATTGTGCTTCCTCATCTCAGTCACCCTAACTGGAGCAGCAGTGTCCTTTCGTTGATGAAAAGTGGGAAACAAATTGCAGCTTTCAAAAGATCACACAGGGGCTCTGGAGATGGCTCAGTGGTAGGAGCATCCGTTCTGCAAGCATGAGCGTCTGAGTTTGAATCCCCAGCACCCACATAAAAAGCCAGTAACTGTAACCCCAACACTGGGGGTGGGACAGATCGATCCTGAGAACTCACTGACAAATGGGTTTTTTTTTTCCATTTTGGTTTATTGAGTGAATCTGTCTCAAGACAATCTGTCTCAAAGTCCAAAGGATGATAAAGGGAAACACTGGGCATCCTGTTCTGGCTCCATGTGTTCCTTGCCCCCAGAGGGACCAGGAGAGTCCGCTCATAAATCAGAGAGGTGTATTGTTTATGTTTCACAAAATACTTGGGTTCTGAAAAGCATTAGGCTTACCATTTCACTTTGACCAACTGATCATTCCAGTGAAAATATCTTGACTTCCTCTGTGAAGGAAGTGGGATTACCTGACAGCCTTTGAAGAGGAAGGCGATGGGTCTGTCCCGAGTGAGGAAGCAACCTCAGCGGCTGTCTGGGGTGTGGAGGTGCAGGCTTGGCCTTGCCCCCTGTGAGGTGTTGCTGTTGGAGAGAGGAGTGTCACCTGTACTGATCCCCCCTTGCATGTGTAGCTCAGCAGCAGAGTTTTCCTGTCTCCTTAGCTGTCGTCTCAAAACCTTCAAGGGTTGGAAGTGAGATCCTCTTGAGTTGAATTTGCAAAGCTCCTGATTATTGGGAAGGTTCAAAATTTATCAGCTATGTGCTAGGGAGATGCTAGTGGAGAAGAGTGCTTGCTGCAAAAGCATGGGGACCTGAGTTCAGATCCAAGCACCCTTGTAAAAATGAACGTGGTCCATTCACAAACCTATGACTCCAGCATGGGGAAGAGGGGAGCTGAGACAGGCATGGATTGCTGGGCCTTACTGGCTGCCAGACGAGCTCCAGGTTCAGTTAAGACCCAGTGTCAAGTAAATAAGGCAGAAAGTGGCAAGGAAGGACACCTGATGTCTTCCTCTGGCCTCAGGACATATGTGCACCTGGACATGCATGTGCCCCTGGACACATACCACACACATAAATACCATACACACTCATACTCAAAATGTAAATACATGCTCAAAAATTATCAGCTAGATTCAAACAAACAGAAGAACAGATGTGAAAACTGGGTGAAAGGTAACAACCATGGTTCCTGAACACAGGCCCTGTGGTTTGTTTTCTACAATTTTTAGTAGTGATCCTTGAGATGAAGTCATTAAAACTTGTTAATAAACTCAGTAATAAAGTATAATAATGAACGTAGGCCTAGAACTTTGACCAGGTGTCAAGCAGGTTCGTTATCCCAGCACTGAGCACTGGGGCAGGAGGATGGCTGCGTGTTCTAAGACAGTACAGGCTATTTAGAAAGGCCCTGTCAGAAATAAAACAGAGGAAAGGAAAACAAGGAAGGCAGGCAGTGTCCATGCATCGTCCACATGACCCCAAGATGGCGATGGGTCATGAAAAGATAGCCAAAAGTTCTAGCCTCACACACACAAGCCCCCAGATTCCAGTCTCCCAGAAATTCCTCCACAGAGTCCCCACCTCTTCCAAACAGCCTCCCAAAACCTTCTCCAACTGTACTTTCCCCTTTTCCCTTCCCACCTATAACCCACCATTTGTCTAAGGGCCAAGTCTGTCACCACTCTATCCAGAGGTAGTCCTTTGTCCCTAGGGGGCAAATAAATCCCCTGTGTGCTAAGAATCTGGTGTCCGGGTGTGTTCTGTGTGGAGTCCGAGGTCCTTTCACCACGGCCTCTCATTTCTCCTATTCCTAATTCACATCTCTTTACGTCTGAGAGAGGAAGGCTGCACCCTGGCCCTCTTCTGGTTTTATTTTGCTTTGGTTTGGGGAGGTTTTGGTTTATTTCGTGCTCAAATTGAACTAGGGCCTTCAGCATGCAAAGTGCATGCTATATCATTGAGCTATACTTCTAGCTTCTGACTCTCTTAACTAGTTATTCCTTATAACTCCTGTTTGCTTTATCAGAATAATTTTCTCCAAGAAAGGTTGTATTAGGAAAGACTTCAGCAACTAGATATAATCCTTTTCTTATCCCTGTAAACTTCAGCAGAGTGATCACATCTCAGCAAAAGCCAACCCTGACACATGATCTGTGGTCTGGATTTGTTCATTAGCTGTTTGTTTTGTTTTGTTGCCTATTTTCCCCTGGTTGTACACCCTCACTGAATCTTATTGTCTATAGTTCTGGCTACTCACAGGCAACCAAGGTCCTCCCCAGGTTTAGTTGATGTGTAGTAGGTGCTGTGTCAACTGGAACTGTATAATGTTGGAATCTGTTCACTTCATTGGTCATGACCAATGCCCTTTCTCTTTCTGCATATTTTAGATGCCCTAGCTGTTGTGATAGAGGTAGCTAACCATGCCAATGACACCATGAAGCAAGGGGTAAGTATCTGGAAACCAAGGGGTTGTACACTATGGAACCTGGAAGTCCAGCCTTCATGTGCCCTATGTTGTCTTTCTGTAGGACAACTTTCAGAAGCTTATGCAAATTCAATACAGCTTAAGTGGACACCATGAAATCGTGCAACCTGGGCGGGTAAGTGTTTTAGAAGACCTCCTGCAGTGATGCAGTGTGTTTGGGCACTGTCTGTAGCTATTTTAGTTTTGAAAATGAGTTATGTTACTCTTCACTGACCTAATATGCATCCTTCTATCCACTCAAAACAGTGTGATGTAAGTCACAGTGACAAGCAGTCCAGTTCAATTAGGAGAGAAGCAGCGGACCCCACGGAGTGCTGATAAAGTGACTTAATGGGATCATGGGATTGTGTAATACCAACTGAACTCACACAGCTCGGAAGGCAATGCTATTTAAAATCTGTAGAGAGGCCTAGCAGAGGAGGAGATTGCTGTTTTAATGCTTTTAATGTTTTTAATGTTTTAATGCACAGAGCACAGGAGTGGCCTGAAAAATTAATTCAGGAAGTTGCAAATGCAATTGTCAGGTTGTTAGATGTCCCTCAAGATCACGTACACATAGGCATTTCTGTGTACGTCCACAGAATACCCCTGGGCAATATTGGATAAATGATTGTTATGTCTTGTGTTCTTTTTAAATTTCCTTTATAAGTTTTGCTTTCTTTCCATTTTATCTTTTTAAGAAAAAACTTAAGTTACATTTAAGTGTGGTGTGTGTGTGTGTGTGTGTGTGTGTGTGTGTGTGTGTGTGTGTGTGCAGGTCAAAGGACAACTTTTGGGAGGGTTCTCTGCCTTTACCGTGTAGGTCTCAGGGAGTAAACTCAGGTTATAAGACTCTGCAGCAATTACCTGTACCCACTGAGCCATCTCACTGCCTTTTTTTATCTTTTGAGACAGAATCTCATGTAACCCAGGCTAGCCTTGAACTTACATTCCTCCGGCTTCGACCTCCCAAATGCCAGAGTTACAGGGTGGCACATCTCCACATGCCTGGTTTCTTGAGGTGCTAAAACTCAAACCTAGAGCTTCATGCATGTTAGGCAAGAATCCTGCCAACTGAGCAAACCGTCACTCTCTTTTTTTCTTTAAAAATACTTATTTGTTCATTTTCATTTATGCATGAGTGTTTTGCCTTATGTGTGTAATGTGTACCATGTGCCTGCAGTACTCCCAGAGGCCAGAAGAGGGTGTCAGGTCTCCTGAAACTAGAGTTCCAGGCAGTGGAGAGTTATCTTCTGTAATAGCAACTAGTAATCTTATCCGCTAAGCCATCTCTCTAGCACCAACCCCCCCACACACACACACACCTCTTATTTTTTAGTTCCGTTTCTAAATCACTTATGGGGCTTACAAAGAAATCATGACCTTAGAAGTCACAAAGAAACTGTCTCTGTGACTCCCACAAAAACAGTTCAGGGAGAAGGATGTTGAAAGGAAATTCTATATGTTGTAGTTGTGTGGTGATGGTAGGGCTAACATTGTTTTCTTGGCTGGATTAGGTTTTTCTCAAAGAAGGCACTCTGATGAAACTGTCTCGGAAAGTCATGCAGCCCGGAATGTTTTTCCTGGTAAGAGGCTCTGTGTGGTTTGACATGACCAGGTCTTTGCTTAATGGAAAGCATGTATAACAGATGAGCTTAATGCATTCAAAAAACAGCTGAGTGGCATTTTAGGCAGTCATGTTGCTTGTTTCAAGCATAGGAAATGATGAGATCCGTTATGATGCTTGATTAGAATTTTTTTTCCTTTTAGTATTTAGTTTATTTCATTTTAAATTTGGAGAATTGCTTTAATCATTTATTCAGGCAGATTGTAGTACTTTAGTGTGATTTAGAATATGTGATTTAGAATCCATAAAACATTAAATTTGAAACAAGTTGGAAATGAAACACATTTCTTTAGAAATTGTCTGACAGGTAATCCTTAACTTCATTAACTTTAACTTCATGTGTGTTATTAAATATCTTTGCTGCTGAAATTAGTTTCTATAAGTGGCCTTGTGATATGTTTCTCCTTTCAGTTTAATGATGCCCTGCTGTACACAACACCTATGCAGTCTGGGATGTACAAATTGAACAACATGCTCTCGTTGGCTGGCATGAAGGTTTGTGTGCTCGTTAGATTTCCATTTACCCAGACATGTAGAAGAGAATCCCTAAGACAGTCGTCCTTCTCCACCATCACTTTCCTGATTCCCTTTCTACTGCTACACATCTGTTCGTCCCTGGCAGCGATCTACTCTTGCACTAATTTATTCAAGGAATAGTCATTGAGAATCACTATACACGAACGTAGTAAGAGATTCAGTAAAAAATACAAGGATGATTCATTTTGTCTGCTTCTTCCCAAATGTCCTGTGCCCCAAGACTTGGCAATAATATAGACATAATACCTGTAAATACACAGTAATGAAGGTCACTATAAAGGCACAGTTGACATTTTTAGGAATTAAGATGAGTGTGGCAGAACACACTTCCAATCTCACCCCTCGAGAGGAGGAGGCAAGAGAATCAGGAGCTCTAGGTCTTTCTCAACCACATAGTGAGTTCTAGGCAAACCTTCAGCTACTTGAGACTCTGCCTACACATAACAGTAATAAATAAATAATTCGTTTTGAGCCAAAGACAGGTTGGTAGTCTATACCTTTAATCTCCGATACACAGGAGGCTGAGATAAGAGGATCATTTGAGTTCAGGACCTCAAGACCAGCTAAGACAGCATAGTAGGTCTATCATCTCAAGTGTGTGTGTGTGTGTGTGTGTGTGTAATAATTTGGAGCTTTGAGCTCCTTATCCTCCAACCTCAATCTCCCAAGGGCTGGATTGATGTGAGCAACCATACCAAGCATTTTATGATTTTATAAATTAGAGTCTACTCTGTAGAACAGGTTAACTTAGAAATCTAGATTATCTTCTGTCTCGGCTTCTTCAGTGCTGAGATTACTGGTGTGAGACACCATAGAAGAGCATGCATGTTTTAGTAGGTGGGTGGAGGGGCTGGTATACTGTTCTTGATAGACTGCTGGGAAATGCCAAGTGCTACGTAATGAGACTCCTTCCCAAATAAAACATAAAGCAAAACCACCACCTGAGAGAGAATCAGGGAATCTTTCTGGAGAAAGACAGTGAGCCTTGTGGTGTAAGTTCCAGGCTGCCACACTGGGACACTGGCAAGAGCATTCTGTAGAGTGAGCATTGTGACCTAAGGCTTGGAGAAGGGGAAGTTGGGCCTGCATGTGCTATTTCAATTCTTCTGGAACATGGAATAGATGGCAGAGGATGGTAATAGCTGAAGCTGAGCGAGGAGTCTGGCTGTGGACATCCATAGCCAGGAGTCTGGGCACCTTCAGCTGCTGTTCACATGTCAGATTTGCAGCAGGACGAGTCCGTCAGAGAAATGTGCCTTCTTCCAGGTAAGAAAGCCCACCCAAGAAGCGTACCAGAATGAGCTGAAGATTGAAAGTGTGGAGCGCTCTTTCATCCTCTCAGCCAGGTAAGTCTCACTCACACCGCACACACATGTTGTTCACACTCACGCCGCACACACATGTTGTTCACACTCACACCGCACACACATGTTGTTCACACAACCGCACACACATGTTGTTCACACAACCGCACACACATGTCGGAATGGCATGCTGCCATTGTAACAGGCTCACAGAGGTTTGCTTTTTAATTTATTTTCAACATTTAGGTTAACTGCTAGGTAATGTATTTCTTCCTTTCCTAAAGCTTCTCTCCCACAAGCGTGCTCTTTATGCCATCAAGCACATGAAGAGCTGATACAAGAATGTGCTAGAAGCACAAAGATAGCACTAGTTCTCTCAGTAGAATAATAATGCTGGAGCTGTTATGCTGATCACTTTAAAAAGTATTTCTACAGTTTGACACAATGTGTTTAAGAACACTTAGTGCTTTATACTTTCCTAGAAAGATTCCATGCATCACTTAGCGTTCATAACCTATGAGGTAGTTATCTCATTAAAAATGAGGAGACTAAAGTACAAGAACGTTGAGTTGCTCTCTTAACACAGCTAACACAGCCAGAATAGAAATCAGTCTTTTGCTTTTATATCTATTGTTACTGTTGGGTATGATACCAGATTACCTCCAACTGAAACTTGTAGTGACTTATGTGTAATGGAAATGTGTCATGCGGCCTGGGCTTCATGGTACACACCTACAGTCATTCAAGATCATTCTCTACATAGTGAGTTTGAGGCCAACCTTGACTATATGATTCTCTGTCTCAAAACAACAGGAAAACTATAATGGAAATTAAGCATTAAGGAGGCCCAACGCTGTAGGGCTCACACAGAGACATAACTGTCTGCATTATACTTCACTCTCCTTTGTGTTTGTTAATTTGTTTGTTTTGAGGCCAGATCTGCTTGTGTGGCCTAGCTGGCCTCAAATTATCAGCAGTCCTCCACCTCTCATGTTTTGGGATTACAGACATGTGCCACCATTACCCACTTCAGTATTTTGTATTTTATAAACTAAAGTTTGTGGCAACTCAACATATAGTTTTCCAATGCCCTTTTTTAAAATTAAGATTTGTGTGTGTGTGTGTGTGTGTGTGTGTGTGTACTCACACAGAAAAGGACATCAATTCCATTGGAGTTGTAGTACAGGTGTTTGTGGAATTCTAAGCTTCTTAAGTGGGTTCTCCTGATTGCTTAGCAATACTTGTAAGTACTGAGCCATTTTCCCAGCCCCTTAGTGCCCTTTTTATAACAGCATTTGATGTCTTTCTCTGTCATAGTACTGTAATTCTCACAATATTTATTTTTTCATTGCTGTATCTGTTTTTGTGATCTACAATATGTCATCATTGATGTTGACATTTAATTGGTTTGGGGCACCATGAACATGCCTATGTGATGCTGAACTTAACTGAGAAAAGTATGTTTTTCTGATTATGAGCTGCTTGTTTTCCTATATTTCTCCCTCTCCTGTGTCCTCCCTATTTTCTTAGACAAAATGGCCCTACAATGGCCTGTAAGTATCCAATCAAAAGGAAGACACATCTCTCACTTTAAATGAAAGTGTGTCAAAAGCCCAGACAAGGTGAAATCTAGGCATTTGATGCCAGTTGGCCAAATTGTAAATGGAAAGGAAAAGTTCATGCAGACAATAAGTGCCATCCCCGACCACATGACTAAAAGCAGCCTTGCTGTTTTATGGGGGACATTTGAGTGGTGTAGGTAGACAATGAAACCAGTCATGGCATTCTCTTAAGCCAGAACCTTCTGTAGAGTAAGGTGCTTATCTTTCCAGTTCTGTGAAAGTCAGGAGAGGTGGAGACACTGCAGCAGAATGTTTGAAGCAAGCAGGGATTGATCCATGAAGCTTGTGCTGCATCTCATAACACGCAAGCAGACAGTGGAGAGGAAAAGCAGCAGGCACTGATAGAGAAGCTGCAGTGAGTTATCTAGAAGATGTAGCTGTGGTTATTGAAGAAGGTGGCCATGCCAACCAACAGATCTTCTGTGCAAATGAAATGGCCTTCCTCTAGTAGACGGTGTCATCTAAAGTCTCGATAGGTAGAGAGAAATCAACATCTGGCTTCCAGCTTATGTCTCCATGCATACTATCCTACTCCACGTCTCTCTGCTTTTTATAGGGAGCTCCTGTGCCTGGACTTCATTACCTCATTCAGTTAGTAATATGGAGCCTCTACCTTTGGCTAAGCTTTGTGCTAGGCATAGAGGTATGGTAGCTGATTAAAAGAGCCTTTCTTCACTAAGCTTGCATCCTACCAGGGCAGACATGCATAGCAAATATTAACCCAAGGAAAGTAAGGATTATTATAATTAAGTATAATACAGGAAGAGTACCAATTGTTATGAGGCTATCAAGTAAGCTAGATTTATGGGAGAAAGGACATGGAGATAGTCCTCAAAGGCTTGTTGTGTGCATTGACTTATGAAGGGTAGGTGTTAGATAATTAGGCAAAGAGAAAAGGAAGAGACTCCCGGTCCTTAGGAACAAGACTTCAAAGGTTATAAGATAGAAAGGATTATGTAGTACATTGCTAGGAAATGTAGGAGAGCTACCCAAGAGAAGGTTGGAGGGCCAGATGAAGTGGCATGCTCAACCTCCTTGTGGATTTGGGTCTTTAGCATAAGAGCCATAAGAAAATCACTTAATAGTTTATAACAGAGAATAATGTGATCAGAGAATTTCACTCCTTTGTGGACAACACTTGGAATATAGGTGATTGATTAATTGAACACAGAAGGTGAAAGAAAAGATTATTCATCAAGAGTCGATGGGCTGTATGGGCTGTAGGGTGGCGATGCCGTTCTCTGTGATAAGTAGCACTTGAGGGAGAGCACTTTAGGTTGTTACGCACATTGAACATGAGGAGTGTCAGCTTGGCGCACCGGCATGCCAGGATCTCGATGTCAGAGGGCAGCCTGGGCTGGATGCATATATTGAATGCCGTCATTCTGGAGATGGCCAAAGCTGAGACTGAGGGAGGATACACAGAGAGACCTCAGTTCCCTGTGAGTCGCTTGTAATTCTTAGGTCCTGTCAGCCTCTCTGCAGGCTTGCCCTGCCACTTAAGTAAGACAGTTTCCTCCTCCTACGCATGCATTAGATGCTAATTTTTCACCACAGTAAAGTACAAACCCTTAGCAGAAGCATATTTTGTGTGTCTGGTTGATAGCTTAGTCCCTAACTTACAGTAATTGCCCAGTAAGTGTAATTCAGAAGAGTCAGTAATATGGCCTTATACATCAGCAATGCATCCTGCAGTCAAACGCTGCCACAAACATTGGTGGTGAGGTCTGATATACCAGAAATCCCTTTGACTAGACAGTTTTTCCTCTCAGTAATTCATTGCAATTGAGAGGAAAATGATTTTACTTGACAAAAATTTGCCTTCTGACGGTATACACATTCTATAAAAAACAAAGTACTCATCCTGTTTGTCAGTTTGAGGAAGATGTGGATTCTTCTGCTAATCATGTTACAAAAGGCCCAGGATGTCAGCACTGGATGCTGCAGGCAAATGTGTGTGGTCTGTAAGAAATGTGTTATCAAGAGCTGGTAAACATTGTCTTGGCAGAAGCCCACACAAGAGAGTGCCAGGAATGATTAAACAAAAGAACAGCATATGTGACATGATTTGCACAGTCAAATCACATTCCGAATGCTCCCAGGGCTCCAAGAAATCCAACAGCAATTCTCAAATTAGCCATCTGCCTCTCCCTTTTCAGTTACTTGGAACAAAAAGCAGGCGGTGGTGGAAGGAGAGCTGGTAATGAGTCATGAATGTTTGCCTAGAAGTCCAAGTGTCTGTTCCTATGTTGTAGTTCTTCAGAGAACACACACCCAGTGACACTGGCCTGGTGATGAAGAGCTCGCCCTTCACCACACTTGGGTCTCATATCAGCTCATGATTTAGTAGCCTGTGGTCTGTAAAGCCAGTGTCTAACATTGCTGTTCCACAGTTTCCTTATCTGCACATGGGGGAAATGTCTAGTGATGTACTAAGTGGAGGTAAGATCCAGTGGGTATTCCGGGGACCCTGAAGATGAGAAATAATGACATTTGGGAAGCATTTAGTGCTGTTGGTTCAGCAGAGTAACTATCACTTGGCAGCTATCTTTGGCACTAATGCTGGAAGGGTAGATGTAACAGGCAGACTTTATTTGGCTAAGAGAGAAAAGTGTTATTTCTTGTTTTGATCTTTGTGTATAATGAAAATTTGGGAAATATATTAATTTTTAAATATCATTGGTAAATTTTTCTATCAATATGAATAAACATCCTAAGACACATTACCAGGGAAGTGCCACTACTGAAAATATTTATTATGGGAAAGGCAGGTGCTTGTAATTTCTTCTACAATAACAAGGGAGCTAGTACTGTAGATCACTGCTGGGTGTTTGGGTACTTGGATACTTGGTCTAGGATTCCTGAGGTCCTGGGATTGATCCTCCAGCCCTACAAAGGGGAAGAAAGACAGAAACAACCCAAAACCCAGTGCCCTGCGCCCATAGGTCTCCCTGTTCACAGTGGAGTTTTGTTTGTTTTTATTTTGTTATCATATGATAGAATTATTTATTCTTAAAATTAGAGCGAATAATACAATAAGCTACAAAAGTCAAGACTCTACCACTGATTTTCTTGTCTTACAATTTTTAAATCCAACTGTGGTCATGTCATTTTGCATACTTTAATATTGCTCTCCAAAAAAATACAGATTTCCTTAACATGTTATGATGGATTTATTTTATTACAATAGATTATAAGTTGATGTTGAAGTCTCTTGCCCTTTCTTCTCCATGTTTATGTATAGATTCACATATTTATATTACCTAACGTGTGCCTACAAGTTTTGAATATGTAAAACAAATTTCAAAGCTCCGGGAGCAAACCAAGAGACAGATGGGAAAGGAGCCAGGAACAAAGCAAAAATGAAATGGGAGAGACTTAGGGAAAAGGGTCGCAAACAGCAAAAATTTTCTCTCTCCAGAGAGAGAATTCCAATAGAGGGGAAGGGGTAAGTGCCTTAGTGGAGAGATACTCTGAATCACAGTGGAGAAGCATACAGCAGAGTCCAGTGAGCTGAGAGGCATAGCCTTTCCAGGTGATGGATGCCTAGGAGTATAGCCGTTTAATAAAGACACATGAGACATGCTTACATTCAAGCCTGAAACCTCCCCCAGAGAGCCCAGCAAGCCAGCCTCCAACCTTCTGCCTGTCCCAGCTGTTTATCTTAAAAAACCACTCCCTGCTCTCCCTTAGAAATCTCCTTGTACGATTCACAATGAATGGTTTTACTCCTCCCAGACCTTTGACTGTCTGGGAGTGTCCACGCTTATAGTGGATTGACCTCCTGCACAAAAGGACATGACCACACCTGTCAGCCTTGTCCACGTTTATGGTGGGGTAGCTTCCGGACAACAGTAAAGGCCACGCCCCACCTAATGCTGCCTCTGTACCCATGTGACCTCTTTATCAGCAAGTTTGTTTACATTGAGATAAGGGAGAACAGTTTTTATTTACATTGGAAAGCAGGCCTTTTTAGTGAAGAAATCATATTACAGGAAACAAAACATTACACAAAACAGTGAATACAATATTTAGAGATATGTTCAAATATTCTCCCAACACAGGAGGGCATGGGAGGCTCCAGGGGACAGAGAGGACACTTGCTGAGTAGCCAAGGAGAGATGAACAGTTGGAGCAGGTGGAGAGGCAGCTAAAGAACTGAACTCTAAAATTTGGAGTTGAATATGGTGGGTGGCAGAAGCCAGAAGAAACAAATGATCCATATCTTAGGAGATGTATGTGAGGGTATGAGCACCAGGTATATGAGGGGGGGCCAGTAAAGAAACTGCTGACGTCACCAACTCCATGATATGGTAAGGCTTTTATTGTAGATGAGACGGGGAGAGAACATAGCTAGAAGCATCTGGGAGAGTCCAGAGCAGAAAGAGAAAGAAGTAGACTGGACATGGCCAGGGCTAAGGACATGCAAGATCAGGAGAAATAGAACATAGCTTGGTGAGAGAGTAAGAAAGTAAGAGAGAGTGGAAGTGGGAGAGAGAGAATATATAGTGAGAATAGAGGACAAAGGGAGAGAATCTTGACCTTCTGAAGAGAACAAATGGGCGTCTGGGAGGAAGGGAGCCTGAGGAAGTGAAAAGGGCCCTGCTAGCTTTGTGACCTCGAGGGGGCTGGAGCCAGTGTGGGCTTTGTCCCTTTGCCAGAAGTAAGGGAAATGACTCCTTTTCAAAGACGGGAACCAGATTCACAAGCTCCTGAGGAATACCGGCTTTTATCTAACTGCCAGAAAGCCTACGGTCCCGGTTAGCTGGGATTAGACTCAATTTTGGACAAGTCGGTGGGCCTGCCCTTTGTGGGGCAGATGGAGTACCCTTTGGAGCTGACTGTAGCATTAGTTGCCAGGGGAGAAGGAAAGGAAAAAGAAAAGACAGAAGGACTCAGTGTTGACATCTGCTTGATGCAATCTTTTGCCCCATCAGTTCTGCCACAGAAAGAGATGACTGGCTGGAGGCCATATCCAGGTCAATAGAAGAGTATGCCAAGAAAAGAATCACCTTCTGCCCCAGCAGGAGTCTTGATGAGGTATTGTGGTCCTCTCTCTTTCTGGGCTTGCTTTCAGTTTTTTGCTTTTCATTTGACTGTAAAGAGTTCACAGAGGTTTAGAGAAGGAATCTATTTTTCATAGATGGGTTGGAGGAGGTATATGTTCTCATAGTTTCTCCTAGTTATAAAACTTAAGTGTAGGAAATTTTACTTATTTACGTTTGTGTGTATGTGTGTCTGTCTGTCTGTATCTGTGTGTGTATGTCTGAGAGTGTGTTGATGGGGAGTATGTGTGTGTGTCTGTGTGGTGTGTCTCTGTATGTTGTAGGGATTGAACTCAGGGTCTTAAACTAAGCATGTGCCCTACAACTAGCTCCGTCTCCAGATTTCACTGTAGGGAACTGAGAGAGCATGGAATAGCTTAAGGAAGAAGCCAATTGTCTCAGCATCAGAAGCATCTTTTGCAGATGATTTTGCAGCAGAGGATTTTCTAATATATCTTATCCTAATATATTGAAGTCTTGAGAAATAAAATAGTCCACTTTTCCTTCCAAATCCTTAATGGTGCTCTCAGCACTGTGGAAACCCACTAGAAACACTTGATTCTGTCGCATGCCATGTGTACCAAGGTGATAATCAGAAGATATTCTTCTTCTATAGGTGGACTCAGAAAAGAAAGAGGAAGTTAGTCCCCTTGGGTCAAAGGCTCCCATCTGGATTCCTGATACCAGAGCCACCATGTGTATGATTTGCACAAGTGAATTTACTCTGACCTGGAGAAGACATCACTGCAGGGCCTGTGGAAAGGTCAGAAGGGACAACATCTGTCCCTCTTGTGATTTTTATGGCTCTGGGCTATGCACAGTGAGGAAATACTTCCCTCAGAAGCCACTGTAGTATACAAAACAGGGAAAAACAGTAGTGGTGAAAAATACAGATGTTGTCTTGTCTGTATATCTGTGGTTGGAGTAGGGCTATTGAAAGACTCTTCCTCTACCCTCCACCCACAGCTGCAATATAATTGCAGTCATAGAGAACTTGTATTAAAAAATGAAAACTAAGCCCAGCATGGTGGCACATGCCTGAGGTCTCAGCCCTTGGAAGGCTGAAACAGGAAGATCTCAGCAAATTCAAGGCTAACCTTTTTGTCTTCAACTAAAACAAAACAACCCCCAATTCTGGTAGACTCCTGGTAGACTCTTATTTAAGACAGCTTAGTGTTTCAGCCATCTTCATGTAGACAAGGGTCAGTAGGACAGTTTCTATGTAGCTTTAGCTGGCCTGCAAATCACAGCATAGGCCAGGCTGGCATTAAGGGCGTGTGCCATCACACTTGACCCAGTAAATCAAACTCTAAAGAGGGAAGGTTTACTTTGGATTACACTTCTGGACTTTAAGTCCCATGATAATTGGGCTGTAGTTTGGAGGCTAAGGTAACACATCCTTGTGCCAAAGACATGACCCCACAATCCTCTGAGGCATATCTCTAAAGGTACCCTCCCCTAATACCCTATTAAAGTTTCTACCACCTCCTACTAGTGTCCCACACATGGGTCTCTGGAACATATTTTCGATCCGTGCTGAAGTCCAAACTTTCATAATTTCTCTAGCAGAATGAGCACAGTAACAGAGGGCTCCTCAAGGGCTGACCAGGGTCCCATAGCCTGGTAGAGCTGTGGAGAAGGGGTCCTTGCTGTGACAGGGATGGTGCTCAGGATGAGGGCGGTCAGTGAGGTGACGGAAGTTCCTCCGCACTAGGCAGTGCTCTGAAGGCCTGTGTGCCTTAGCTCTGCTGAGCACATATTTATGAAGCAAGCACTCAGTGCCGATGCATAGTCTTTTAATATGGCTGTGTAAGTCAGCTCACTACATGCCTGAACACCGTGCGATAAGTGAGATTCGGTCACTGTTAAACTCTTTTGGAAAATGGAAAGTGCTAGAAAGTGCAGCTTTTTTTAATGTCATGTAACCAAAAGTTTTTCTGAGTGAAATAATTGCAATGTGTTTTCAGATTGTGTGCCAAGCTTGCTCATCAAATAAGTACGGCTTGGATTACCTGAAAGGGCAGCCGGCAAGAGTCTGTGAACACTGCTTCCAAGAGCTGCAGAGATTAGGTAATGCAAAGTAAACACTTAAGCGATTCTTCCCTTCCTCAGATGCTGTCTCCTGAAAGAACCGGTTTGGCGAAACGGCGTGATTGCTGGACTTGAGTCCATGGTAATTCCAAGTTGGAAACTGGCCTGAGCACTTTTAACAATGTGGACTGGTTTTACTATTAAACTAATCATTGAAGTATTACTATTATTATAGAATGAAATACTTAACACGGTGAAAAGGTAACTGGTGAGGTATTTCAAAGTTTCAGCTGACTGTTTCTCATTTCTACTCATTTAGATTTATTTATTTCATGAGTGTGAGTGTTGTGCCTGAGTGAACATACTGCCCACATGCATGTGTGGTACCCTCAGAGGTCGGAAGAGGGTGTCGAGCCCTGGAACTAGCTAAGAGTGGTTGTAAGCCACCATGTGGGTGCTAGGCTCTGAACCCAGGTCCTCTGCAAGAGCAGCAGGTGATCTTAAAGATTCAAAGAGATAGGCCATCTCTCTAGCCCCCGTTTTTCATCTTTGAGATGACTCTCCCTTTCTTTTTTCACCCCACTCCCTAGAAGTATGAGGGACCAAACCCAGAACTTTGCACATGTGAGGCAAAGTGCTGCATTACTTTATTCCTTTATTTACTTCTTCACTGAGATGGTTTCCCTGTGTAACCCACATTAGCCGGGACTCTGAGCCTCGCAAGTGTCTCCACCGCCCCTGGCAGGTGCAGCTCTTTAAACTAATACAAGGTGTTCACTATCTGCCTGTTTACTATCTGCAAGCATTATTTGCCCACAGGCAAAGTAAACTCAGCTTCTGAAAGGTCAGGATCTAAATTCTAAAAGCATTATCTTTTATATCCATGAAAAATAGCTTCTTATTAGGAAAGAGGCATATCTATGTGAATAAAATTAAATGACGTGCTATTTGAGAATCCCTGTTTTTATAAATCAGTAGTTACTGTTTACATAGATCTTGTCAGTTTTGTCTCAGAAAGCCTCACTTGTCTTGATTTCTTCTCACTTAACATGATTTCTTCATGTCAACCTCAGTAAGGTCTAGATTACTGCAATAATCTTTCTGCAAGTCCCTCGTCCGCTTTCTAAACTGTGTGGGATGAATGTAGCTTGGCGGTTAAGTTCCTGCCTAACATTTGCAAGGCTCTAAATTTGATCCCTAGCACCATGTAAAACAAAACTATGAAACAAAAAATTACTGATTTACCCAGGCAGTGGTGGCACGTGCCTTTAATTCTGGCACCCCGGAGGCGGAGGCAGGTGGATCTCGGTGAGTTCACGGCCAGCCTGTCCTACAGAGTGAGTTCCAGGACAGCCAGAGTTACAACAGAGAAACCCTGTCTCAGAAACCCCTCCTAGAAAGAAAGAAAGAGAGAGAGAGAGAGAGAGAGAGAGAGAGGGAGGGAGGGAGGGAGGAAGGGAGGGAGGGGTAGACAGAGAGAGAGAGAAAGAAAGAAGGAAAGAAAAAAAGAAAAAGAGAGGGAGGGAAGAGAGAGAGAGAGAGAGAGATCGATTTAGAGCTAAGCAGTGTAGCTCACCCTTGTAATTCCAGCACTCAGGAAGCTGAGGCCAAACTGTTTATACCCTCCCTAGCCTAAACAGCATTCCAAATTACTTAGAGCCACCCCACCCCATTCCCCCACTAGCTTCATTATCCAATAAGCAGATATTTTGGTTCATACTTCGCTGCTATTGTCCATATCAACCTCTTTAAATCAGTAGGGAAGTTTGTAAAATTGATAGAATACTTGTATGTTTCAAAATTTATTTATTTACTTATTTATTTATGATTTATTGAGATAGAGTCTCATGTAACGCAGGTTAAGGTTGAACTCGCTGTGGTAAGCAAGGTCGTTGAATTGTTGATCCTTCCTCCATCTCCCACGTGCTGGGGTGACAGACATTTCCCCGTGCCCATCTCCATCCCAGTGACTTTTTACTTTGTTTTGGTACTGAGCATTTGAACCCAGGGCATTGTACATACAAAGTAAGCACCCTGTCACTGAGCTGTGTCCCAGCTGTGCCAGAATTATAATGACACAGAAATGTGATCTTTTCACCTGATTTGTAGTTCAAAAATTCTACATATAACCAACTCACCTCCCACTCAGCTCTCCCCTTGCATCTTCGTTTCTTGGGAGCCCTTTCATGGTATCTTGTGCATCATCGTTTACTAGCTTTAGTAGCAATGCTGAGCGCTTACTCTTGCTACATGCGTATACCTGCTTTGTTATAGATCACCAGCTGTCCCCTAGGATTGGATCTCCTGGAAATCACAAGTCTCCTTCAAGTGCCTTGTCATCAGTCTTCCACAGTATCCCATCAGGGAGGAAGCAGAAAAAAATCCCAGCTGCTCTCAAAGAAGTAAGTGTTTCCATTAACTTGATGAGGCTGGGTTTCGTAAGAGAGGGTGTCATTTCCCATTACTATTAGAGCATGAGTTTTAACACTCTGATGGATATAGGGGGTGCCTAGCAGTCTTTCTTCAGCTTCTTTATGGCCTGAGTCATTGAGAAAAACGCTGCAGAAAGTTTTGGAGAACATTTTACTGCAGTCCAGAAGTAGAAAGTAGTCAGAGAAGCTATTTTAAAGGGGTCCTTTACAGGTGGGAAAGCACAGACTTGTTTGGACCATTTCATTAGCTTTTACTGATATGCACTGTTTGGTTTGGTTATATATTAAGAAGTTTAGGTCAACTGAGAGAATGCTTATAAACTATCTCTTCAGTACTTCAATTTCTGAGTCTAAACTTTACGATCATAACTTTGAGATTCTTGTTAGACATGATGGCTTGCATGCCTATAGCTAGCTATTCAGCAGGCTGATCTAGGAGGGTCACTTGACCCTAGAAGTTCAGGGCCAGACTAGGCAATACAGTAAGGCCCATCTCTTAAAAAAGAGAGATAGAAGCAGGAAGATCAAGGCCACACCTCCACAGTAAGTTGAAGGCCAGCTTAAGTTACGTGAGATCCTGTCTTAAGAACTCATACACAAGCAAAGGTGATACAAGTTTTGTGAACCAGGTAATTAAGTTGGTTAGTGCTGATTCTGTTTTTGAAAAGACAATAGAGGGCTATTCATAGATATTCAGCGCTGAATGATTATTTTGTGGGGCACATAAATTAATTCTAGAAGAGGAATGTGGGCCAGTTAGATTGCTCAGTGGTTAAAGGCTCTTGCTGTCAAGCCTTACAGCCTGGTTCAGTCTCAGTCCTGACAGCCTAAGTTTAACACCATGGCCCACATGGGAGAAGAGTAAAGAACTAACTCCCACAGATTTTTTTGGGTTTTTGGGTTTTTTGTTTGTTTGTTTTTGTTTTTTGTTTTTAAGATAGAATCTTACTGTGTATCCTTGGCTGACCTGAAACTTGCTGTGTAGATCAGGGTGGTCTCAAACTCACTCTGCCTCTGACCCCTGAGTGGTGAGATAAGGTATGGACAACAAGCCCAGCCTTTTTTTCCTTAGTGTTTTGAGACAGGGTTTTTGCTCATACTGGCCTATAACTCATTATACATTCCAGACAGGCCTTGAACTTGAAATCCTCCTGCTTCTGCCTCCCCAAGTGCTAGGATTAAGGCATACACTGCCATGCCCAGCTGTGCGTGTGATGAAGGGTGGAGCAGGCGGCTGGCATATACATGTATGGGTTTGTGTGTAAGAGGTCTGTGTGCCAGATGTCCAGGTTGGGTGTCTTCTCATGCTGCCCACCTTGTTATTTTTAGACAGTCTTTTCCTGACCCTGGTTCACAGGTTCACCAAGCCCTGGGTCTTCTCGTCTCTCCTGAGTGGGACTGCAGGCACACACCATCTGCCTGGCCTTTTCTGTTCTCATGCTAGAACGGCAGGAACTTTTTTTTTTTTTTTTTTTTTTTACTAAGCCACCCCATTTCTGTCCACTTTTAAAATCTAGAGTCCATATGAGAGAAAATATGAAATATTTGTCATTTTGAATATTACTATCATTTTTCATAAAAAAATTTTAAAAAATTCAACTTTTTACTGTTTTGTTTTGCTTTACTTTTGAGAAATGTCCTCACAATGTATAGTCCAGTCTGGTCTGGAGCTGCCTTTTTCCCTGGTGCTGTGATTTTAAAATTTCCAACAGCTGCTTGTTTGTTTGTTTTAATACAGCATCTTGCTGTGTAGCCTAGACTGATCTTGAACTCATTCATATAGCCCAGACCAGTCTTGAATTCATGGTAATCTCCCCACTTCAGCTTCCAGAGTACTGGTATCGCAAGTGTGTGCCATCACGCCTAGCTAATTTCAACTTTTTACGAAGGAAAAATGAGCTGGGTTTAGACCAAATTGTGGGAACAAGGACCAGTACTTAAAATCATCCCCATTAATGGGATTTTCTAGTGGGGCATGGAGGCTTATCCCTTAGTAATCACAGTGCAGGAGACTCTCTTGCTCTCTCTCACAGCAGGACCTCTCTGTGTAGCCTTGGCTGGTCTGGAGTTAGCTGTGTAGGCCTTGCCGGCCTCAGAACTCACAGGGACCCACCTGCCTTTGCCCCCCAGCTCACAGGGACCCCACCTGCCTTTGCCCCCCAGCTCACAGGGACCCACCTGCCTTTGCCCCCGAGTGCTGGGGCTAAAGGCGCGTGCCATCATGCCCAGCTTGCCATTATCCTTTATTTTAAAGTAAATTTTGTATTTAAGAATTTATTGCATGGTTTTTAGAAAGTCCAAAACATTATTCTAGGCCTTGCATTAAAGGTTTAAATAATTTTATCCTTGCAGCTGACCAAAAGAAGAGCAACAGATAGCATATGTGGTCCCCAGAATGCACCCTGAGAAAAGCATTTTGTAGGCACTGGAGTATTTCTCTTCTATCAAACCAGAGAACACAGCTGAGCCCACAAAGACATAAATGCAGAAGCACATGCAAGAACAGGCAAGTCAGGGAAAGCTCTAGGATCATCTCTAAAAGGAAGAGTTTTTATACCATGTTGATAGAATTCAGACTGTAGGATGCACACTCGAGAATGTCAGGTCCAAAGGAAACTCCAATTCCTCAGACTCCAAAAGACAGTCAGAATATCCAGAAATAAGCTCAACATGGACTATGGGAGGATTTCTGACAGTTAGATAAAAGCCAGCATTCCTCAGGATCTTGTGAAACTGGTTCTCATTTGCCAAAAGGAGCCATTTCTCTTACCTCTGGCAGAAGGGACATGTGGCTACCCAGGTTTCTATCAGCATATCAAAGTGCTTGGTGGCCTCCAGTCTTCCTCAGTATCACAAGTTCCTGTGGCATGTTTCTAAGTCCATGCTAACATCCTAGCCCTTGTCACCTTCCCCTGCAGCCTAAATTCCCTCCTGCTCACAGGGTCTTATAACCCAGCCATTCTCACTATGTTCTCTCTCCCTGCTATTCTCCACACTCTGGCCCTGGCCTTGTCCAGTCTGCTGGCCATGTTCAATCTCCTTTTCTCTCTCTGCTCTGGACTCTACCAGATGCCTCTGGTTGTTCTTTCTCTCATATCTACAACAAAAACCTTAACCATATCGTGGAGCTGTCATGTTGGCAGTTTCTTTACTCACATGGAGAGAACATATCAGCAATTTCCTTATTGCACCCCTTTAATACAGATAACACCCACTTGCCTTTCTGAACTGTTACGGTTGTTGCTTTCAACAGCTAACTCTGCTTTTTATTTGTTGTTTGTTGCTATTGAAAAGTTGCCTGAACAACTGCACTAACTTCCTTTTCCAGGTATCAGCAAACACAGAAGACTCGACTATGAGTGGCTACCTGTACAGATCCAAGGGCAGTAAAAAGCCATGGAAACACCTGTGGTTCGTCATCAAGAACAAGGTGCTCTATACGTACGCTGCGAGTGAGGTAAAGCGGACTCACAAGGGAGACTCTGGTCCTATCTAAGCTTGTTGTGGGGTTTGTTGGAGAGCGAGGATGCACATGGGGCCCTGGGTTTGCCAAGCAAGGGCTGTGTTTGACACAGGGACAGTGGTGTTTGATAAAAACAACACCATGCAGCAGGGCCCCACACAAGAGGTTTATTGGGGTGGGGTAAGACATCAAGCATCCACTTCCAAAAGGGGGAAGGGCGGGGGTGGAGAGGGCAGGACAGCAGGGGGAATGGCACGGCAGAGAGGCAGAGAGAGTCTGAAGCCCACCAGGGCTCATACGGGAATCGGCATCAGTCCCTTGCTGGTGACACAAGACAGGCGGCTGGGGGCAGGTATAGTGCAGGTACAGGGCTTGGAGGCTGTGCCATTGTGATACCTGGGAACAGAAGGTAGACGTGTCTCTGGAGCTGGGGTGTGGTTGTTGGGTGAGTTCTGGGGTCTTGGAGTGCGGCCAGGCAGCTTTGGAAATTCTTGACAGTGTTGCTGATTTTTTGCTCTTTGGTTTTTGAGACAGTGAGTCACCTTATAGCGCAGGTTGGTTTATAACTAACCATGTTATTGTCAAACTCTCAGTCATCCTCCTGCTTCAACCTCTCCAAAGCCAGGATTACAGGCGTGAGCCACCAAGACTGGACTGTTACTCGTACTTTTGATGTGAACAGTATTTTTCTTTTTTTCATGAGGTCTTATTCAAATATTAGGAATTCCCCAGAGTACTAAAATGCAAATGTTTCTGTTGTTGTGACTGCTATTTCACACAAGACAGAGATTACCTTTCTTCAAGCCTTTCTTGGATGTCCCCAGCTGGTACTGATCAGGCATCAGTACGAATAAGATAAGCTTTGTCATAAACTGTCTTTAACCTTCCTGGGGTCCTGTCCTTTTACCCTACCAGGTTTGTCTTTCTGTAGCCTATGAAAACCTCTGGGGAAACTGGGTATGGTAGTAGCACATGTGTTGGAAGGTAGAAGGAGAACCAGAAATTCAAGATCAGCCTCAGTTACATGAGGCTACCTTGGGTTATATGAGACTCTGGAAAGAAGGGAGGGAAGGCCAGGCATGGTACCATATGCCTTTAATTCCAGCACTTAGAGACAGAGGCAGGTGGATTTCTGTGAGTTCTAGACCAGCCAGAGTTACATGGTAAGATCAACAAACAAAAAGTGGTAGGTAGAGTAAAACAAAACCTCTGGAGAATTGAGGCAGGAGAATTACTGTGAGTTCCAGGCCTGCTTGGGCTATGGAGTGAGACACTGTCTCAACCAACAAGAGTCCCAGAGTTCCTTAGTGGGATCTGGGTAAGCCACTGACTACTCTACTCCATTATGCGTCTCCATCCATAAAATAAATGTAAGATAGATCATCACCTACCTTCCTTGGCTACAGTGGAAACTGTGTGAAATGCGATGGATCTGAGCATGTTGAAAACTAGCAGGTGGCAAGCAGGTGGCTCACTGCTGATGAAGTAAAGGTAAGCTGTTAGAATTAGTGTTGTGTATGAAACTGAGCTGTATAGATCAAGACCTTTCTTTCTTTACTTATGTATTTATTTCCTCTCTTTTTTTCTTCATTCCCTTCTTTCATTCCCTCCTTCTGTCCCTCCCTTCCTTCCTTTTTTTTTCTTTCTTTTCCCTGAGACAGGGTTTCTCTATTATAACTCTGGCTGTCCTGGAACTCACTCTGTAGACCAGGCTGGCCTCTAACTCACAGAGACCCGCCTGCCTCTGCCTCCCAAGTGCTGGGATCTTTTAAAGGCATACACCACCATCTTCTGACTGGATCAAGACTTTTCAAACCTGAATTATATCTCAATCTAAAAGCCTATCTATCTTCCTTTGTCTGTTTCTAAATTAGGATGTGGCAGCTTTGGAGAGTCAGCCTTTGTTAGGATTTACCGTCACTCAAGTCAAAAATGAGAGTTCGGAGTCAAAGGTGTTTCAATTACTGCACAAAGGCATGGTGTTTTACGTGTTTAAGGCAGATGACGCCCACTCCGCTCAGAAGTGAGTAATGCAGATTTCCCTGTCTACAAGAGATTCTAAACTGTTGTTTTCAATGACATTTTAGAAGCATAGATGACAACTCAGAATTTAAATCAGAGACCCAAATTAGATTTAACCTGTTATTCGAAGGACTTTAAAACAGAGGATGAAAGAAATTGGATAGTCCTATCCAGAGTGTTTGTTTGCAGTGACCTGGGAGGAAGCACTTGGAGCTCTGCTCTCACTGAGGCACAGGTACAGCAGAACCCTCTCCTTCAGTGTGGGCAGGAATTTCCCATCCAATTGTGCTGTGGACTGACAGGACTTAAAACAGCTCTTAGCTAACTTCCTACTTTGCAGGAAAAGTCCAACACACTAAGACTCACTGGCTGTTTTCCGGGACTGAGTAGAAGGAATCAACATTTTAGATAGTCAAGGCTGAACAGTCTCTTCAAAATCCTAGCAGGAGTCTTAATTTTAGGTGTTAGGAGACTGTTTAACCTGAAGGTGTGTACCTGTAAATCAAGGTCCTTCTGAACAATGGCTCAGCTTACCTCTCATTTGTTTACTGTAAACAGCACATTGCTGTTTTCAATAAGGGATGCTTTAAAGTTAATTGCTTAGAGATGCAAGGAAGTCCTTTGAGAGTACGCAGGGCAGGCAGTTTTGTAGGCAGTTAAGAGTTAATGTGCTAGAATTGCATATGTTCCTGAAGACCAACCAGACACAGTGCTGTTCTCTGAAAGACTCCCCTGCCTCCCTCTATTTTAGGATATGCACCAATGGATACTGTTGATCCAAACAACTCCTTCTGGGTATTAAGAATTATCTTTGCTCTTTGGAGACAAGTTTTAGACTTACTGATTTGTTTTTGTGTGTATGGTTGTTTGCCTGTATGTATGTCTGTATCACATGTATGCCTGGTGGAAGTCAGAAGGGATGATCAAGCTCCTCTGGAACTGGAGTTACATGCAGATGGCTGTGAGCCACCACGTGGGTGCTGGGAACTGAACCTGGCTTCTCTAGAGCAATCAGTGCTCTTAAGTGCTGAGCCATCTTTCATCCCCTGTGAGACTTCTTAAAAGCATTCTATTATAGTACAGTATAAGCTTTTAATACCTAAAATCTGAAGTTTTGGGAATTCTGTCCTTGAAATTTGAGCTGAATGCGTTATGGGTTACTCTTAGACTTAGTGATTTCAGAGGTTCGTGGCTCACTCCAATCCTTTTTCCATGAACTATTAGTGTAAGAAGTCATTTGTCAGTGAGTGTGGGGGTGGGGTGGGTTTTAGGGAATCCAAGTAGCAAAGAGCAAGCGGAGATAGCCCAGGTGTCTTCTGAGTAACTGTAGCTGTGCGTTACCAGATGAAACTTGGAGACTCCAGAATTTGTGATGTCTATGGAATTTTGGAAAGCTTTTGTATTGTATGTAAATTCTTGATCTTAGAATAGACTAAATGCCGTGTCATTTCCCTTTTATTGAGAAATTTAGAACAGAATTCGGTTGAGGGAACATATAATGGAATTTTGGTTGGTAGAGTCGAGGGGAAAAACAGGACCAGAACTAGTTTCCCAAACACACTGAGTCAGAACACCAGAAAAAGAGAGGAAAGGAGTTGTGATAAAGGCCTTTGTTGACATATCCCTTCCAAAGCCAAGTTTTATATATATTCATATACATTTAAAATGTCTTTATTGTGTGTGTGAGTATGTGGTTAGCATGGAGGTCAGAGCCAGTTCCCACCTTCCACCATGTAAGTCCCAGGGACTAAATTTGGGTTGCAGGCTTGGGTGGCAAACACCTTCACCACTGTGCCCTGTCACTCATCCTAGAACTTTTACACATGAAGTAGTGATGCCACAAAGAACACATTTTCCAGGCCAAGTGTTGGATCAGATTACCAAATAAAGGGTAGCTTTCTATGTGAAAGAACTCTAGCAGTTGTATCACATTCACAAGTGTGACAGGGTTGAATTTCAAAAGTCTAACAGGTGTCTCTTCTCACCAGGTGGATAGAGGCATTTCAGGAGGGCACAATATTGTAGCAGTATCGGCTTCATTTCCTCTGTGATTCGGACAAGGTGAAGATTCAGCAGAATGGAATAAAAGCTACTCAAAAGCCATGTAAAAATGAACCCTGCCTGGATCAATCCACCTACAGTCATTATGAGATAAATTGTTTTGTTAGGTATATATAGTTCTTAAAAGTATTTTTTATGTATGTTATTTATTAAAATGTTGATGTTTACTTGCTGGTCAGAATTGTTTCTGAGACTCACACGGAATTCTAAAGTACTGTTTAGAGACTGGGAACTTACCTTCAGACTGTGTGCTGTGTACTGCTGATATGCCGTCTCTTGTTGTCTCTGCCTTAATCGTGACTGTCACTATTGGAAAGCCTTTACAAGTAAAACACACTTTAGGTAGAAAGTTTTCATACAATATTTGGTTTATAAATGACAATTAAAATTGCTGGAAATGCATATTTTTGAGTCACTAAACTTAGATGGAAGTTTTCCCCTCCCCCTAGATGAAATTTTTTATATTGCAATAGAGATGCACATAGCCAGCTTCTACCTCAGTAACTGAAGTGAAATTCCAGGAGAGTCTGTACTAGTAGTGACTGTCCCCAGCCTCCCTGCTCCCAACAGGATCTTACTAATTGCCAGGCTGCCCTTGAACCAATTGTGTAGTTCATACAAGCCTTGAGCTACAGTCCTCCTGCCTCAGCCTCTGGGCAACTGGAGTTATAGGCCTCTCATCTGTGATTACCTCCATGATCAGTCTTTATTTAAAAATTCCAGTTCAGTGTAAATGTCATTGTCTTTTCTTAGTTTTCTGAGATAGGAGCTTACTCTGGAACCCAGGCTGGCCTGGGACTCACCTATTTCACATCTTAAGTGCTGGGATTCCATGTGTGTGTCACCAAGTTCAGTGATTTATGTTTTAAAAAACCGAGTATGGCAAGTAACAGGTTACCCAATACTCCTTACTATTCTTAGGAGTTCTGAGCCCAAGTCAGTGGTGGTATTTAAATCTAAAATGTCAGATTTTCTATAACTGTATTTTAAAAGTGATCTGAAATCATGATAGTATTATTCTATTTTTTAAGGAAATTTTATGATACTTTGATTTGTTCCCCTTGGCTTTTAAAATTTACCCTCTCTCCCTCTGCCGCCTTTTGAGACACAGTCCTTCTGTGCAGCCCAGCCTGACCTCACACTCAGTGTCCCACCCCAGCTCCCATGTACTGGGAGTATAGATGCATGCTCCCACACTGGACTCTGCTTTATTGTCTGTGCCTCTCATTAGGAAAGTCTAGTCACATTCTTAATACACGTTACCGTTTAACATGTAAACCCCACTGCACATGAAATTGTTGATTAGCAGCAGCAGAATGAAATCAAACATACTTAAAATCGTCTCAGTGTTTAAATATTTGTTGACTGAGTTTAAACTATCAGCTAAAAGGCAAGGTTATCCATAGCATATTATATTAAAGGATGCAAGAATGTTCTGCTTCTCTATAAATGATTTTTAGTATGGTATCAGTAGTTGCGAATTATATCCTGAGTGTACCTTTTTTCATCCTGAACATCTGTATGAGGCCTGTTGGATGTCATTTGCTACAGATCAACTAGACCTAGAGGTCACAGATGTTGTTCTTCTTGTCTGTTTCTGGCTCTGGCATAATTAGAAGCCCTGTGCAATTTCACACAACCCTACATGCTCCCTTCCTTGCCACAGGAGGTGAACCAGTTCTTTTGAAACTTATTTAATTGGGTCATATAAATATTTTCCATTTAAATATCTGTGTAATGGATGTTTTGTCATGTATTCCTTTTGGAGATCAGGGTTATTTATACTTTATATTTCTTCCTTTGCATTCTCTGGCATTGAAGAGAACAAGTTGTCTGGAATCTTTTGTTCTCTTTGAATTCTCGACCCCTTTAAGATTTTCTCCTAGACTCAAAAAGTCTAAGAAGTATTAGCTAAGACGTTCTATCTTCTAACACTTGAGAGAATCAAGAAATTGCTAAATCTAAATATATATAAAGATAAGTTAGCTCACAAAGTAATTCCTACATGATGAAATTTGTACATGATTATATTTGCTAATTGCTTAGTCCTGAAAACTTTTGGAAAAGACACATGCAAGTTATAGATCATACCCCCTCCTTAAAACATGTGGAATAAGATTGTATCCCCTGTCCCTCCCTGGTCCCTTTATAACCTACTGAATATAGTCAATAATTTATTTAACCTGGCTCATTCAGTGGCTAATAAGAATTTGCTATAAAACTTTACTTTTAAAAATATTACTGAACATAGGGTCTCTAGGCAGACGCTCTACCCCTGAGCTACCTCCATTGGTAACACTTAGGGGTAAGTAATACCAGTCCAATCTAGATGTGGAGAAAGTGTAGATTCTGGATCCCAGGAATGCTGCTTATTACACGCACATGTGCTGCCACCAAACCTTGGCTCCTGAGCTAAGCTAGAAAGTAACCTAGACAAGATGGCAGGCTGAGGTATGTATAAGTGATATTCCTAGTGCCTCCAAGTAATGAAGTTCCGGTGCCTGCAGCAGCTAAATGCAGAAAACGCCCTCAGTCTGAAAAGGTTTTTTTTTTTTTTTTTTTAACATCATCCCATGGTTCTGAACCTCTTTCCATTTTCTGATGTAACCAGTATCATTCTGTTTTCCCTAATGGCCCTATTTTTCTTCAGTAAGAAGCTTGATTCTTTTGAGTATTTATTAAGTTTTTAAAAAATGAAATCAGACACCCCCCTTTGATTTGTAATACGATGTAATGATACTGAGGACAACTCCAAAGTATGCTTTTGTTAGCCAGATATATAGTAGACTACCTTGGAATGGAGGAAGCCCCCTATTTGAGAGCCTACCGTAATCATCACAGAATCGGGGGATGTGTCTCGGGATGTGCTTCCATTGTGCTCATTGTAATTCATTTGCTAGAATTTCCAGAGGGAAATCCTATCTCTTTGTACTATATTTGTTCTGTCCATTTCTCCCGGATCTTGAGATCTTCACTTAAATTCAGTGAGGACAGGATTCCCAAGGTGTTTTGAGTAAGAATCTCACATTTTCCCCAGACATCCCCAAGATTGAGCTCCTCCTGCCTCATCCTCAATGTACCACCCTGTCTAAGACTCTCAGCTACCACTGAAATAGTCCCCAAAGCCCTTATTCTGGCTCAGTTCTTACATTTTCCTCACCATCCTGCAAGGCCACATTCGTGACTTGACTGACACTCAGCTTTCTTCCTGTTCAGATCTTTTTCTTCCGCAGTAAAAGAGCATCATATGGAGCTCTCGAATCTGACTCTGAGTCTCTCATGTCCTTTCCCTCCTCATTCCCCTGCTGCTACATCTTCCCCATGGTGGTTACAGCTTTCCCTCTAAGCTGGAGGTGCAGCGCATCGGAACATCATTCATCTAATATATATGAGGCCCTGGGTTCAATCTTGTCTAGAAATAAACAAACCTTTTCTTCCGATCTCAGTGCCTCCTTTGTGTGGCCTGTCTTAAACCTTGCCAAAGCAATGTGCCTAAAGCAGGATTCTAATTTAATCCCTATTCCAGTGGACTTTTGTGGCATTCCCAGTGGTTTGGCATAGAACAATTCCTCTGATCCTGTACACTCCAACTGAACCCACTCCAGCCTTTCTCTGCTCATACTGTGTCCTTTGTTCTCATGTCTGTCAGCCCAGCTCTGCTTCCTTGTTATCTGACACTTCATGATAATGGAGTCTTTTTCTCCTTCTGTCCTTTAGACCAGAAGTACTCTCCTGTGTTCCTATACTCTTTAGTTCTTAAACAAACTTCCCTCATCCTTACCTCATGGTTCTTGAAAACAACTTACCGTGTTCACTGGAGGTTTGCCACATCTGACAGGCATGCCTTACATGCAGTGAATAAATCTTCTTTGGGTCCTTGTCCCTAAAAAGTGAAATCTTCATTACACATACTTTGGAGCCTATACCACTTTTAATATTTTCTGAGTGAAAATCTATGGTGTTTTCCCTTGTAAGAAAAGTTAGTTACTACTAAGAAATAATTTTAAGAAAGAAAACGAGTTTATTTGCTACACTGCAAAGATGGCAGTGGTCCTGATGGTAACTTGCCTACTAGAAAAAAGAAAGATAAAGGTAGTAGGAGCTTTTTAAAATACTAAATATCAAAATATTCTGTTTCCTTTCATGGAGTTACTTGCTGCATTATAAGAACCAGTTTGAGAATACTTTTTAAATGATTTAATTTTTCTTTTTACTTAAAAGTGATAATAGTTTGTATCTTACTGTTCGTATAAAGATCATTTATAAATAAAAACAGCATTGTAAATAATGTTAATATGTATTATAATTTATACAAAATAAATTTACTATAATATCTACTCCTGGTGTCAAGTCCTTTTAGAGTTTTTTTTTTACTTATTTTTTTGTCACTGTGTAGTCCAAACTGGCCCTCAATTTTCAGACCTTCCACCGCAGCCTCCTTAGTAACTGGGATTATAGGTGTGTGCAACCAAGGTCAACTTTGATGAAGTCTTTTAATCCATACTTTTAAGATGAACCTTGCTGGCTCCCTGTTTACTGCTCTAGCTGGCAGTGTGAACCTGGGAGAGCAGGCCCAAAACACGAGGTATAGTAAAGCCTCACGCGGTAGCCAGTGTTATTCAGAGTGTCAGACAGTTTATACTCTGGGGCTGAGGAATCACGTGAGTAAAGTTCCTGTGTTTTCAAGCTGTATACAATCACAAGGATAAGCTGTGGAAGGAAAACAAAAAAACAGAAACATGTTTTTCCATAGAGGCATATAAACATTTAATTGAAAACACCAGCAAGCAATAATGAGTGGTCTGAAATAAACTCATTCCTATCGACTACACCTGGGAGGGTATGAAAGCGCATTCCAAGAATTTCATTGTTTTGAAGAAACTGAGGTCATAAGACTTTTTTTTTTTTTTTTTTTGGAGTTTTCTCACAAGACTCCATTCTTGGACCATGTTCCAACAGCCCTCTTTTGCAAAAGTATGACCAAGGGAGACATGTCGCCTACGTTAATGCGCCTAAACTTGCTTCTGTCTCAAAGCCTGGTTTATTTGTTCAGTTAGTTTTGGGATAGGGTCTCACTGTATAGTCCAGGCTAGTCTAATAGTTATAGCAATCTTCCTGCCTCGGCCTACCAAGTACTGGCATTACAAGCATGAGTCACTATATCCAGCCAAGGTTTTACTAAGTCAACTTCCTGTGACTTACACTCATGAACTGGAGGAGATGGGTAACCATGGTGTCCCTTTGGGCATGTGTAGTAAACACCTAGAGTAAAGGAAACACTGCAAGTACCCTTCTCCCGAATCCAGAATGTACTTTCACAGTGTTCACCTTCGGGACCAGCTTAAGCTTATCAGAAGGTCTGCATCATTGTCAGATAAAACAACACCGAGAGGTGGAGGTAAGCTTTCAGAGAACTGAGTATGAAACACTATTTTAATTGCTAGAGAAGGCTGCATGTCCTTTTTCTGTGCCTAAATACTTAATCCAAAGGGAAATGAGAGCAGTATTTTTTATGTTTCTATTATAGCCCAGGCTAGCTTCAGACTGCAGCCATGAATGACTTTGAGCTCCTGTTTCTCCAGCTGATACTCCCAAGTGCTGGGATTACAGGCATGAAGCTCAAGGAGCACAGAGAACAACAGTTACTCCGCCTAGCACATAAAAGTCCTGGGTTTTTCCCCTAGCTTGGGATATTGTTCTGACCTGCAGCTGCCTTTCTGCAGTGCTTATCTAGATGCTAAGGAAATTTCTAGATCACCTCTTAAAGTCTGAATCACACAGTATTTAGGACACGTCAGCGCTTCCTGCCACAGGTGATCCCTGTTGGGAACGTGATGAACCATTAGTGACCTTTCCTTTGGCATATCTTATTGACTAGCAGGCACTGATAAGTATCTGGGGATGCACTGTAGAGCAAAATGAACAAAAAGCAGCCCTCAAGAACATATTTTGAAAAAAGAAAGGAAAGCCGGGTGGTGGTGGCTTGCCGGGTCTGTAGAGTGAGTCCCACGACAGCCAGAGTTACAACGGAGAAACCCTGTCTGGAAACAACAAAAAGGAACATAATATCCACAGTAGCAATTGTATTCCTGCTCTATACTAAAAACAGCCAAGTGAAATTTGGCATGATTCTGCCTTAGCACGTATTGCTGGGAAATTACTCGTGATTAGGTTCTACCCACATTCCTCAGCACTCTAGTTAGTAAACTAATCTAAGAGAGTGCCTATAACAAAGTCCAGTTTTCCAGAGATTAGCGACGTCCATCGGTAACCAATTAGGTTGTTTATTATTACTCTTTATCAAAACTTCCTTTAAAGGACTGGAGATGGCTCAGCAGTTAAGAGCATTGGTTGCTCTTTTGGAGGACAAGTTCTATTCCCCCAGCAGCCACATGGCCACTCACAACCATCTGTAACTTCAGATCCAGAGGGTAAGACGGCGTCTACTGGCTCCAGGTGTTGCGTCTGAAATCACCGCACAGAGATCACCAGTCACATATGCAATCAGCAAGGGTCCATTTACTTCCCCAAGGCAAAATATCTTCATGCAGAGGTCAGCCACTTTTCAAAATGTCGACCCCAGGGTGAAGGCGCACAGGCCTTTCATAGGTTGAAAAGAGGAATTTCAGCAAGGGTGACGTAATTAGGAACATGATTGGTGGATACATGATTGGTGGATACGGAGACTGTTTACATGGGTCGGTCTTTGATTGGTTCCGGCCTGGATGGCCAACCGTTCACATTCTTGTGTTCCAGATGTTTACCCTCAAGATAAGACACGTGCCTCCAGGCATGTGAGGTCACCAGTTGCTTAACCTTAAGGCGCTCATGGTCTTCCGGTCATGTGAAGCCACCAGGCATAGATAAGGCCTTCCTGCATTCCTGGGGCGACCCTGTGGTTGCTGTCATCTCTGATTGGTTGCCCTTTGGGTGGTGGGCTTTCATGGCCATCTCTTAGAATTTATGACTTTTCAGTGTCAGGGTCAGGTTAAGCCCAAGACGGAGTGTATGCACAAAATGGGGTTGCTTGGGCCCTTCACAGGCACACCTGTGGTGCACAAGCACACACGCCGAGTAAGACACCCATATACATTTCAACAAAAGAAGTCCTACGGCACCAGAGAGGCGGGAGGATCCCGAGTTAAAAGACCAGTCTGGGTTCCTGGACTGACCCAAGCTCAAAAAGAGTTTTTCATCTCTTTTTCCAAGACTTTTTGACTTTTAAAACGTAGGGCGTTTGGCCCGCACATGCGTCTGTGCACCAGAAGGGGGCACCAAATGCAGCGGAACTGGAGTGACGTAAGGCTGTAAGCGGGCCACGTTAAGAGCCGGGCATCGAACCGTTCACCGGAAGAGCACGGAGTACCCCTCGCCACACATCCGCGTCTGCAGCCCAAGGCTGTCGTTCGTTTCTAATCCTGCGCGTCTGGGGACGCGCCCACGGCTGCACGCGCCCGCGGAGGCCCGGCTGCGGGGCGGCCGTCTCCCTCCGCACCCGCAGGGGGCAGTCGACTTCCAGCACCGCCGCCGGCCTCCCGGGGGCCCCTCGGCTTCACCCAGGGAACCCGGGGAACGTGACCGCCTCCGCCGGCCGCTGCTCCATCGCGCCAGCGCGCAGGCGCCCCGAGCACCGCGCACCGCGGAGCCGAGGGAGGGGTCACGAACTCTGACCCTCCTCCCCCCACCCCCCAAACACACGAACCCGGAAAGCTGCACCGCTGCCTTCGGGCCTCGGGTGCTCCGCGCCGGCTCTCTCCAACGCCGCGACGAGAGAGAGAGGTGAGTCGGGGGCGGAGGGGCCCAACCGTCGGGGGTCGCGCCGGGGCACCCGAGGCCCGGGCGGTAGCGGGCTGCCCGGAGCCGTGGGGGAGGGGGCGGCGGGGATGCTGACCTTTCACCCGCAGGGAACGCTTCCGTCTCGGCGCCGCGTCCCCCCCGCCCCTGTCCCCGTCCCCCGGTCCCCGGTCCCGGGGCCGCGCGCGTGGCGCGGTGGGTGCCGGGCCCGGGGCGGCGAGGCGCGGGGCTGGCGGGCCGGGAACCGCGATCTGCGGGGCGGCGGCTTCCAGGAGAGGAGGCGGCCTGCGCTGGCTCACGCGCCGAGCCCGGCCGAGCTCCCGACAGATAGCCCTTTTGTTAACTCCCGTCCCCGCGCAGAGCATCCGGCGAGATGCACACGCTGCCAGGTTGTCCCTGGAGCTGCAGGAAGTAGGGCTGCCTAACCTGCAAAGGGCGAGCAAAAAAAAAAAAAAAAAAAAAAAGACTTGAGTTGAAATCCTTGTAGGACTTTCCCCCACCCCCTTGGAAGTTGTAAGTATGCCTTAAGAGTCTGAGGGTTTTTATTTATTTATTTATTTAAGATAGTGTCTGCTTGTTTCACCGGGTTGGGTGATTTGTTTTTGAGCTTTATGGGAATCCACTTCGGTGGATTTGGAAAGAGATTCTTGGTCTAATCAGCGTAGAGAAAAAAGAAAATCGTTTTGGAAGGATGTCTTAGGACTTGGCAGTTTGGAAAACAAAAATCCAAGTAAATCCGTGAAGATTTGGGGAAGGGGAGAAAAGTGAGGGGTTATGGTGGACCGTTTTGAATGGAAATGAAGGGGGGGGGGGACATGACTGCTCCTAGGGATGGTGGAGGAGAAGGTTTGTTGTAAATAGGAGGGAGAGCGTAACCAGAGGCAGAGGTATCTGGGAGAGTCCAGAATGAACGTGACCCAGAGCCCGGCCATGTTGAGGAGAGGGAGGGGAAGGAGGGGATCCGGGTGCAGCAGCTAAGTGGACAAAAACGTAAAAGAAAGGACCGGCTAAACAAAATGTCAGGATTATATAGGATTATATAGGGAAGAGCCTCTGGGGGAAAGGCAGCCCCGCCCCGCCCCTGGGCTGGAGAGTTTAGGGTAAGGGACCGAGTTTGCCAGCCAGGGTGACCTTGTGTGTAACAGGTAGGAGCTGAGGGATGCTGGGAGAACCTGGAGGCCAGGTCTGCTTGGATTATGTTAAATAGGCACCTCAGCCGGAATTTGAGGCCTAACACCTTTAATACTGAGAAAGAACAGAGGCTGGATGACCTGTAGGAGCCAGGCTGGTGACGCATGCCTGTAGTCCCGGTACTCAGGAGGCAGAAGCACCAAAGAATGCCTGGAGTTACAGGCCAGACTGGCCTAGAAACCATGTGTCCAAACCCTAGAAGGTTTGTAAGAAGATAAAGGAAACGTAATACACCATTTGTATCAATATGCCCAGGAACCTTCTGGTGTGCGTCTAGAACCTTTGGATACATATGTAACTTTTCCAGTTGCGACTATTCCAGAGGTCTGTGGTCCGGCAGCAGGGACCAAAGTTCTTGCTTTCAGATCAGAGCTTCCACATACTGTTTTTTTTTTTTTTTCATAGCCTCCGAACTCTGGTTTCAAAGACTGTTTTAATGTTGCTTTCATTGTTATTAAAGAAGATACATGTATCCATTAAGAAAAGAATGTGCGTTGACGATAAATGTAACTGATTTTATCATTCTGTGTAATACTTTCAGCTGAAAGGTTTTTGAAGGGAACAATCCATGGCAACAAACACTAAATATCTATTGTCAGTGTGATGTAATTCCTACCCCGGTGATAGCAAAGACAAATAGCATACAATAAATAAGTAGCACAATAAGACTTTCTGTGTGTGTGTGTGTGTGTGTGTGCACAAGCACAAGCGTGTACACACATACACATCTTTTAAAACCATCTTCAGAAAATGGGTGTCTTCAAAAATTTTAGGAACTGACAGAAGTCTGTTCTTGAATCTCACTTAACTCTCTCTGCACATAATACACACTGGATCATTCAGAAATTGTGGGTAAAGTGGAACTTGAACTGGGTCTCGGAAGTCAGGGAAAGTGAGGTAGGAGATTGAAATGGTGTATTGAAGGTGTTGCTTTCCATGGTTTCTGTTCTGTGTGGTAAATTGCTAAGATTTTGCCTTAGGGATCCCTGAGTAGGAGATTCCTTGGACTGACTGCGTGCTTTGTAAACCTCTTGACATTTAGCAGGGAGCACTGAGGTGTAAAGGAATATGAACTTGTGATTTTGAATATGAACATCAGATTTTCAGGGAAAAATTTAATGTATGTGTGCGGCTGTTTTGCCTGCATGTACATCTGTCTGTGTCCGTTGTGTACAGTGCCCTGCGGCGCCAGAAAGAGGGTGTCAGAATCTCTGGGACTGGAGTTACAGAGGATAGCGAGCTGCCATGGGGGTGGAAGAATGGAATTCAGGTCCTTTGAAGGACGGACAAGAAGTGCCTTTAACCGTAAAGCCATCTTTCCTGCCTAAGGAGGTTATCTTCCGTTATAAAATCATCTGCACTATAAACATTTCTAAAGAACCAATTTTCACCCTGTTTTTCCATGTTAGCTTTTCTAGTAGGACTTTTATCTTTTAACATAATTATAATTTTAGTTACTTTCTTGTTTAAATCCCTGAATTTTTCAAAAATATTTGAAAAATAACTGTTGAGAGCCATAAATCATTATGAAAAAATTATCTAGATCGGATTTCTGATTCATCAAAGATAGAACTTCATCTTTCAATTTCAGTAATCTTTAAACTTGATCTTGAGAGACACCTGCATGCCAAGAAGCTCGGTAAACAGGCAGTCTGTTTGCCAGTCTTGGAAACACACGAGAGCATAGCTTTTTTATGAGCAGTACTGCCAAGCAAAACTGATACTTTTTGGCCACAAGTGCCTCCTGGTGGCTCATTCAGTAAAAGTACATTTGTTTCTGCAAACTTGAACTGAACTTCTGCTACAATCTAACATTCTTCCCTACAGTTTCTCCAACAACATCTGTACAGCAGTGTAACAAGATCTTTTAGCTGTGAACCTTCATTTGTGGGGGAAGAAATCCATTTGATGTTAAGATTAATATCTTCCCAGGTTGCTTGCCCTTCCACAGTGCAACAGAAGTTTTTCAAATATGCTTCCTTCCTAAACATATCTTAAAGTAACAACTGTACTGTGTTAGAAATACTAGTTGTGTCATCTAGCTAAATTACGGGCTTTGGCTTCCCTTAAACCTGGTTATTAACTGCTAGAATTGGTCACATTAACCTTGGAAATCCTGATGGAAAGAGTGCCTTTTAATAAAGAAACCGTATGAATTTCATCACTAGTTCTGTCTCTTTAGAGGGCCCTGACGTTGCAACCCGCTTTCCCATGAGCTACTGCTAACATGTTAGTGGTAACACACATATGTGTAACACACACAGTTTTTGCAGTTAAATAAGAATCCCTGTAGTATACAAATAAATATTTCACTGATGTTAGCAACTTCTCAGAGCCCCCCCCCCTTTACTTGAAGAGTTGAAGAAACATTCAAAGTATTCTTTTGGTTTATTGAGTATGCTGCATACTGCTATATTAAGGTGTCAGTTTAGCTGCTTCCATGCTTTCTGCAGCCAAAGCCTCACTAAAAGTCAAGCTGAGGCTGGGCAGTGGTGGCACAGGCTTTTAATTCCACCACCTGGGAGGCAGAGGCAGAGGGATTTCTAAGAGTTAAAGGCCAGCCTGTCAACAGAGTGAGTTCCAAGACTGCCAGAGTTGCAAAGAGAAACCCTGAGGGTTTTTTTGTTTTGTTTTTTCTCCCCACATCAATACAATTATTAGAAATAAGTCTATATTGCAAAGATGATTTGGCTTATTTTTTTTTCTTGTCAATTTGGATGTTCCACAACCTGGCTGGGAAGAGTTAGACAATTACCCATACCTGAAAAACAGTTTTATCTTAAAATACAAATGAATATTGCTTATAGTTGTTCAAATAAATACTAGCTTTAGTTTATGAAATTAATTTGTGGTTAATTTTTAAAATGTTCAAATACACTGCACACACACACACACACACACACAGCAGTGATGTTCAAGGATAGAACAACAATTGTTAGAGACTTGGGGCATCAAGCACAAAGTTTGCATAGGTTCAGGACTGAGAGGGGGAAGTAGACACAGTCTCCATAAACAAGAAGCTATCTGCACTTGTTGCCCACTAGCAAAGAAGAAATCAGTTTTCTCCGATGGAATCTTAGTGGCATGTTCACCGCACTCCGGGGCGGGCCCTATGCACAGATGGAATCTTAGTGGCATGTTCACCGCACTCCGGGGCGGGCCCTATGCACAGGAGCTGTGGCCAACACAAATTTAATGCAATGGTGTTTTTATCTCATTTCACTCAGTTAGGGCTCTTTTTGTCTTACTTGGCTTTTTGCTTGTTTAGTTTGATGTTCATTTTTGTGCTTTGGGTGGGGGTGTATGTGTATATGTGTTTTTGTTTTGTTTTTGTTTTAAAGAGAAAGAAAAACGATAAAGTTGAGTGATTAGGGAGGGGAGGAATTGGGAAAGGGGGAAAACATGATCAAAAACCTGATGGCACACGCCTTTAATCTCAGTACTGGAGGCAGAGGCAGGTGGGTCTTTGAGTTCAAGGCCAACCTGAACTACAAAGTACCAGAACAGCCAGAGCTATATGCAGAGAAACCCTGTCTTGAAACACACACACACACACACACACACACACACATAATCATTTTCAATAAAAAATTTTAGTCGTATGTGTGTATGTTGAGGAGAGTGTATGTAAGTAGAGTTGCCCCTGGAGGCCAGAAGAAGGTGTCAGGTATCTGGAGCTGGAGTTACAGGCAGTAGTGAGTTACCTGAGGTGGATACTAGGAACTGAACTCAGGTCTTTTGCAAGAACAGTACATGCTGGTAACTGCTGACCATTTCTCCAGACCCCAAAACAGCGTTTTTTTAAACCATGCAGCAATTAATACAATCCAGAAATATATTTGTCTTATTTTTCTATTGCCATGACGAAACACCATTACCAAGGCAACTTATAAAAGAAAGCACTAACTTGGGGGTTCACATATCCAGAGGGCTAAAGTCCATGATCATCATGGTAGGGAACCTGGCAGGCATGGTGCTGGGGCAGTGACTGAGAGTTCACATGTTGACAGCAGCCAGAGGTCAAAGGGGTGGGAGGAGGGGGAGCACATGAGAGCTAACTGGGGTGTGCATGGGCCTTTGAAACCTCAAAGCCAACCCCAGTGACAAATCTCCAACAAGGCCACTAAGGATCTGCTAATCCTTCACAAGCAGTTCCACCACTGGGAACAGAGTATTCAAACATAGGAGCCTGTGGGCCATTTATCTCAGACCTCCACACCACTTTGATAATTAGATGCTGAAGAAAGATGGTAGGAAAATATTTGGAAACCTATGTTTTGTATAATTAATCTACTATTTTCCATAAGAAAGAAAAGTCTGTATTGTAAGAGCAAAAGCTACTCTGCCTAAGAGAGCTATAGAACAAGAATATAACCTCCTGGAGTGCTAGGTGGGGCTGTTCAGGTGAGATGGTTTTGAATCTTCCCTAGCCCAAGGATATAACCTCTTGGATTGTTGGGTAGGGTATATCTAGATCCCAAGTTGACCTTACTACACTAGGTATTCTTGTTTGCTTGTAGCTGGGGGATAACCCAGACAGGAAGTACACCAGGATGCAGCAGTCACTTGCCACTGATTGGGCCTGGTGGGAAGTACTCACTTTTATGTGTTCTGCCTTTTAAAGCACCTGTGCACCTGACTCAAGGCCATTCTGTGGGAACTCTGGAGGTGGCAGGTTCGCTCTATGGGTACTAAGAATGAACTTAGAGTCCATCTTTCTGGCCGGTATTTAATTGTTTAAAGCTTGCTTGCTTCAAATTTGGCTCAACTGTGGTTCTCAGCCGGATTTGGGAATCACAATACGGGGAAAAGAAGCTTCCTTAGCACCCAGTCGTTTGAGCTGAGGTGTTTCAGGTAGAGTCATGGTTTATGTGTTGTAAAAACATGCCTAGTACAAAATGCACATGTTCTATGTTTAAAACAAAGTTATCCATGCAACCCTGGGGAGTGGGGTAGGCAGGAGGGCGTGCCGCCAGCTAGCCACACTTTGGATTACAGTGCATTTGATTTTTAATTAATTTTTGGTCATTAAACATTTAAAAACCATTTATTGTTGCCAGATTTGTGTTGACTCCTGTGTGACCCTTGCATGATCTTGTGTGGGGTAGAGATCCATAGTTTTTTGTTTGTTTGCTTTGTTTTGAGACAGGGTTTCTCTGTCGTAACTCTGGCTGTCCCGGAACTCACTCTGTAGACCAGGCTGGCCTGGCACTCACAGAGATCCGCCTGCCTCTGCCTCCCGAGTGCTGGGATTAAAAGCATGTGCCGCCGCCACCTGGCGAGATCCATAGTTTAAGAAGCTGAGGGTTTTTTGTTGCTGTTGTTGTTAATCCAACCATTGCTATGGAAAGGGTGTGGAGGTAGGTCGATGGGATTGTGCGAGAGAGATCAAGGTTAATAGCTCTGAAGTAGTAATGGAGCGTCCTCATGCTTTTGAAGTTTAGTTTCATGTGTATGGGTGTTTTGCCTACATGTATGTCTGTGTGCCATGTGCATGCTTCATGCCTACAGAGACCAGAGGTGTTGTATCCCCCGGAACTGGAGTTAGAGACAATTGTGAGCCATCGTGTGGATGCTAGGAGTCAAGTCCAGGTCCTCTGGAAGAGTAGCCATAGTTCTTACCACTGAGCTTTCTCTGCAGCCCCATCCTCATGCTTCTTACTTCCTATCTCAGGCTAATAAAAACACTTGACCCTTCAATGACTAGCTTAGTTGTCTCCTTTTGTAAGTCTTCCTCTAGTGGTGGTCTTCTCTGCCCCTGGCTCGTGCGTGAGCATTTTGTTCATCCTTCTGACTAACATGGAATGCTTATTACCTGCCAAAAACCACTAGCTCTGGGTATATTCTCACTTACACCGACTCTCTAACTTCTCAGAAATGGTGTTGACTGTTTTATTTCTGAAGAAACAGCCTCGGGTTAAGTGACTGAAGGACATTATATAATGAGCTGTCCATTCAGTAGCTATTACAAGTGGGATTACAATCCTGAATTCTAGCACTCTGTAACAGGCTGGCCATGAACCTGAAACTGAATCAGCCTCAAGTACTGAGAGTGTGAGCATCTTTAAAGTTCTTGATGGATGGTGGCAAATTACCTTTCTAGAGGAGTAGTGTAGTTTAAGCTATCAACAGTCTGTATAATATGTAGGCACTTACCTTGTGATCTCAATACTTAGGTAGAGGCAGGAAAGTCAGGAGGGTTCACAGTCATCAGCTAGCTACATAGCAAATTCAAAGCCAGCCGGGGCTACTTGGGACCTTACCTTTAAAAAATAATAAACACGAGTCTGGAGAGATGGCTCAGCAGTTAAGAGCACGGGCTGCTTTCCTGGGAGACAGACCCAACTTTCGTTCCCAGTACCCACGTTGGGCAGCTTAATGCTACCTGTAACTCCATCTCCAAGGTATCTGACACCCTCTTCTGGCTTCCTGGCATCCTCATTCCTGTACACAAACCTATGCACATATGAATAATAAATACGCATTTTCTAAAAAAGGAAAAGGCCTGTTTTGTTTTATTTTCTGTGTAGTCTCGAACACACATTGATCAGTGATTGTGTGACATTCAGATTGAAGAAAAAAGCCATTATCAAAGATAGGGATGCACGGTAAACTGTAGGAATTAGAAATACGAACAGAAAGAATGTAAAGTTCAGCAAACGACAGCTTAAACCCCAGACCCATGCTGTGATGAATATTGAAGACAGGTAATATTAAATTGTATGTTTGATCTTTTGCAAGATAGTAAACTATGTGGCCTGGAGAGATGGCTTGCAGGCAGACAAGGACATTCCTGGAACTTGCTACTTTCCAGCGTAGCCAAGAAAACATGGGCCCCAGCTTCAGAAAGTGACCCCGCTCGAGAGGAATAGATGGTGGAGGACACTCATGCCTTCCTCTGGCCTCCACACATAGGCATGCACGTGTACACAGACACACAAATAAATAAATCTTCAAAACATATTGACGTTGCGATCAGGTGATCCATGTTGGACTTTGAGGTTAAGATACTTGAATACTATAATTTAGTTGTCCTTAGGAAGAAAGGAACACAGTGTAAACCGCAGTAGGGAGAATTGTTATATGCTTGCTGCTTTTGTGTTACTGGGAATTGAGCTCGGGCCTCTTCTGGCTTGCTAGGCAAACGTTCTCCTATGGAACTCTCTCCAGCTTAATAGTGTTTACACGAAGGTAGAATTATGGTTTTGAAGGGCAGAATTCACAATGGCACAAAGGAAAGTAAACAGCTTTGCTCAGGGACTAAAAAACATTGGTAGCATCCTGGTGATCGCTATATGTTATTTGTTACAGCCTCGCCCTCCCAGCCATGAGCTTCTTACTATGTTTACAGTACTAAATATTAACTCCATGCTGTGAAGCTGGCCTCAAATCCTAACAGAGAACAGTCGGTTACCCCCATAACAGACTTGCCACTGTTGTACCAATGGAGACATTTTGCTTAGCAAGTCAGTAATGTCACATTGCAACATCTCCAGCTAAGTAAGACTGAGGTAGCAATTCCCCATCAGCCAACCCAGTAACTTCTAGCACTGAGGGCTAGCCAGCACGGAAGAAGCTTCCAGCCCAGTTCTAGCTTGATTTCTCTTATGTTCTATGACCAGAACCCATGGTGTCTTCAGTAGTTGCATCTTACCATCTAGTTTTTTTGCCCAGTGGCAATTGTCTGTATTGTCTGTGGGCCTCAGAGACCTCCCTGACCAATAATAGCTCATAGGAAATAGCATATTCCTGGCACTGGGATTTTCATATAATAGTATGTGACTTACAGGAACAGGTTTATCCAACCATGCAGGTAGAATAGCTTTTAATAACAGATGTGTCAGAGTATACAAAAGAAGAATAATTACATGAACCCCCGGGGTGTGCTTTTATCAGCTGACAGTGTGTTTAACATTGCTGGTACATGGCCAGTCTTGTTTTGTCTAGTGCCTCGCACAGTCCGCTACCTTGTCTGGATTATTTTAAAGAAAATCTTAGGCAGCATATAATTTCATTTACAAATTCTTCAGTAAATATTTTATGTCTATAATTGTAAGAAGACTTTTTTTAATCTTTGGCAGGTATTTTGACAGTTAAATCATGGCGACCATAGAAGAAATTGCACATCAAATTATTGAACAACAGATGGGTGAGGTATGTCTAGTTTACAATTCATTTGCTGATCTACCGAACTTTCATTCTTTATGTTAAATGTCTGTAATTAGGTTTTAGAAGTACCAGGGTAAAAGGTAGCCCAGCTTTTAGATAGCATTTCTATGTAGTGGGGAGTAGTTAAATAGTTGCAATAGAATATGGTAAGTACTGTGATTTTAATGTATATGGTGCTGTGGAATACACATACACAAAAAGTTTATAGCAATATAAAAATAAATGAAAAGCTAGTAAAGAGTTAGGAGCAGAAGGAATCTGATCAGAGAATGTTTTTGGGTGGGTGAGGAAATCTGAGACCATTCTTAAATGTCTATGTCCTGTCGTTAGCAAAAGGTAACCATGATCTGGCATATATTTTTATCCAAAGTTTTTGCCTTATTACACCCACTGACCTTGTTAATTTTATTTTGACTCTTCAGTGTCAACTATTCTGCCCACATCTGACATGGTTATTTTTTAAGGGATTAAAAACTTTGGGAACAACAGGCCTCAGAAGCAAGCCTCAGAAAGCACAGTACTGCCTCTTAGTGACTTCCTCTGGCCTCCAATCTCTACTTGTACACTCCCTATAGGAAAGAGAGATGAGACCTGCTATAAAATAATACACAAAAACCAGTGTCATAGAGACCAGAAAGATGGCTCATCCAGACGGAGGTGCTTGCCACTAAGCCTAATGACCTGAGTTTAATCCCCAGAACCTATATGGAGAAGAGAAAAAAACCAACTCTAGAAAGTATCCTCGTATTCCATGTGCATGCATGTGTGAGCAGACACACGAGTAAATGTTTAAAAAAAATAATCTCATTACAATTTTGAAATATGATACCGGGTGATTGACTTAAGGTCTAACAATAACCACAATATGACTAATCATACCAACAGTTGTCCTTAATAATAACTGGGATCAGACCTTTGAGATGGCTTAGCAAGTAGAGGTACTTGCAAAGCAAACCTGGCAATGTAAATTCAAATCCTGGAACCCATAGAAAGGTGGAAGGAAAGACACAACTCCACAGAGCTGTCCTCTGACCTAGCGTCTCACATACACACAAGACAAGCACACACACACGCACACTCACACACTAATAATAAGATAGTATTAACTAGGGTAGATTGTATTAAAAACAGAACGAACATCCTCATAGGTCAGTCAAGTTGTGTCATAACCATATTACAACTTGATTAACAAGATTCAACTACTTCATGTAAGTAATTCTTAAATAATAGTAATGCTAATCGTGAAATAAAAAATAAATTAAAGCTTCCCCAGGATATTAGTACGAATTAAGGAAAAAAAAAAAATTACTGACTTGCTAGACTACTGGCACATGCCTGTAATCCCAGGACTCAGGAGGCAGAGGCCAGAAGATCTCAAGTTCAAGGCCAGCCTAGATATAAACAATGGTGAACAAGATAACAATCAATTTTAAGAAAAAGATAAAAATGTTTATGACTTCATAAGACCAAATATCTGTCTTCAAAGCGCTTCCTGCCTCTACTGGCTCTCCGTCTGTATAGAAGGTAACTCCTGATCCCGTGCTGCAGCTAACTTTCGCAAAGCTACATGTCATGTTTTGGGGTGGTATCAGTGAACAACTTCTGCAATTCAAAATGCTATTAAAATGTTCCATTCCTTTTCACACTATCTGCGTAAGACTGGGCTTTCTTTTTAAATTTGAACCAGAATAACCTGGTTATTAGAATAGATCAAATGAGACAACTATGATCTTACAACTTTATTAAATCAGACATTAAAAGAGTTCATGGAAATGTAAAACAGCACCACTCTTTCTACATATTTAGTGGAGAAATAAACTTAGTTGTTATTAAAAAATTATTTCCTATCAGTATATGAATTATTTTTAAATGAACAGAGGGTTTTTAACTATCTTGAAAATTGTATTGTAGTGTCGTGTCCCGTCCCGTGTCCCCCCCACCCCACCCCACAACACACACACCCCAATTTCTTCCATTCTATTCCCACAGGACAGCAAGGGTAGGGCTAAGATATGGTCCCCAGACCTCAGGAACTTTTAGCAGGTGTGCACCAGATCCTCTGATCTGTGCCAGCAGCCTACTTGTTTACAGACCGGCTATCATGAATGCAAATGAAAGAAAGGTTCCCTGGCCTGGGCCCAGGAAGGAGTTGGGTGGACTTAGCCAGAGCATAATTGTGGGTCTAGATATAGCAAGACCCGCTCTTCTGTTACTGGGGGCTCTTCCATGGGCTTACACAGCTTCACCCTGGAGTCAGCTAACTGGTGAGAGACTTGGTAAAACTCCACTTGAGAATGGGATTTCTTGGCATGTCTCTTCCCTTGGACTGGACCACTTTTACAGCTGATGGGGTCTTTTCCAATCTCATTGATCTTGATATGTATGTCAAATTTGATATGATACATGGTTCCAGACTTTTAGAGTGTACGGGAATCCTGAGACCTGATTACTGTTCATTTCCGTTGAGGACCAAGTTTGTAGTCTTTCTTCTCGATTATTTATTACACTACCTTTTTACAAATCTAATGTTTGAACCCAGTGACAATCGTGCATGTACCTAATTATCTTTTCTAAAGCCTAAGTGAACATTAGGCTTAACTCACAATGAGTGTTGTTGAAAGAAACAATCTGAAATAGAACAGTTTAAACATAGTGTGCTGACTAGTGTTATGTCAACTTGATACAAGTTGACCAAGCTAGAGTCATTTTGGAACAGGGAACCTTCTTTGAGAAAGTGTTCCCACAAAATTGTCCTGTGTTGTTTTTCGATTGGTGATTGATACGGCCCAGCCCACTGTGGGCAGTGCCATGCTGGGGATGATGGTCCTGGATGCTGTAAGATGAGAGGCAGGCTGAGCAAGCAGCAAGGAAGCAGTGAGCATGGATCCTCCAAGGCCTCTGCTTCAGTGCCTGCCCTGCTTGAGTTTCTGCCCTGACTTCCTTCCATGATGCACTGTGGTATGGAGGTATAAACTGTCATAAACCCTTTCCTCTCTAGGTTACTTTGATGTTTTATCACAACAGTAGAAACCCTAAGACACATGGTAACATTTGTTACAGGTGATAGAAACCCTAACTAAGACACATGGTAACATTTGTTACAAGTGAACTGGGTCAGCCAAATCCTGTAGGATATTGAAAGTTATTAAAATTAGAGTCTGGAATTGGTAGAAATAACCCATGGAAAATATAATTGAGAACATTAAAAAAATCAGAAAAATAGGACTTGGTAGAAATAGTGTTCAATAAAAAAAATAAGCAGATGATAGCAGCTGTGAGCAGTACAATTTGCTGTAGACAAAAATTTCATTGGCCATTCAGAACCTAGTTTCAAATTTTTTGTTTTTGCCCTGAACTAACCTCTGAACCATCAGCACATCCTGAGAGGCGGTTACCTAATCCAATAAAATCCTTTTTCCCCTCCAACACGACAGTGGCCCTGTTGCCTGGCAGACACTGTCACTGTGTATACACGCAGTCACACCTTGATAGCAGCGTTCCTGTGCTCTTGAGCCTTTCAAGTCTTCTTCATACTAAATCTAAAGGATCCTGCGTTCCAAAGTAAGGCCCTGCCACGCCTTTGCTCCGGGATGTGTCTCTGTTTTGTGTGGCGGGACATCTAAACTCTGTGGGCCCTGTGAAGTCCTGTGTTATATGCCCCCAGCTGTTGCCCAGATTCCCACTGACCGCTCTAGCCTCTGTTTGCTGCTGTCTGTCCTTCACCATGCTCTCTTGCTGTGATTTGTGACTCAGATGTGTAAAACATCCTCTCGGAACCTTGTACATTTTATTTCCTATATCTGGGATGCTCTACAGTCCTGATACTGGCTGCGTTTTTCTCATTCAGGTCTTTGCAAGATATCACCCCATTAAAAAGAGTGTCTCTCTCCACCCTTATCCCTTCCGTCTCGTTCACCTTTCTTTGCTTCGTTTCTTCCACAGCACTTAGAATACCTACAACTTACATGTCTTTCCCCATTAAAATGGAAGTTTGTGAGGGCAAAGATCTTGCGGTTTCCACTGATGTATCCAAGGACCCAGAACAGAAAATATATATTGGTCTAAGTGAAAAGTAGTGAAATGAAAGACTGAAGGAACCCGAATAGCGAGGTCAAATAATCCTGCCACTGTACCTTTATTTATAAATTTCACACATGCTTGCTTCTATCAGATTTCATTAGTAGTAGAATTGCCATTTAAAGGGTGCATAACTGGCTTCTCTAGCTTTGTTTTGAGGTTAAAATCGACTAGTTAAAGGAAAACAAAAGCCAGGTATGATAGCACATCCTGTTCTCCAGTACTCAGGAGGCTGAGGCAGGGGGTTATTAGTTCAAGGCCAGTCTGACTACATAGCCAGACCTGTTTCAAAAGCAAACAAGCATGATTGAGTTGAATGGGTTATTAATCTGCAGTGATCTTGCTAGATTGTTACGGAGCAGCAGACTGGACAGAAAATCCAGATTGTGACAGCACTTGACCATAACACACAGGGCAAGCAGTTCATTCTGGCGAACCATGAGGGCTCCACCCCAGGAAAAGTTTTCCTCACAACTCCAGATGCAGCAGGTGTCAACCAGTTGTTTTTTACAACTCCTGATCTGTTGGCGCCACACCTTCAGGTAATTCACAGTAAAAAAATGCCCTTTCTCTCATACGGGAAACAGTTAACAAAGATTAATAGAAAAGTAAATCTCCTTGCCAACGCCTTAATAACTTACCTAGTGATAAGCTCTTTGTGTAGTTTAACAGGCTTAGTAGTTCACCCAAGGCCCCCTCACCTAGTCTCACTAATGACCAGTTATGTGGTGCCTTTGTATAGCAGTCATATTTATAAAATTATAACTAATCACATCCATAACATTTATTTGTAACGCCCTTTCTTTAAAAAAAAAATCTACAACTGTTTGTTTGTTTTTTATGCCCTCACCTTTGGGTTTGGAGGCATCAAGCCTTATTTGACATGGGACCTCACACACAGTTTAGCCCAGGCTGCTTTGAGCTCACAGGTCCTTGTACCCTAACCTACCAGGGCTGGGGCGCAGGTGTGTATCACCATGCCCCGCTTTGTTACATGCTTTTGCCATGTCACTCCGTTTGGAAAGGTTCTGAACTGTTAAAGACAAATGTCGTGAAAGCTCTTAAAGATTTACTTATTCTATATGCATGTGTGTACCTGCGGATATGTGTACGCACACCATGTATGCAGGTGCCTGTGGAGGCCAGAGGAAGGCATCAGCCCCTGGAACTAGACTTACACATTGGTTGTAAACCATCTGATGTGGGTGCTGGGAACTGAACCCATGTCCTGTGCAAGAGCAGCAAGTGCTCTTAACCGCCGGGTCACCGCCAGCTGGGTTTTGATGTTTTGGTTTTTCACTACGAAGCCGTGACTGGACTGGAACTGAGTAGACTGGGCTGGCCTTGAATTCACAAAGATTCACCTGCTTCCCCGCCTCCTCACAGCACTAGGATCAAAGGTGTTGCCATCAAGGCCTGCTCATTTTGGTTCCTTAGTGCAACTGTGAAGATGCTCATGGTTCCTGTGTTGTTTAACAGTGAATCTTTTTGCCCGTATGTGAAAGACCAGCTTAACTGATGCATCCATAGGAACAGAATCCTTAGTTTAAGAGTAATTTATGTCAAAGTAAGAAGCAACTCTGCCTCTGTTCTGTCATTGTTGGACAACATGAAGCTGTGGCTAATTAATAATGTTTTTCTTCTTTTAAAAGCTCTTGACAGAAAATTCTGACCAGGGACCAAATAAGGTTTTTGACCTTTGTGTAGTATGTGGAGACAAAGCATCAGGTATGATTTAAAAAACTCTGTTATGTCATACTGTTAAAGTAACTGCTGCTCAACTGTATTCTCTCTAAAATTAAAAAATAAATAGGAGATTATGTTGGGTTTTTTGCCTCATATTTGTAGTTTATAAAACTTCAGTTTTCTCACTTTTTTACTTCAGTGTCATTTAATTTGATTGATAGGGGCATAAAATATTTCTTTTGGTTTCACTGTTTGGAAGTAAACACAGAAAAGTTTTAAATGTAAAAATTAAGTTAGCCAAAGGAATCCTCAGAAAATGGATTGTGGTCTCTAATACATTATCTTGTAACTGATTTAGTTATTTCCCATCCAAGAATGAACCAGACCCGACCCTGGCTAGCTTCTGTGGTCAGATGGGGTCTGCCAGGGAAGTGTGGCTCCTTAAAACCTGGGTGAGCTATTCTCAGAGTCGAGTACGAGTACTCAGAGAGAAGTCCCTTGGATTCTGACTATAGGTTACATCCTGTCAGAATACATGCTTGTGTCTGCTCACATATACGCATGGGTGTCAGTGGGACAGAGTTTAAGGGCCCAGCTTGTTTGTTTGTTTGTTTTTTAAATTTCATTATAAAAACCCCTATTAGAACTTTTCCTCAAATGTGTGTGATTTGTTAATGTTATACAAAAGAATGGTTGGTAAAATAACAAGTCAATCAAAATATGTGTATGAGCGGTTTGCCTGGTTGTGTCTGTGTGCACCTTGTGTGTGTGATACCTCTGGAGGAATCTAGAAGAGGGTTTCAAATCCTCTGGAATTAAAGTTACAGATGGATGGTGGGTGCTGGGATTCAAGCCTGGACCCTCAGTAGGAACAGAGAAACCCTGTCTCATAGACAGATGGATGGATGGATGGATGGATGGATGGATAGATAGATGGATAGATAGGTGCTGGGATTCAAGCCTGGACCCTCAGTAGGAATAGAGAAACCCTGTCTCATAGATAGATAGATAGATGGTAGATAGGTAGGTAGGTAGGTAGGTAGATAGGTAGACAGGTAAATAAATGAGAAAAGGATTGAAAGTGGAACTCACAAAGGAAGATTATCATATTTGCAGTAGTAGGTATGCAGCTTTAATACTTAAATATCTATTATAACCAGAAACGCAGACTGGTGGTAGACGCTTACCCAGCACATACAGGTGCTAGTGTCAATCCCCAGCGGGAGGGGAAAGGAACAGTTACGTAATATATGACAGAGCTATAATTTGTAAGTTCTCTCAGAAGTGAACATTTTAATATGCATGATAGAATTCTCAGTGATGACTTTGTTGTCTTTCCTAAGTTCTCTAACATTTTTAATGCTACATTATAAAATTTAAAGCTGTGTGTCATTAAACTTATCACAGAATATGGCTGTTTTATTTTCTACTTAAATAAATCCTAAAGAAAAATTGTAAAAAAAAAAAAAAAAAAAACCTAAAGAAAATCCTAGAAATTTGTCAGAATCTCAAAATCACAATTTCATTTTACATATTGTTATCTTAAAAGAAAAAAATGAATTTATTTCACTTCTGACCTATAGTATGTTTTGCATTTTCTTAAACATTTCCTCTCTAGGACGCCATTATGGAGCAATAACTTGTGAAGGCTGCAAAGGGTTTTTCAAAAGAAGCATCCGAAAAAATTTAGTATACTCATGTCGTGGATCAAAAGACTGTGTTATTAATAAGCACCACAGGAACCGCTGTCAATACTGCAGGCTGCAGCGATGCATTGCCTTTGGGATGAAACAAGACTGTATGTACTTGCTTTAAAGGAGCAGTGTTTGCAAGAATCCAGCGAATGTAAAGTTACAAGTTAGCACATTTAAGCATGTCAAGTGCACACGCGGTGTTAGTTACTTTCCTGTTGTTGTGGTACAGAATACATGAGAATAGCGACGAAAGAAAGAAGAGCTCATTTGGGTTTACGGCTCCAGGGGTGGGAAGGCATAGTGCGTGCGCTACAGGGCCAGGAAGCAGGCCGTCACATCTTAGCCCCATTCAGAAGGTGGACTGAGAACACAGACCCTCAGAATTCACCCATAGTGACGTATTTCCTCCACAAGGCTCTTGTTTGCACCATGACAGGTGCCTTTTAATCCATACTTCCAGCTAAATAGAGTATATACATATGTATTTATTACTTAATGAGATATTCCTGAGAGCTTTTATAGCAAGCACATATTTACATTTGTCACTTAGCGCCCTCATGATTTTTCTAAGTTGTCTCAGAATTAAAAATCTCTAATGTGCATAAGAGAATTTTCAGCGATTGTGTTGTCTTTGCTAAGTTCTCTGTAGCAATGTAATGTTACACTGTAAAATTAAAAACTGTGTATCATTAAAGCAGTGGGCGCCAGTGCGCTTTGTGACTGATGTCCAAGATGTGACCTTGACGACAGCCTCCAATACCGACTGAGCTGTCCATGTGCAAAAAGCCCCTTCTTGAGTAGTGTCAGCCTATTCTAGTGCTGCTCTGCGGCTGGCTGGGCTGTTACCACGTCACACCTTACCAGAGGAAGGGTGAAAGCTCACCAGAGGACAGGCAGCTAGTAGGTGGTGAACTTAGCTTTGCGTTCTGCCGGTTTGTGAACCTATACGTAACATAAGTTCACTATGTAAGTGAACCTATGTGCAATCATATTTAGTTCTTAACTAAAAGGCTCTACTTCGGCCTTTTTTTATTAATATCTTCAATTGATTAACTTTCTTTTTCTTTAACTCTGAACACATGAGGGAAATTTTACTTAAGTTCTTCCCTCTTGATGGGTTTTTTAAGAGTTCTGTTTTCTTACCATAAGAATGGAAAAACAGAAAGAAATGAGAACAGGATGTAAACGGACCAATTTTACAAATAGGGAGCAACTTTGTTGAATATTAATAGACTTTATGATTGACGATTGCCTTTGGAATTCAGTTGGAAGCAGTGTCTCTCTCATTAGCCATATTGATGACAAGAAGCTTAGATTTACAAATGCCCATAAAATCTGTATTGTAGTATAATTAGTTAACATATTTTATAGCTGTGCAGTGTGAAAGAAAACCCATTGAAGTATCCCGAGAAAAATCTTCCAACTGTGCAGCTTCAACAGAAAAAATCTACATCCGCAAAGACCTGCGGAGCCCCCTGGCCGCCACTCCAACCTTCGTAACAGACAGCGAGACCTCCAGGTGCCATGCAGCTGACATTAAGTAGCAGGTCATTTGCTTCTCTACCCAGATCACCAAGTAAGACTAAAATCTGTGCTTCGTTTGTTACAGGTCAACAGGACTGTTGGATTCAGGAATGTTTGTGAATATTCATCAGTCTGGAATAAAAACAGAATCAGCTATGCTGATGACACCAGATAAAGTATGTAGTACAATTTAGAAACTCCTTCCCTACGCAGCCCATCCCCCAGTGCTGGAGTTTGAACCCTCAGCCCTATGCTCTACTGCTGAGCAATAATTCCAGTTTCTCTGTTTTAAAGACTTTACTTATATGTCTATTTTCTGTGTATGAGTGCTCCGTCTGCATATACATCTGCACACCAGAAGAGGGCATCAGATCCCATTGTAGATGGTTGAGCTGCCCATGTGGTTACTGGACTTGAACTCATGATCTTTGGAAGAACAGCCAGTGCTCTTTACCACTAAGCCATCTCTCCAGCCCCTAATTCCTGTTTCTAAGGCTAAAATGACTTAGTGAAATTCTTTACTATGCTAAAATTCACTAAAATTTTATTTTTAACATGAAAGCAATAAACATTTAAAACTCTTCCCAGTTTCTTTTCTTTCATCTTGAAATAAAAATTATCAGAAAATTAATTTGTGGTAAATCGAAACCAAAGATAATGGTGTCCTGCCTGTACTCCTGACAGCTGAAGGCAGCAGTGACTGCAAGTGGAGCCAGCTGGTCTGCACTGTGACCTGAGGGTCAGCTGTGGTGTATTGTGAGCCCTCCTGAAAAACCAGAAGAATAGCATAGAATTCTTACCTGTATTCCTTTTATTTTCCTTGCTAGATTTATTAATGCCAAAATGCTTAAGATACTCCAAGAAAAATCCTTGGCATACCTCAGTGAAAACACTCATTTGAATCTCAGGCCGCCATGCTTCCTCAGCATTCCTGTGGGTTCCGGGGGCCAGAGTAGGAATGAGATTGCATGTGCTCTCAGATTACACCCAGATCGTCTGGATCCTCCTGAGACTGGAGCCGATCTTCCTTTGGCAAGGAGTCTAAAGAGGAGATTGCTGTATGTGTGTGCGCTGTGAGTGCTTGCGGGCGACCTCATGCTCACGCTCACAAAGGCCAGGGGTGCCTTGCTGTGTTGCTGTCTGCCTTGGTCCCTTGAGACAGTCAAGTGTGCAGCCAGTGAGCCCCAGCAGTCCTGGGTTTCTCTGCCACAAATGCCATGGCTGTCCGTGTGGTGCTGGCTGTCTGACCTCAGCTCTCCATGCCCGCACAGCAGTCACTGCTGCCCATTAAGCCACCTTCCCAGCTCAAAACATTTATTTCGATAAGTGTGTGAACTTTCTGTAGTTCTCAAAAACTTCGAGAAGAAAAAAATTTCTTTTCTAAAAAGATTTTTTTAATCTATATTTTGTTATATATTTTTATTTTACTGTGTATGTGTGTCTATGTGTACACCATAAGACACATGGAGGTCAGAGAACAACTTTCTGGAGTTGGTTCTCTCTTTCCATCTTGTGGGATCTGGACATCAAACTCAAGTTTCTGAGGTTGGTGGCAGATGCTTTACTCTGAGCTGTCTTGCTGGCCCTGGAAAGACCCGAGGGTCCCTGTGGTGAGATTTCCTCCACCTGCACGTGGCTCTGACTCTGCAGCACCCACAGCCCCAAAGTGCCAGTGTGCCATTCACTGCAAGAATACACACAGCATACACGAGGCTCCTGGTTCACTCTCAGCACCAAAAGGTCATGCGGAACACAGCAGTGGCCCCAAGTGTTCTCTCAAGACAAGATTTTCCATGTTACATTACCTAAGAGTTTCCCATGGGCAGAAACTTCAAAATCTAGTTAGACATGTTGCTTCATGCAATAGAATATTTACACTTCTGAGTTTTAGATAAAAATTTAAGTACCTAGCAGAATATGGACGTATACATATGCCTGCCTCAGTAGGCAGAGGCAGGAGGATCTGTATGAGTTTGAGTCCAGTTTGGTGTGTATACAGTGAATTCCAGGCCAGCCATGGCTACATACTTAGACTCTGTCTCAAAAAACAGAACCTAAACAAAGAGAAAACTAAAATAGTTAAAAATACTAATTACTTTTATTCCTATATAAGCAGGCTAATTGGCTGGGAACATGGACTTTGCAGTCTAGCAGGCTGCCTGCGTGTGCTGTTGAAGATGGATGATGATTCCTGTTGGACAGGTGTAACTGATTAATAAATAATATGTAGTAGTCACGTAAAAACTAGCTAACAGGATCTGAGATCACTGGTAATGATTTATTTGAGGAGGACTGAAAAATTATTGTCTACTTATTCACCAAAATATGTTCCATATAAATCATTTAGGAAATGGAAACCCCAAAAAAAACACTGGTATTATTTCAAAATTCAGTTTACAATGTGCTGGTTGTGGTATTTCACACTTGTAATTCCAGCCCTCAGGAGGCAGAGGCAGGAGGATCACAAACTCAAGGCCAGCCTGGACTGTGTAGTAGGAAGCAGCAGTATAGCAGGGCTCTGCAGTAAAAAAGAAACAGCTGGGCTAAGGTAGCGCACGCCTTTAATCTCAACATTTAGGAGGCAGGTGCGGGTGGATCTCTGTGAGTTCAAGGCCAGCCTGGTCTACAGAGTGAGTTCCAGGGCAGCCAGAGTTACAGCAGAGAAACCCTGTCTCATAAAAACAAGATAAAATAAAAAGAGACAAACAAATACACAGACAAAACAAACTAAAGGCTATAATAGGCTATAGAAGAAACTTAAAGATCTTAGTAGGTTTTAGTGGAATAATTTGAACATTAAAAGAATTTTTTATGTGCGTATGCGTGTGTGTGAGTGTGCACACATGTGATTTGATTGCTCTTCACCTTATTCACTAAGGCAGAGTCTCAATTGAACCCATAGACGTGGCTCTCTGCTTGCTCTAAGGACGCCCTCCTGACTTCGGAGAGCTGAAATTATTGACAAGCCACATGTCCACAGGCTTTTACATAGATTTTAGGTGTTGAAAATTCAGTCTGATGCTTACTGCTATGAGCCAAGCACTTTAACCACCAATCCATCTCCCCAGCCCCAAAATAATTTAATAAAGCATTAAGTATGTAAAAACCTTGGAATTGAAAATGGTATTTCCAAACACATGTCACTATGAGAAGTTGCTGGAGTGTCAACTCATTGTTTTGAAGACTGAGAGCTGAAAGGAAGAAAAATTTAAAACTTCCCTGCTCTTCTTGAGCAGTGTTTTTAGCTAAAGCATCGTGGAGGGGATGCCTTTTTACAAAAGAAGGACAGCCGTTGCATAAAGACTATGTATTGTTCATTATTGACAGACAGGTGAAGACAAATGGGAAAGTACAATGTGTAGTAACAGACAAATAGCATGGCTAACGAGCTTCTTAAGCTCTGGTAAGAAGAAAAAGTAAGTAGCCTGGACAGAGGGTTCGTTTCTGCTTGTTTAGAGCCCGGTCTGGTAAGCAATGTGTTCAGTTAAGACATTGGTATTCTAGGAAGTCTGCTCAGTAATAGATTTGCCTTTTTCCCCTTTTGCCTCGTATTCATTTAGAGTCTGTGCCAGTTTGTTATGTAAGAAGTTTTGAGGGGCTAGAAAGATGGCCCAGTGGTTAAGAGCACATACTGCTCTTACAGAGGGTTTGAATTCATTTCCCAGCATTCATATCAGGTGGCTCACAATCTGTACCTTCAGGGGTGCCCTTTTCTGGCCTCCATTGCTCACATGAATCTATCCACACATAAATAAACTTTATTTAAAAATAAAACTAAATCTTGAGGGGCTACAGAGATGAGATAACTCGGAGGTTAAGAGCCCTCACTGCTCTTGTAAAGGACGCACATTTAATTCCCAGCACCCACGTGGCAGCTCACAACCACCTGTGACTTCAGTTCCAGGGGACTCGATGCCCTCTGTTGACGCCTTTGGGCACCAGGCATGCGTATGGTGCACAGATAGACATGCAGGCAAAGCACCCATTACACATAAAATTTAAACGTTTTAATCATTAAGAAATTTTGGAAGTTTTAACAATATTAAATCATGAATACTAAAAAGAATTTGAATTATTGCCGAATTTGATACCTTTTGTAGAGGAAGTAACCATGACTTGGATGGGTTAGCTAGTTTTTAAACTTTTATAAACCCTTTTAAAGAATTTATACCTATTTCAAGCCCGTATTTTCCTCAATTTCTGAAATCTTTGACTTTTTACGTCTGTTTGTTTATTTACTTGTGTATTTTTAAAGACAGGCTTTCTGTAACCCAGGCAAGTCTGGAGCTCACGTGTAACTCGCGCTGGCCTTGAATTCGTGGAAGCCCTCTGCCTCCGCCCCTCCAGTGCTGAGATTATAGAATAAGCTGCCGTGTTCCTCGGTTTGCTCATTTGTGTGCTTGGCTCTTAGTATTCCATGACCTAGAGTTTGAAATTTAAGGCTTTAAAATATACCAGTACCACTTGGCAAAATTTCAGTATCTTCCTTTTTCCTCAAAGGCCGAATCGTGTCAGGGAGACTTAAGCACACTGGCCAGCGTGGTCACATCGTTAGCGAACCTCGGCAAAGCCAAAGACCTTTGTCACAGCCGTAACGAGATGCCTGTATCGGAGAGCCTATGCAACGGTGAGATGTCTTTCTGTACGTTTCATCAAGATATTCAGACCAATGGTGATGTTTCCAGGTAAGCTCTGCTGGTCTCAGCTTTCTGAGTTTCACTTTGACTTGATCAAAATCCTTTTGTGTTAAAGTTTACGTATAAAAGTTTCTGAAAACAAGTATTGATATAAGACTTAGGAAACACAAGGCATAGTGAGGTTTAACTGAAAATCTGCCTTTAGTGCAACGTGCTCGGCGCCCTCCGTTCTGAGTTTTACAAGCAGTAAGTGTGTATCATAAAATTGGTGCTGCAGTCCGACAGGGTGGGAGCTTTTTTCATTTTAAATGACAATTGAGGTCTGATGTTCACTTCGTATTTCAGTTGCCAGATGTTATCTATCCCTCTGTATGTTTCCTAGGCATCCATGTTGATTCCCCAACCACCACTGATTTCTGTTCAGACAGACAAATGTAAAAAACTTCACTGAAATAGCTGGTTTTAAATTATACTTAAGGAAAGTAGAATCAGAATTTTGTTTTGCCAGTGTTGATACTTAGAATACAGAGATGAAGTTCCTTCAGGCTTTTCTCAAACTTCCGTTCATCATTTAAAATATTTACTATCATGCTGGGGTAAGCTCAGTGGTGAGTGCTGCTCACCTTGTATGCTCTAGGCCCTGGGTTTGATTGCCAGCACTGCAAAAAGACTAGAAAGGAGGAGGACAGCAGTTAACAGTACAGGAAACTGTTTTGAGTAGTTGCTTGGTACCTTTAGTTATGTACCATCCTAATCTTAAATTCTTAACTGTTTGCATTTCATTAAGTAACCACAAATGTAAAAATAGTCTCCGAATTTTTAAATAAAATCAAAACTGAACCTGTTTTGTGTTTGACACAACATAGTCAACATTAAGTAACTCATACTTAAAGAGATTGTAATTTCTTGGTAATATGATAGTGTATAATATTTCAAACTATGCTTATTGAACTCAATTTGTTAATTTTGGAGATAATCACAGAGGTCACTGAAATACAGCAGTCTGTCATACAAGAAAGCTCTGTTTTCTGAAGCCTGCTGTGTGTACATACCTCTCCCCAGCTGTGGCACTGGGGGTGGAGTCCGGGGCCTCCTGTGTGCCACACAAGCCTTCCTGTGTACACTGAGCCACACCTCTGCCCTATTTGCAAAAGAAGTTTTAGGCGTAAACCTCCCTCCCCATAGTCCTGGGTACTAAACCCAGGGCGTAATGCATGCTAAACAGGTGTTCTACTACTGAGCTATTTCCATAGCCCCTTGACTTTAAATTTTAACTCCAGAATTTTGTGTAAGAATTGTATTTCATTGTTGGAGATTAGCCACGCTCACAGCTTCTGATGTCTCCTCATAGGGCATTTGATACTCTTGCAAAAGCGTTGAACCCTGGAGAAAGCACATCCTGTCAGAGCTCAGTAGAGGGCACGGAAGGGAACGCGCATCTAATCTCCGGAGATTCGCGCTACCTGGAGAAAGAGGGCCCGCTTCTCAGCGATTCACATATAGCTTTCAGGGTACCTTTAATTTCTTTATATTATGTTACTCTTTGATTTTTGATCTTCTTTTCAACAATCAAAATTTGCCTGTAAAGTCAGAAACACCCCTGGTGGAATTTCAGAGCCGAAACTAAAGCATACGTGCCCTGCTGGAGAGGGCGGGTCAGCCCGCTGTCAGTTGCAGTAGCTTAATCAGTTAGGGTTAGACCAGTCAGGCGCAGCTGCTTTTTCTCTCATTAAGCATGGACATTCATTGTGAACTGAATGTCTCACTGTTGTTCAATGTCTAGCTACTACTTTTTTAGTGTAATTTGGTTTCTAAGACCCAGGTATCTTGCTCTCACGTTAGAAATGGTAAAGATAAAAATGATAAATGTGTGAGTTTCCTTACGTAGCTATCCGCCAGCGTTGTCATGTGAGGGTGCATTGCTTAATGCATTTTAACCTTAGGTTTTAGTACTTTAACCGTTTTTGAAAGGAACATTTGAAATTCATTTTGTTCTCCTAAGAACATTGTGTAATGGTGCTGGGGGTAAAATCCTACATTTGCCCTACATACATGGCCCTCCGTATGCTAGGTAAGTGCTCACCTCCCCAGCCTCTGTACACTCTTATAACGGAAGCAATACAGGGAGACTATTAGAAATGATACATACAAGGGTTAAGAAATAACTTTCTAGTGTTTGATTTGTTATTCAAATTAATATGCTGAGCAGCTGTAGATGTGCTCACCGCTGAGACCTCATTAACACCAGAACTGACCAATCCACCTGGACCTCTACTCTGTCAGCTGTGAGTACTGTTAGAAAGGGGTGTCCAAAATAATTGCGCATGCATAGATTATACTTAGCAATACGGACCAGTTCTGGAACACTTGAGAATGATTTATGATAGATTGTAAACTTTGCTGTTTTTCTTAGGAAAACATTTATAACTGCCAGTAAAAATAGTGGACAGAACATAAACATATCATAGATCAAAACATCACGTAAGAATGATATTTCAAAATCCAGCTTGGTTGAAAGAGCCACAGAAAAAGTTCACTATAGTTCAGTAGTTGCTGCCACATGTTTTATACAGTTTTATCAGTTTTATACACTAGAGAAGCCAATTCTCATGTAAAAGTTCATTAAAGATAACTTAGAAAAAGTTCAAGTTTTATCTGTACTGCACAAGAAAATTCTTCATAGGTGATACAAGGAAAGATAATTAACCAGGCTGTGGTGGCACACGCCTTTAATTCCAGCACAAGAGGCAGGCAGATCTCTGTGAGTTTTAGGCCAGCCTGGTCGTGAGTTCCAGGACAGCCACAGCCAGAGTTACAACAGAGAAACCCTGTCTCAAAAAACAAAAACAAAAAAAAGAAAAAGAGAAAAGGAAGAGCTAATGAATGCTGTCCTCAAAGTTCCTGTTGGAGGATAGAGTAGGGAGGATCGAGGCAAGATGGCCTTTCCTGTTGTTCTTTCGTATTCTGAATAAAGTACATTCCTTGTGTTCTCAGTTTCATTTCCTGTTTTGGACTTAGATGGGAAGGAGGGCAAAGAGAGAGCTGTAGGTAGAGACCCAGTGCAAGCAAGGACACACAGCTTCTTTAGAAAACAGTTGTTCAACTTTCTTTTTTCGGTTATTTTTCTCAGTTTTTTTAATTCTGTGAAATAAATGCTCTGGGCAGATGAATTAAACCAATTCAAACCTTGACATTTCTTTCTGGAGTTGGCGGGTTCTTTCTTTCCTGATAACGGTACCTTCTTCAACTCTAACTTCCAGCCCTGGGAAGAGTTTTCTTTTTCAGTGATTCCGAGACCTGCAGTCATTTCCTGGTCAGTTCTTCAGTGGTGTCCTTGGGCCTGAGGTTTGGGGGCTGACATCTTTGTCCAGATTGCGGACTTCTCTCTTTACCACTGAGCAGAGCAGCATGCTGTGCTCTGTGTGTCCGATGTCACTTGCATATTTTCATATCTGTTCTTTCAACTGAGTCATGCACCCCTCTTTTGGATGAGTTGAAAGTTTTTATTCTCATTTACAGTTGGGCTAAAATTTGTATATTTTAGTGTCGTATTCAAAGCAACCTAAATGTAGCAAGGAGAAACCATCTTAATTTAACTGGAAGTGAAGAGAAGAATCTAGGGTGTTAGCAATAATTAATGTTTTTATTCAATGACTTCAGGTTATGATTTCAAACATGTCTTTCATTGAGTTCTTACAAGAATAATTAAGATAAATAGGACTCCCGTCCCTCCAGGTAGATACAAGGGGCGATAGTGAGACCATTTCCAGAACCGCTGTGCGTGTCGGACTTGCAGCCCTCTCTTTCCTCTGCAGCTGTGACTCCCTCACCCCATGACGGAACCGTAGCCATCCTGTTGTTTGAATTCCCTTCCTGTCCTTCCTGTTTGTTTCTGTCACTGTATTTCAGGCTTCTTTAAAGTTGTAGCTTGAGTTGTCACAATACCCTTACGTCCCTTATGTCCTCTCTGTCTTGTTCTGGATACCGAGGCCATCGTAACCTCTGTTGAGAACCAACCTCCTATCACTTGACAGTCTGAAATGCAACAAGACCCTGTCACAGAAGTTAACCACAGCTTCTGTTGCTCGTGTGGGATTGGGTCCAGGCTCTGTAGCATGACCTTCAAGGCCCTTCCCATTCCACGTGTCCATCGCTTCTCACACATGCCATTCTGGCTCCTAACCCTGCCCTCAGTCCTCCCTGTTCAGATGTGAGTTCTGAGACAGCAGCTCCTAGTGCTCACAGCGGTCCATCCGTCACCTGAACTAATCCAGAGTCACACAACCTTGAAGTAGAATCCCTGTCTCCTAACAAGTCAAATTAGTTTTCTAAAGTTTTATTCTGGCAGTTAGAATCTGTTCTAGAAGCTGCACTAGAGGTAATTGCAAAGGCTAAAGTAAGAAGAACATACTGCAGGTGTTTTCTTTGTTTAAAGATAGTTTGAGACTATTTGGGAAAGGGTTTTGAGTTTTCTGGGGGGTGTTATTTTCTTCTGTGTTTCTGTTTGTTACTTTGGTTTCAGGTTTCGAGGCAGGGACAAGGTCTTGTGTGGCACATGATGGTTGGGAACTCTCAGTCCTTATGCACTATGGTGACAGGCGTGTGCCACCACACCAAACTGTTGGTGTTCTGTATTGTTTTGTGGCATCCCTTACCCCTAGGACCTGTCATTTTGGGTAGTTCTCCTAATTTTTCACACCCCCCCCCTTAGGGAGTTCTGAAATGGTATACTTCCCAAAATGTCTGCACTTACTCTTGTGTAAAAACAATTAAATCCTTGCTCTAATGATTTTTTTTTTTTTTGGCGGGGGTGGGAGGTTTCGAGACACAGTTTCTCTGTCTTGGCACTTGCTATGTAGACCAGGCTATTCTGAAACTCAGAGATACGCCTGCCTCTGCCTCCAGAGTACCTGGATTAAAGGCGTGTGCCACTAGCCCAGCTACATCCTTGTTTTAAAGGCATTCAGGTTAAGAATTGTTTTGTGGGGACTGGGGAAGATGGCTCAGTCAATAAGTACTTATCACATAGCTTGAGGACCCAGGCTAAGCTCAACAGCATCTAAGTAAAAGTTAAGCATGGTGTCATCCTAGCTTGTAATCCTTGCTCTGGGGATGGACAAGTGAGACTCCCTGGAGCTCCCTGGCCAGCTAGGCTTGCTCTATCCATGACCTTCAGAGACTCAGTGAGAGTCCCTGTCATAAAAACAAGGTGAAGAACCAGCAGAGAGATGACTCAGTGGGTAAAAACACTTGCCTCACAAGCCTAATGACCTGAATTTGACCCCTGAGATACACAGTGGAGAGAACTGATTTCTGAAAATTGTCCTCTGACCTCCACATGTGCACCTGGCACACATCCACACTCCTATACACATATCATATGCACAGTAAATTACAAATTTTAGGGAAGAGCAATAGAGGAAGACTCCCAACATCAGCCTCTGGTCTCTGTGCCTACACCTGCACACATACATGAACACATACGTGCATCAGACACACATGTTTTTTAAAGAAATGTTTTCTGTTTTCTGAAATGTGTTTTATTTTACTGCTCCAGTAACATTTAAACTTTTTCTTCATGAGTCCATGGGTATTGGTGGTAGAATGCACTCTTAGCACGCCCAAGGCCCTGGGTCCAGTCCTCAGAAGACAATCTTTATTTTTCCCTTTTCTTATGGAGGCTTCAAAACATCTACTTCCCTGCCTCATCATTTGGTACTACCAATATGAATAAGACGGTAGACCAAAGTGGGGGTGTTGCTCAATTGGTAGAGCGTCTGTCCAGGACACACAACGTCCTGAGTTCGACCTCCGGCACTACAGGTAAAAAGCACTCAGCATGCTTGACGTCCACATTCTTTTTCCCTTTTGAAAACATTCTTTTTCATGCAACCTGTTCTGATCACTGTTTCCCCTTTCCTGTCTCCTGCAGAACCTCCCCACCTCCCCATCTATCCAGCTCTGCTCCTTTTTCTCTCTCTCCCTCTCTCTTTAGAGCAAACAGGAAAAACAACAAAGACAACATCAACAAAAAATGAACAAACCAGAATAAAAAAGAAAAAGCACAAGAAACACACACCCTCTACAAAAACAAATTGGAAACCATAATACACAAGCGAAAAGAAGTCCCACACCCTATTCCTAAAACTAAAAATTAGGTAAACTTTTGTGCCTAATTTTGAGCAAAGACAAATTGTTTTTTACTTACTTTTTAAAAATCTTTATCTTACGTATATTGGTATTGTGTATATTGGGTGGGTGTCTGTGCAGCACATGTGTGCAGTGCCCTTGGAGTCCAGAAGAGGACGTCAGAGCTCCTGGGACTTCAGTTACAGAAGTTGGTAGTCACCATATGGATATTGGGAATCAAACCTGGGTCCTCCGGAAGAGCTGCTAGTGCTCTTAACCAGTGAGCCATTTTTTCCAGCCCTTGTTTTTCTATTTTATCTGGTATTTATAGAGAACTTCTATATCTTATTGATAAAAACTCTTTGATCTGTTTGGTATCATAGATACCCTTGAGAATCTGATCAAAGCTACATATTAATTCCCTAGAAAAATATTACTGAGATTTGGAAAGATAGTTCAATCAATAAAGTACTTGCCTCGCAAGCTCAAGGACCTGAATTGAAATCCCAGAACATATGTTTTAAAAAGATAATAAATGTCAGCCATGGTGCCACACATTTTGTAATCCCAGCTTTGTGGAGACAGATAGAGGCTTCCTGAGGCTCCCTAGCCAGCCAGCCTAAATGTGAGCCTGAGGCTAGTTAAAGTCTGTCTCAACAAGAAGAGACCAGTATATGTTAGGAATGAGGTCGTCCTCTAGCCTGTGCTCGCTCTCCTACGCGTGCACATGCACACACGGGAACATGCACAGAGGAAGAAAAGCACACAGAGTGCAGTACATGACCCCACACTACCCCGCAGCTGACTGCTGCGCACTGCCTGGAGTCTTCTGCCCTTTTTATGTTCGGGTGTGCTTAGGGTACACTCTTGAGAAGAAACTGGATCTTGTACAATTTATTTTTATTTATTTATTTTTTCCTACTTAGATGTCTGTGAGGGTTTTGGTTTGGTTTGGTTTGGTTTAGGGCAAATCTTGCTCTGTAGCCCAGACTGCTTGGAACTTGCTGCATAGACCACACTAGCCTCAATTTCAAGCTGGTGATCCTTCTGCCTCGTCTTCCTAAAAGCTGGATTACAGTGTGCACCACCACACCTTGCAGACTTTTGTTTTTACTGCTATCTCTCTTTTTCTTACTAATGTTAATAGTGGGCATTATTTTTTTTGTTAGTGATGGAAATTTGGGTGGTCACCAGCACGTAATGTCCCTTGGAAGCAGAGCTACACTGGACAGCCTTACCTGTGGCTTGCTTGTGTATTGTGTAAGTGTTTTTCCAGAATAGATTTAGAAGTGGTGCCTAGGACCAGTGTGTCAGATTCTGCAGTTTCTCAGGTTTGAGGAGGGACATTTAGAATCTTTACTAGTTGAACACCGTTGATCCGAAAGTCCAAGGTGTGCTAATGTCTGAAACGTCAAAAGCTTGATCCCAAAAATGTTTCCAAATTTAGATTTTTGGATTAGGAGTGTTCAGCAATGTTTTAGGTTACAAGACACAACTCCATTTTCCCACTTTGGTAGTTAACAGCCTCATTCTGTCTGGCTTAGCCCGTCAGTCACTTTGAGTTTCCCTGGGTCCTCACTGGGGTCTAGACTTTGATTCACAGCAGGAACAATTGTCCTTACACGTGTCACCTGTAGTAGTAGCAGCTCTCCTTAAGATTTCAGAATGCTTTCAGAAGTATTTTGATAGAGGATTTGTTTACACTGTGGTCAGACTCTTAATATAACTATGTAAAGTCAAATTAAATGGTGCTTTTTTTTATACTTACTTGTTTATAATAATACAGACTGATATCTTTGAGTTGCTTGCCTATGGATACGTTTTTCCCATAGAACATTTTTTTGACAGAATTTTTGTATTCAGTAACAATTTTTTAGGATAGGGTGGTACAGCACAGACATGCTTTTGAGGAATTGAAGGCATATCGGTGTTGAGCCCTGGCCCTGTATGTTTTGTTTTGCCTCATTGGAGCCACGGCTGTGCCCAGTGTCTGGGAGCATGCCCTCCTCTGCTGGCGCCAGCAGGTGCCTCACACTCCTTACTCTGCTATCTGCCAGTGTGACTGTGGCCTGAATGAAGGACCCTTCGGCATACAGAGCTGCTCCTGACTCTGAAATTTACTGTGTAGAGAAGGAAGAATAGGAAGGAAGTACACTGATGTACCAGGATAGTAACTTCATAAAGTAAACCCTGTCATTTCATGGTTGGTAGTCATTAAGTGAGAGTCTGCTTGGCTAGATTTCACTTTGACAGAAATCGTGACCCACTCATTCCTCCTAAGCACTGCTGTAATACCCAGCGACATGTTGAATCATTTCAATACTAGGTTTTTCAGGAGGAGATACTGGATTCCTGTATGATGTGTTATGTTTATATTCAAGTTTTTCAAAGAACTGATAATTTAGAACTTTAAGTCATAAGATAATTTACCTAAATCCCTGTTCATGCTAGCTCACCATGCCTTCTCCTATGCCCGAGTACCTGAATGTGCACTACATTGGGGAGTCGGCCTCCAGACTGCTGTTCTTATCGATGCACTGGGCACTTTCCATTCCTTCTTTCCAGGCACTAGGGTGAGTGTTTTTGAAGTCCTTGAACATAAATGTAATTTTTGTGGCACACATGTATTTAAACAAGAAGTTTATTTGGAGAGGATTTGTATTACAGTAGAAAAAAGGATCTGCCATTCTATTCATGTGACAATTCGTGATAGCTAACTACTGTCTTCTCCATTGCTTTTCGTGTGGAAGAGTAGCCATGGTTTATCGTTTGAACAGGTTAATAATCTGGGTAAGTGGAAAGGACAGTCGTGGCCAGCACTGGGAGTACCCACCTTTGATTGAGTCAGCGACAGGAGTGTCTGGGGCTGGAGAGAGGCCGGGTGGTCAGAGCATTGTCTGCTCTTGCAGAGGACCCAGGTTCAGTTTCCAGCACCCACCTGGTGGCTCACGGCCTTCTTAACTGCAGTTCCAGGGGATCTGATGTCCTCTTCCTGCTGGCGCCAGGCATGCATGCAGCGCAGAGGCAAAATACACTTTGTCAAAAGATAGAAAAATCTTTGAACTTAGTAGGCACGGCTAGCCTTCTGGCCATGGGCCACATGCAGCCAAGGATAGCTATGAATGCAGCCTAACATAGAATCATAAAACAATACAGGATTTTTGTGATGTATTCATTTTACTTTTTATAATTTGATGACGTGGTCTTTGAGTGAACTTTGAGGATGACAGTGTCACATGCAGTGTCCAAGGCTGGGCACTCCTGCTGGGAGCTGTCCCCCAAGCCCCCTCAGTAGGGAGATACATTTCCTTCATGCTACGTTTAAAATTAGAGGCGGTTGTTTTCCAGTAATCTAGTTCCCGTCCCCAGAAAGAAACAAGAATGTCAAACTCCAGTGACCATTTCAGAAAATTGCTCTAGACCATAGCTATACTTTGTTTTGAAGCAGCTAGATGAAATGCAAAATGATCTCCTGTAAGAAATCAAAGCTTTACGGAAGTTTGCCAGACCTTCATGTAAAGCCACAGGCGGATGTCGGAGAAAGAGCCAGCCGAGAGCCGGCAGGTTTTAGTTTACTCGAGGATCCTCCCTGTTCAATCTGATCCTCGGCTGTCAGTGTTTTCCCAGCTGACAAATGGGAATAAGTGCTCCTCCCTATCATTATAGAGTGCTTTGACTGTAACTAAGAAGCTTGAGTGCCCTGATTCCCGAGGACGTAACTGGTGCTAAGATTTGTTTACTAGCTCCTCAGCCGTCTGTGATTACACAGAGCAGAAGCCTGATTAAGAGTTTGTAACCTTTGAATGAGTTCTTCCCTTTTTGCCCCAGACTAATATTGAGCTTTTAGTAATTTTACAATATATTTTAAGAAACAAATACGGTGTAAAAACATGCTGATGTTTTTGTTAGGCGTGAAGTGCCATTGGCCAAACCTGTGACTGACACACACTTAGGCCAGAAAAGCAACCTACACTGGTTTTGTTTTGTTTCTTCCCAGAATAAACTATCCATTTATTCATTATTATAGTAAAAGAAAAGAACTGGAGGTAAAATCTGCACTCTGTGAATTAGTCACACCACCATTGTTTTTAGTTACTTACGTTGAATGTGCTTATCCCTTGGAAACAACCGAGATGCTGAAGAAACTTAAGAATACAGCCTGAGGTTTGTGCTTATAGAATAATTGATTAGTAATTGATTTTATAGCGGCAGCCACTTTTCCCTGTGATCTGCATCGGAAATCAGTTCTGTGCAGCAGCCGCAGGACTCTCAATCAGAGGAGCTGCTGAGCCATTAGCTGCTGCATAAGCTCTTACTTCTTGTCTCTGCCTAGATAATCTTTAAATCCGCTTTATGTGTTGACTTAATCAGATAGGAGCTTGATGCTAATGGCAGGAGACTCTGTTATGCGGAGATAAAAGCTGTTCTAAAGCTGACTGACCTGGGGGCTGAATTTTTCTGGCTGGATACGGAGATTGTCCACAGAGCTCTTAATTCTACGTGGAGACAGACGAGGGTAGTCAAGCTTGTTTACTCTGATGACTTAGTGGGGTAGGGGTTTGCTCAGTATCATTTGTATTTTGAGAGGCCTCTATATTTAATAGGAATGTCTGATTTTCTGCTTACGACCTGTGGTTTAATACACGGAAAATGTGTTCTGCATAATTTAGGTAAGTGTCTCCACAGTTCCAGTAGAGTAAGAAGCTGCGGTTACTTGGTGTGATTCGCCTAGAGCATAGATGGCGGTAGGGCTGTCCACTCTGTTTTGATTTCGCATTTATCTGTGTGTGCGTGTGCTGTGTTGGGGGGTGCACGTGCATCACAAGACACAGACGTGGAGATTAGAGGTCAACTTGGGGGACGTCAATTCTCCCCTGATTTCAAGGATTGAACTCGGTTCAGCCCAGCGGTGAGTGTTTTCACCCACCAAGTTACCTCCCTAACCTCTCTGCCGTGGTTTTTGCAATGGGGTCTAACTGTTTAGCTCAGGCTGACCTCAAGCTTCTGCCAGGCCTCCTGTCTTCAGTCTCCCAGGTGACGGGATTACCGGCAAGTGCTACCACGCCCAGCTCCACCTAGATTCTTTCTTTCTTTGGTTTTGCGAGACAGGTTATAACGCTGGCTGTCCTAGAACTCTATTTTTTCTGAGACAGGGTTTCTCTGTTATAACGCTGGCTCTCCCAGAACTCACAGGCTGGCCTCAAACTCACAGAGATCTGCCTGCCTCTCCTTCCTGAGTGCTGGGATTAAAGTCACGCACCATCACCGGCTGGCTGGCTTTCTACCTAGATCCTTAATACCAAGTTCCAGGCTCCCGTCATTTGCCACAGAGGACTTTATAATTTACACATGTCTTCAGTAGCACTACACCTGAAAGTTAAATCTTACGTGGTTCCACTGAAACAGTGTAATGTTTTCTGTAACATGGTGGTTCAAAGTGTGTAACTTGGTAGATTTATTGCATATTGTTGATTATTTTTCTCTAAGGACCATGGCTTCAGTTCAAACAGACGTCGGTAGTGCACTGGCTATATTTATGTGGGCGCATAATGGTTGGGCTGTCCTCGGGCATAGATGACTGGGCCAACATAGTGCTCTTGTTGTTAATACCTGTGGGGTTTTCTGGGACCTGGAAAGTTTAAAAACGTTTTCCATTCATTTATTTTGCTTCTTAGAAGAAGGATAGCTTGAAAATAGGTACCACAAGGTGACAATTATAGTCATTTATTTCCTAACAAAAAAATTCGGATAGCAAACATGCCCTTACCATCTTTAAAGTACAAGCTTTAAGTGGGAGAGTCTCTAGGAAGTGTGTATTTATAAATCTATGAAAGATTTATAAAAGAACAGACTTCAAACGTCTGAATTTAAACTCTGGCTTATTTGTGTGTTGGCTCTCCCGTGTCCGTGCTGAGATACTGGAGTCCCCACATCTTCCGGTTGGGACAGAAGCACCTGCTTATGAGCAGGGCACCGCGTGAGATGCTGAGATGGACCGGACCCTGTGCCTGCTACACATACATGACACTCGTTTTCATTCTCCTAGAGCATTCTTTCTACAGGGGCCTTGTTTTTCTCTCCCAATATAAGGGCCTTTTTTCAAAACATTCCAACAACATAGTATCGGGATTTGGGAGTACTTTGTTGTTGGTCATGATGGTAGTTCGTTTTTTTTTTTTTTTTTTTGAGGGGGGCTAATTTGTTTTTGATTCAGGGTCTTGCTGTGATTCCAGGATAGCCCCAAACTTACTATATAGCTCAGGTTAGCCTTGAACTCTTGCTCCTTTTGTATCATCTTCCTAAGTGCTGAAATTACGGTCATGCACCCCCCCCCCCCCCAGCTGGACTTTTGTTCTGGATAAACTTAGATGTCTGCCCTTCTGCAATAGACTTCTACAATTAACCCTTCGGCTTTTTCTCTGGAAATAAACTAATCTAGTAGTTTAATCTAAATTGTCCCTTTCCGCTGCTTGTCTCATGTTTCTTCTCTGCACTGAATCTAGGCTTTGCTGAGCCTTCTTGGTAAGGACAAGGTGTTTCCAACACAAAGGGTATAGCACAGACCAGCTCCGATTTTCCTTCTTTAGTTTTTACTTTCTTGTGTGTGTCATTTGTCTTAGTGACTTTTCTATCTGTGATAAAACACCATGACCAAATCAACTTACAGAAGAAAAAGTTTTGGGGGTGGGGTGCTTATGGTTTCAGAGATTTAGAGTCTGTGCCCATCATGGCAGGAAGCTTGTCCCCAGACATGCAGACATGGTGCTGGAGCGATGTCTGAGAACTTACACCTTGAACCTCAAGCAAGATACAGAGAGAAACACCAGGAATGGCTTGGATCTTTTGAAACTTAAAAGCCTGCCCAGTGTGACACACCTCCTCCAACAAGACCACGCCTCCTAGTATTTCCCAAACAGTTCTACAAATCGAGGATCAAGTATTCAAACATATGAGCCATTGGGGAGCATTCTTATTCAAACCGCCACACTATTTAATTGCTTTGGTTAGATGTTTTCTCTTTAAAACTTCGTAATCAAAAAAAGAAAAAAAAGCCACTGGGCGGTGGTGGCACACACCTTTAATCTCAACACTCGCTCAGGAGGCAGAGGCAGGTGGATCTCTGTGAGTTCCAGGACAGCCAGAGTTTCAACAGTTTTTCCCTGTCTTGGAAAAACCAAAAAAAGAAAAAAAGTTAAAACTTCATAATAAGATCAAAGCTGCTTTGCTTTTAACCTTTCTTCATGCTTAAAGCACAGAAGTACAGAACCATAAAATAAAACCTCTCCAGAGATTACTAACCCATTGTTAAGAGTTCAGCCTCCTGCCATCTCTGTCCGTGCCGTGGTTACTAAACCATCCAAACACCCTCACGAGTTCGCACAGCCCGTGCTCCCCCTGCGCTGTCACACTGTCAAGTTTCCTGTGTCGTGTGTGTGGAGTCCCGTTTTCCTGATGGCTGCTGGCTGCCCACAGACTCATCTCTCTCGGTAGCTCTTAGGACTGTTGCCAGCTTTCTTACTCTGCTCAGTGCTGCAAGCACATCTTGTCAACTCCTAGTAGTATCTCCTCCATAAAATGGGCTCTTTCCGGTGAGGTTGCTCAGTGTTCCAGGGCCTGCATGTTTGCTTTGATGATGCTAGAAAGTGTTCCCAGAAATCACGGAGCTGGTTAACGCTCACCTCAGCAGCGGGCGAACGGGCGCCTTTTCCTCGCTCTCACTGGCTCTGGACCTTACTTATTTCTGACAACTCAGTGTCTTTATTTTCTTGGATTTTAACCGAGATGGGTTTCTCTTCATTCTTTTCTGTATGAAGGCTTAAAAATACTGGTTTTCTTTGCATTGAAGCTTTACTTTTGAGTTTATTTCATAGCAGTTTCTTCAGATAGCGGGCCATCCTTCCCAAATACTGAAGTAAAATTCTCACCCAATTCCCAGGAGAGGAAAAACAAAAACAAAATAAAACAAACAAACAAAAAAAACCTTCTTTGTCCTTGAATGTTTTGCTTTGTTGTTGTTTTGGTTTTTTGAGACAGCGTCTCATGCTGTAGCACAGACCAGCCAGAAGCTCATGGTGCAGCCCAGGCTCCTGCCTCAGCCTCCTGAGTGCTTTGTGTGTACAGGTGCGCCACCACGCCCAACTACTTTGTAAAGCTCTTAAGTGGCCGTGTTGGCCCTTATGTCTTCTCATTATTTTTTTATCTGTATGTATGTGTGTGGCCAGTGCACTTATGTGCACCCGATGCACAAAATTGCTAATTTCTTTTTTTATTTACACTTTCATCTATGTTGTGTTTGGGGATGGGATGCATGTGGCACAGCACACGTGGATGTCAGAGGACAACTTGCAGTAGTAAGTGTTCTCCTTCTACCACGTGGTCCTGGGGATCTCCGGGAGGCCAGGCTTCATGGCAAATACCTCCACCTGCAGACCGTCTTGTAGGCACCTGGTGGCATTTTCAAGAAGGAAATAATTTAAGAGCAGTCATCAGGAGGAGTGTGCTTCTTAGCACATTCTTACTAACTTGAATCTCTTTGGGGAAAGGAAAGAAATCTTACAATTTAATTATCTTATAATAAAATATGCAGGTTTTACTTGAGGACTTTTTTTCTTTTAAAAAGACCCACACCTACATTTTTTCTGTCTTTTTATAGTCCTCACTTCTGTCTGTTCTATATCCTCAAACTAGATTTTTTTTTTCTTCTATAAGCCATGTACGTGGAGCTGTTCACTAAGGTCAGAAATGCTAAGAGAACATTTAACTTTGGGTAGTTTGGCAGACAGACTCCTAACATAACAAATAGGAACCAATGAAATATGTATAATCTCTGACTGGCTGGATAGGTAAGCATCAAAGAGGACTGGAGAGAGAGAAGCATGTTGGAAGAGGGCATTTCTTCAAAGAAACACTCTCTAAAGCCAGATATCATGACACACACCTATAATCCCAGCATAAGGGGGGGGGGTGAGGTAAGAGGAACCATGCGTTCCAAACCACCAAGAGCTCCATAGTGAAACTCTACCTCAAAAGTAAATAAATGGATAGATGGATGGATGGACGGACGGATGGATAGACAGACCGGTAGGTATGTAGAGAGACAGACAGATAAATGAGTTCAACTTGCAGCCTCTGGGCCTGGAGATGTGGCTCATGGCCCTTGGGTCAATGTTTACTCCTCAGCAGCACAACAGAAAAGGCTCTGGTCCAGCCCGCAAAGAGTTGATCGGTTTGTTAGCTAGAAAATCAAGTAGAGAAAGAACATTCAGAGACGATAGGGCCATGTTAGAAATGTATCCAGCACCCTGCTGAACACTGACTACTGCCATTCTGGCCTCATCACTTTTCTCGTTGCTGTGAAAAAGGGCGACTTAAGAAGGGGACGTTTTATTTTTGCTCATCAGTTTAAGAAACGATACTGTCCCACTTTCAAGCTTGCCCTCGTTCTTCCTTATTGCTGCAACGTTTGCTCTCTAGTCTCTGGATTTTGAGGTGGTGCTTCATGTAGCCTAGGCTCGCCTCAGGCCACAGCAAGGGCCTTGCGCCCCGATCCTCTTTCCTCCACCTCTTGACTGCTGGGATTGTAAGCTTGTCCAGCATTCAGATGCCTGAACATTTAAGAGCACGTACTGCTCTTGCAGAAGACTTGAGTTTGATTCCTAACATCTGCAGCAGGCTCCCAACAGCTTGTAACTCAACCTCCAGAGGATCCAGTGCTCTCTTCTGGCCTCTGAGGGCAGACAGACAGACAGACACACACACACACACACACACGACATACACAGACAGACAGTCTCATACACAATTTTTAAAAATTACGTCCCATCTTTCTTCACGTTACTGAATGTCATTGCCTGAGTCCCCTCCTCTGACCCTCCCGTTTTCTTAGACGCCACATGTAAGAATACATAGCAAGTGGAATCTTACTGCCTGAAATCAGCCATATGTGTGTGTGTGTGTGTGTGTGTGTTAACCATACGTATATATGTATGTGATTTATATATGTATTTATATAACATGTATATAAAATATCTAAAGTTACACATACAACTCTTCTCTTTCATAAGTAGATCATGTCAGTCCCATAATCCACCATGTCAACTCCCATTTCACAAGTGCCTGGCGTGTCATGGCCTATTCATACAATATTTTTTGCAGTATGTTCTATCGGCAGTTGAGTCACTTCCACACTCCCAGTGTATAACAATCGTCACCTCAGGGACGTACCATTTTCTTTTGTATTGGGAAAGTTGCGAATCCTCTCTGCTTGACTGGGGTTTTTTTTTGTTGTTGTTGTTGTTCTTTGCTTTTTTCAAGACAGTGTTCCTCTGTCGTAACTCTGGCTGTCCTGGAACTCACTCTGAAGACCAGACTGGCCTCAAACTCACAGAGCTCCTCCTGCCTCTGCCGCTTGAGTGCTGGGATTAAAGGCGCGCGCCACCACCGCCCGGCTTGGCTGTTTTTAAACCTTCCTGTAGATGTTCTTCTAAACTGGCTGATTGAGAGTGAGCTAGCTGAAATTTAGAGTGCTAGGCATTCCTCATGGCCTCCTATCAGCTGTACAAAACGCAGAATTCGCAGGTTTATGCCCGTGGTCTGTTGGAGTAGTTGTGATTTGATGTTTCTCTTAAGCGCATTGATCAGGTGTGAAGTGCATGTCTAACGCACGCTTCGTTTCTGTTCTTGTTAGGCAGGAAAACAGCATATCGTTGGTCAAAGCGTACTGGAATGAACTCTTTACTCTTGGTCTTGCCCAGTGCTGGCAAGTGATGAACGTAGCAGCTATACTAGCGACTTTTGTCAACTGTCTTCACGGCAGCCTTCAGCAAGGTAAACCCCTCATTTACTATGTCCTCGGGTGTAGGCGGGGCCATCGGCTTTGTGGGCAAAATTGGATATCCTGATGATTGTCTTAAGGTTTTCCATTTTTACTCTGGGTAATCTTAACATTTTTATCAATCTGTCATTCAAAATATTTTTAAATGAGGAAAAACAACGTGAAGGCTAGCGTCATTAGGTCTGAAAGGCTCGGTAGTCAGCTTATTGTTGCCAAGGTATAATGCCTGAGGGCGGGTTATCAAGAGATGCCTCCAGAAGAGAGAGCACACTTGTGGAGGTACCGTGGAATCCATACTTGCTTCTAGCAACTTGCTCTCCCAATAATGAGTCTAACCTTGTGAAGAGGACATCCATCCCTCTTCCAAGGCTCGCCTCCCAACACCATTGCCTTGGCAACCAAATTCCAACGTGAATTTTGGCAGGGACAAACCATTGCATAGGCCTTGTGAAATTTTGTACTTTCATATAAGTAACCTAAAAGTCCGGGAAAATTTGTATGTAGGTATAGAATGACCAAATATTTCAGTATGTGAACTTCTAACCTGATTCTAAAGCTGCATTTCTTCACAATAACTCTTAGAGTCACATGATCAGCTGAGTTTGAATCAATCCAGAAGGATCCTTTCATCTAAACAGGAACATGTTGGGCACAGTGGTGCGTGCCAGGAAGACTAGTCTAGGAAGGCACACGTTCAAGGCCACCTCAAGGCCACCATGAGCTGCATAGCCAGCCCTTTCTGTAGACACATATGACCAGGCTGTCCTGGATCATCACAGGGATCACCTGCCTGTGTCTCCTGAGTTCTGGATTTAAGGCGGATATCACCCCGCCCAACTCCTAAAAGCTTTTTTAAAAGAAGAGAGAACTAGAAAATCATGGACTCCTTCCTTTTTTTAAATTTCTATATTCATCTGAGGAGACAGGCAATCAACAACTTAAAAACACCCTTTAAAATGGCTAATTAAAATGGCCGCCTCTAAGCTCGGGAATAATTTATACATTAGTCACTTCTCTTTAGTTCCTTGGCACAGTCTGTTTTTCATTGTTTCTGTTCGTTTTGTATTCGGTTGGTATTTGTTGTTTGAAGACATCTCACGGTCTTCTTGAGGTTCCTCTTCAACACCCCACAACCCCATCCCATGTGCTGGCTATCAGGCGTGCTCCACGTGTTTTCTTCCTTTTCTTTCCTTTTCCCCTTCTTTCTTGTTGTTAAAGTAGGGGACAGAGTCTCACCGTGTGGTCCCCAGCTCACCTAGAACTCACGGTGTAGCTCAGGCTTGTATAGACCATCCTCCTGCCTCAGCCTCCCAGACCGCTGTAATTACAGGTATGTCCCACCACACCTGATCTTTTCCCTTTACATTATTTTAACTGTGTCATCATAAAGGGCTGGGAAATCACTTTAAATTCCATCCATAAGAAAACGCCCAGAAGACAGCACGGCTCCCTTCCTCTCCCTGGCCTGAGTCACTGTCCGCTAACGTGATGCGCAGGCTCAGGAAAGCAGCAGTCTACGGGACACTCTAGGTGTCTCTCACACACATCCCTCTTTACAAATTAAAATGTTGTAAAACTTTGTTTTTTTCTCAACTTTTCTTTGGTCTTAGCAATGTATTTTGCTCCACGCTTGTTTTTATTGTACTAGAGTTTCTAATTTTTAACATTGAAAATGTTTTCTTCTTCATTATTTTTCCAACTTAAATAAAATCCTGTTATAAATATTTGAGTCTGTGCTCTGTTTTCTTGTTGTCCTTCTTGTGGCCACAAACTCCTTGAATTCCTGCTTGCCTGCCCCTGCCTCCCAGGTACTCGGATGAAAGGGGCACACTTCCACAGCAGGTGTTCTGCAGTGGCGGGCGTCACGTCTAGAGCTTCCTGCGTGCTGGATGGGCACTCTGCCAGTTGAGCTACGCGGCCCCCTTGGTACTTTGGCCACTTTTTCAGTTGGATGCCTCTGCCTCTAAAGGGATATCTGAAAAGGAAGCACTGAGTCTTGGGTTTCCGTATAGCTTTTCCTAAATGAGCAGTATCAAAGGTGATCTGTTAGCTTCAGCTCTAATAGACCTAGAGACTGGTTACATTAGATGTTGGCGAGAAGGAAAATGCATGGAGACAGTCAAACATTTTAGATGACAATCCGAAGTGTGTGTTTGTGTTTTAAAGATAAAATGTCATCAGAAAGGAGGAAGTCACTGATGGAGCACATCTTCAAGTTGCAGGAGTTCTGTAACAGCATGGTTAAGCTCTGCATTGATGGACACGAATATGCCTACCTGAAGGCAATAGTACTCTTCAGTCCAGGTATAAACACATCTTGTATGTTTTGTTTATCACTTATTTAGTGACGTTTGCACTTGTGAGATGGGGTCTCGGCTGGGTAGCCCTGTCGAAGCTAATATTCCCTATGTAGCGCAGGCTTCACCTGAACCCTTGGCAGACTTTCTGCCACAGATACCCAAGTTTGGGATTACAGATAATATACACCACCAGGTCCAGGACATTTGTGTCTCATAAAGTATCTGATGATGTGGAGAAAATGGAGCCCTCATTCATTGCAGTAGGAATGTGAAATGGTGCAATTGCCCTGGACGAGAGATCAGCCATTTTTCAAAATGTTAAATGTAAGGAGGCTGGGAAGATAGCTCAGTGGGTAAAGTACCTGAGTTTGAATCCTCATGCATATATACCAAAGACACCTGGCAGCTCCCTCTGGCCTACACACACATGCACACATCACCAAAATAACCCAACAAAGTTAAGCAAATATTAAATTCTTTTGGGCCAAAAAGACAAAAGTATATATAAACACAAAAACACGTGCATGAACGTGCATGAATGCTCGTGACCGCCTAGTCATAGGAGCCGGAAAGCGACGCTGGGCAACTGTCCATCAAAGAGTTAATGAAGCTGGGCTCGCTGGGATATGCCTTTAACCTCAGTACTTGCTGAGTAGAAGCAATTTGGTCAGGATTAAAGAAAAACCTTTTCTACGTAGCAAATCCGAGGCCGGCTTGGTTAAATGAGGCCCTGGCATATCGTGTGAAGGGGGAAGAGTGTGTCTGTTGAAATGCCTCAGCCAGGCAAGGTGCTTGCTCATAAACCTGATGACCTGAGTTCCAATCCCTGGGACCCCCGGGGCCCCAGGTGGAAGGAAAGAACCGGCTCCTGCAAGACTCCGGCCTCCAGAAATGCCTGCGTACATGCATACACACTCACAAATAAACACATAAATGTAATAAACTTCAAAGGACAGGCGGGTGTGTGTGCATGTGTATGTGCGTACGCAAGCACGTACCATGAAATACCATTAGTACAACACGGAATGCAGTTTTGATATATATGTGGTGAGCCCTGAAAACATGATGCTGAGTGAAAAAGACACTCGTACAGGCACACACAGCTGTTTGAGTCCATTCGTATGAAGTAATCCCACATAGGCAAACAGGAAAGTGTAAATTAGTGGTTTGTAAAGTCAAAGAGTAGGGATGGGGAGTGATTGTTACTGGTTGGGGGGTTACTTTGAAATCATAAAAATGCCCCACAATTATATTGTGATGAGTGTTAAACTCTGAATATACGGAAATCTCCTAATTTCGTGCTTTAAGTCTGATTTTAAAGATATCAGAAATCTGCATGAAAATCAGTGTAGCACATAGACCTGTATTATTTGAATTCTTGGGTGTATTCTGTTAAACACTATTAGATGCTAGCATGCAGGACGATTATTGCTGTGTTCGGGGTTGTTACACTCTCAGGCTCTTGTGACAACTGCAGACATGCAGAAGGAGGGGCCTCTCGCTTTCCTGCCGGTGTCTAGTTTTCAGGCAGTCGAGGGCGTCAAAGTCTCCAGTTTGTGAGGAGGAGGAGTCATCAGTCCTCCCCGGGTCTGTGCTTTCACTCTGATGGGTGTTCTGGTTCTCTGTACCCTAGTAACATTATCCAAGAGAACCTGCTTCTCCATCTCAGTGACAGGAATAGTTTTCGCGCTGTTTAGTGTTTCACATGAGGCTGGGCCTGAGGCTCAGGGGAGAGTGCAGGCCGAGTGCCTCTCAGGAGTTAATAATCTGTATTTCCATTTTTACCCATTGCACTTTTCCTCTCTGTGTTGCTGGGACCCGGCACAGGACCTTGTAAGGGCAGACGAAAGCTCTACCTCCCAGCCACAAGTCCAGCCCACTCACGCCTCCATTTTAGCACAGCTAGTTTGCCAATTTTGTTTTCTTTAGATAAAACTGAGAAGTTACATTATAAATTGATGGAGTTTTAAAGATATTTGTTTTGTGAAACATGACTATTAAAATGCATTGAGGATTATTTCATGTTCCTGCATTATTTTGCTGGTAGAGATAAAAAGCGTTTTACAAGTTCATAAGTACTTTTAAACTCAGCCATATCTGTGCGGGATTCCTCGACAAAGGCAACCTGCAAATATTTCGTGGATTAGAAGTGGTTTTAAATTCAGTCCTTTAATTTTAATCTTTTTGGTCATTTTCTGTTGTTAAAAGCAAAATGGTAAAAAAAAAAATTCCATTTTTGAGAGAAAAAAAACATTGGTCACACACAGTAGCCTGGTTTTTGTTAGCTGTGATAATTACTACTAGTTACAGTACAGCGTTGGTATGTTCAGTAAATGCTTACGGAATAAAGGAGCAAAACATTGTGTGTGGGGCTTCTGTGTCCAGTGAACCATCTGTTCCCCCGTCCTCTGTATTCTCTGAATTGTTGAACAGCATTCAAAGCTAGAGTAACTTTATTCTTTTATGTGTTAGATCATCCAGGCCTGGAGAACATGGAGCTGATTGAGAAATTTCAGGAAAAGGCTTATGTGGAGTTCCAGGACTACATCACCAGGACGTATCCAGATGACACCTACAGGTACTTAAACTATTTAACGCAGTTCATTTATTTTGAGGTGGGGGTCTCATGTAGCTCACATGGAGCCACAGGTGGCCTCCAATCTAAATCCCCTTCTCTCTGCCTCCAGATTGCTGGGATTATACGTAGGCATGCAATCCTATGCCTGGCCTAAGAGCTTTTTAGGAAACGTTTTCTATCGTTTTTCATTTTAAGAATAATTAAATGTTTCGGTCAACCATGACCTTTGAATAGTCAATGCTACTGAAGACTATGATGTCACTGTCAGTGCAGCCTAGCGATAGAGTATTTGCTTAGTGTGTCTAAGGTCCTGGGCGTAATCCCCAGCACCAGAAAAAGAAAAAGAAAAAAAAAAAAAATGAAGGTTCCAGGGCTTTAGGTTAGTGTGGGGCTGTCCTAGAGCTGAGAGTGAATCGAAGCTGGCCTTGAACCCTGGATTTTCTCATCCTGAGAGTGGTAGGAGTTCGGGTGCTCCTCACTTTTTAGCCCTGGCCAGAACCCAGCTAAATATTAAATACTGCCTGCTACACAGAAGGTCACTAGCAAAGGAGTGTGGCTTGGTTGGTGCTTATCTGCACTGTAGCTGGAAGCCTAGGGATGGGTCTATTTACTGATAAGGTGCCTTCCTCTTTTCCCCTGTGGAACCACACCTTATGCAGAAGGCGCCCTGCAAGACCTTGACACTTAGACTTGAGCTCCACATGCAGATGAGGTTACTCCAGTGTCCTTGTCTTAACCAAATGGATCCCATCCCTGGGTACCAAAGACCCTCCCCTGCCTGTACCCTATAAATGTAACCACTCTCACTTTAATAAAGGAGAGATACGCTCCTCTGACAGCCTCTCCAGAGAGTCTGATTTGCTCTTGTTGACTCTTAGTCCTCCTATCTGGGACCTGCCAGGATGCATTGACCCATGCATGCCCTGTGCTTTCCTTCCTGGGGGCTGAGCTGGCAGCTGATAGCTCGACCATGCGCTGGGGAGGGAAGCAAGAAAGAGAAAACAACAGATTAGTGGTAACACACATAGTTCAAGGCCCTGGGTTTGGTTCCCAGCACAGGAGAACACATCAGCTGGTACCAAGCCTCACAGGCTACAGCTAATGAGTTCTCACACTTTAAATAGAGAGGGTGAGAAACTGGCTCAAAGATGCAGGATTGTCAGAGCCCAGCTTTGCCCAGGCAAATGAGCTGTAGAGTTTAACTTTTCAGATGAGATCATTTTATGAGTAAAAAGAGAGGAAAATGATAAAACCCTCTTAAACTGATAATTTTGAAACATAGCTTACGCTTTTGATAATTCTTCCAAGTTATTTTTTGCCAATGTTTTTCGGGGGTGGGAGTGAATTTTCCTTTCTTATTTTTGTAAAAACAACCACCCCTCTCTAGAGAAGGAACAATAGAGCAGAATGAATAAGGATATCGTTTTTAGATTATAAGCATATGACCCCAAGCTTGCGGGATTTAATGTCATACCCGTGTTTCACCTTCCTCGTGATGATACTATCTGTCCACTTTTCACAATTTTAATGGGCTTTTTTTATGCGTGGCTTCAGTTACCTGTGGTCAGTCTCAGACCAAAACACTAAATAAAGAATTCCAGAAATTATTAATGCATTCTAAATCACATGCTATTGTGAGTAGCAAATGAAGTGTCATGTTCTCTTATTCTGTCTCACATTCGATTTCGCGTGCGCGTGTGTGTGTGTGTGTGTGTGTGTGCGTGTGTGTGTGTGTGTGTGTACAGACTACTCTGGTGTTAATCACTTGGTACCCATCTCAGTTGTCAGGTGTTGCATTCTGTGTGTCTTTTAGTGATCCTCATTTAACTTACTGATGGCTCAAAGCACAGAGCAAGGATGCTTTCTCAGCTTTTCACGTTCCTGCTTATTTAAAAGTTGTCAGCCTTGAACAGCAGTTTTCAATTTCGAATACAGTTTCATATAACCTAATGGTCTTACCTTTATGAACTCACTCCTAAACACAGAATTAGACAGGACGCAGTCGTTCATCTTCACACCAGCTCTGCGGAAAGGCCTGGAGCAAGCGACACTTCCATATAACGAGGGGCAGCTAGGTCATGATGCAAGCCCAATGACTGTTTCCCACATCCACATTCTTTACAATAGCATCCGTCGCCTGGTACACCATTTCTAGTGTCAGTGTGTGTCTCTCTTTGTGTTTGTGTGTGTGTTTTCAAAAGAGACGAGACCTTGGACCTTCCGTGTTCTGATAACATAAAACATTGTTCTTACTATCTGAAATGAGTTGGGAAGTTGTTCTTGAATGACCCTGACCCATGGTTTAATAACTTCAAGTGGGGATAGCCTGGAAGAGCAGTCGAGAGCAATGTTTACCTTGTTCGTGGAGATGTGACTCCAGGAGATCGCAACAATGCATGGGTGACTGTCATGCTGCTCGAAGCCTTGACAACCTGAAATTCCGGTTTTAGCTTTTGTAATTTTGATCTTTATCATTTTCCATGGATGTTTTTCTCCTAAGCCTCTTTGACTTTTCCCCTGTCTCCCCTTCTTTTAGGCTCTCTAAGCTACTTCTCAGACTGCCGGCTTTGAGACTGATGAATGCTACCATCACTGAGGAACTGTTCTTCAAAGGTCTCATTGGGAATGTACGAATCGACAGTGTCATCCCACATATTTTAAAAATGGAGCCTGCAGATTACAACTCTCAGATAATCGGTCACAGCTTTTGAAAGCTGAAGTCACATTGCTGTGAACTTTGTTTACTGTCCCTTCTCGGACACAAGACACCAAATTCAACCGTTGCTTCCAAGGCATCTGCATATATTAATTTTAAAGAGTAACCCAAATTCAAAGTACTCTTCTTTTGGATTCCTTAAGAATTTAAATGCACAGGCAGGGGTCAGGAGTTAGACTTCCCTGTCTTCCCATGGGAGTGAATAAGAAATGGTATGGATTGACTCTTGGTGAAGCTGACACCTGAGACTGTCTCCTCCTGACCATCTCCACTGAGCTTTCTCTTTCTATTTTATAAAACAAATAAATTAGTCTTGTTTCCCCCTGAATTGTGTTCTCTTCCTGTTTGATTCCACTGAGCTGGTACAGAGTAGTGATTAGGCACCTAAGCAGCAAAGAACTCTTTGCCTCTTATTCTTCCATAATACAATCATTTCAGTTACCAGGTCAAAAGACCACTTTATTCTTAATTATATAACGATGATATTAAACTACGGGAAGTAAGAAATGAATATATATTTTTGGCTTTTATAAATATCAAGGTGGCCTTTAGCATAAACCACTCTCGTTGCTGGCAATGAGACATAAGCCATTTGTAATTATTTTCTAGTGTTGTATATTATCAGTTATGAGCACTTATATTCATTGTGGTAAAAAACTAGTCTTGATAATAAGATAGAGATCTTGTTTTAAAATACTGGGTTTGCTGTGTTTTAAACATAGTAGAGACTGAGCCCAGGATGCGTTAGTATTCTACAATGGGTATTAAGATAGATGCTCTTCCGTTCCACAGAAAGCACCTGACCTCAGATCGGGGTTCAGCTTCTCCACCCTACCCTGGATGTTAGCCATTTTTATTATGTCATTTAGAAAGACTCACCCAGTTTGTTAAGTAGTGCATTTATCATAGCCGATGTTGTCTCAAGGTGAGTTAGATGACTAATTGATTATTTGTAAAAGTAAAATGATACGCACTGATTTTTTCCACTGTAAATCAGGAAGGCTGCCACAACAACCGAAGCCTCACTGTTCGCTACAACAAATGCGTTTTAGACTCTTGGGTCTTCCATATCAAATGACCAGCAAGCCTGTTACAGTCAATCAATATTTCTTTGTTCTGATTTCATAATAAATTATTTTGGTAAATCTATTCATCTGTTGTTTCTCCTTTCCCGTCTCCTCCCCTCCCCTCCGCTCCCCTCCCCTCGCCTTCCCTTCCCTTCTCCTGCCTCTCCCCCATCCCCCACCCCATTTTGGTTTCTTGAGACAGGATTTTGCTACACAGCCCAGACTGGGATCAAATTTACAGCCATCTTCCCGCCTCCAGCCCCCAATTGCTGGGATTCCAGATGTGCACCACACCCTGGTATTTGTTCATTTTTGAAACACAAATGTAGAGATTTTATTGCAGCCAGAATACATTTTTTTTAAACAAAGAATTTGCTGAATTTTTCTACGGGGATGGATTTCACTAATAATTGTAGTATTTTAAAAGTTTAAAAATATAATCTTGCAAATTTTAGCAACTTACTATGAGGGCTTTATTCTCTTTAATTTCGTCAACAGCTTTATTTACAATAAGCTGCTGGGGGAAACTACATAGAGCATAAAATGCTGAAATGGAATATTTCAGTAGGGCATGTCCAACCCGCAACCTAACATGTCTATAGGTGACACTGTCAAAAACGCTGGACCCCTTTGGAACCCTTATCATCACCCTAAGATATAAGCCAAGGATTCAGAAAAACAATCCTTTAAAGCAGTGTATTAATGGTTATCATATTTCTTTTTGAGATATTTTTCCTGGTTAAATTTATATTGGGAAGTGTTTTTGAAACTATTAAAATGTGACTTGCCTTACAGATTTCTGTATCCTGTCAATGTATTTCATTTCAGTGACCTGTTAATTCAGTGTTTGGATGTCTTCCATGTCATAGGGCAGGAGAAGTATCCCGGTGGGAGAGCTTGTGCTAGTTTAGCCTTACAGGACCCTAAGTTCAGTCTCCAGCACGAGAAGGGAAAAAATCATGTAAGCATTTTAAAAGCAAAAATAAAAGCTGACCAAGATGGCTTAGTGGGTCCAAGCACTTTCTGTGAAAGCCCAGATACCTGAGTTTAGTCTCTGTCCTCTGAGCTCCCCACACATACCATATGCCTCCCCCCTACACACACACCCACACACAAGATTGTATAAACAAGCACAGGGTATGTGGAAGGGGGCACGCCTTTAATCCCAGCACTCGGGAGGCAGAGGCAGAGGCAGGCAGATCTCTGCGAGTTTGAGGCCAGCCTGGTCTACAGAGAAACTGTCTCAGAAAGAAAAAAAAAAGATTGTTATATAAACAAAGGTAGCCTACATTGACGGGAATAGATATATAAAGTATGCAGACTATAGTTTAACCAGTTTATTGTTACATATATGTCAATACTTTTATATGTGCATATACATAAAAAAACCTAGTGGTCAAAAAGCAAGAGAATTAAGGATAATAAGCATAGATAGTAGTTGGGGAGTTAGGAGTAAGGTGCGAACAGGGAAGGACCCAGAAGGGGCGTCAAAACTATTGATAGTATTTCTAATGTCAGTTGCTTTGCACTAAGCCACCCCAAACCTAACAGTTGAAATGTGCATTTTCTCATGAATCTACAATATGGACAAGTGGTCAGGAACAATCTGTCTCCAGTCAGTCAGAAGAGGGTCATTGCAGAAGTCACAGGTTTAAATCTTTGTAGTCACTCATGTTCGGAAGTTGTTAGTGGCTATTAGTTGGGGCTTGCAGTGGGACAGAAGCCAGGGCATGTCCGTAGTCTCTCCGTGTGATCCTCACGACTTAATGGCTGTGTTGTAAGGATATGAGTTGACAGAGCCAACTGGGAGCCAATTTGCCTTTTTCTTCCCTGCTACCAGAAGTCTCCTGTATTTCTGCATTCTAGTTATCAAAGAAAGTTAAGTGTTGGTGAGGAATATGTAAAGAACACCTGTGACTCAGTAACAAAACACAAGTTACAAGAATTTCACTTAGCACATCAACAGTGTTCACATAGTACATGATCATCTCTCTTTCACTGGGTGGAGGATGGTTATTGGAACCCTGTATGCTGCTAATGGGACAATTGAATGGTGCAACCACAGTGAAAATGATTCCTTTAAAACTTAAAATTACCATATGTAGAGGAACTCTTGGAATTTTTATGTTAAGAAAAGCTCTGGTTTAACTGACTAGTCACTATAGGGTCCTGTTCCCACCCCAGCTGTGCTATAGTTGTTTACGAGCTGGAATTGGAATGCTTGATGCAGGTGGCTGTAATTTGGTTGGGTGCAGGTGTTCTGGCACCTGTAGCTCGTCTTTGGGATTGTGTGCTGCATGAGTTTATGGGAACTTTTGGCTTAGGGCATAAAAGGTCTGAAGCCCTGAGAGTTGGTGTGGGTGTTGGTTGGTTGGGATGCTGTCGTTAGTGTGAAAACAAAGTTTGGAGAGAGTCAAGCTTAGGACAGCCTAAAAAGAGGCTGTGAAGATTTCTACCTTTCTCTCTTGCAGTATTAAGGCCGCTTGTAAAAGTGGTGAAGATTTCTATCTTTCCTTTCTCCTTCCCTAAATTGAGGGTAAAAGATTGTAGCATACTGCTACAAACATATGATTCAGAAGTCCCACTTCTGGGTATATGTTCAAACGCTTAGAAAACAAGACTTTAATATTTGCACACTAATGTTTATTGTAATATTGTTCACAATAGCCACGACATGAAAACAACCTAAATTACCATGGATAAAATGGTAATTTTTCCAAGAGGGATGAAGTTATAATGTCACTCACATGAAAATGGACACAACTGGAAATATCCATAGTAAATTAACTATCTAGTCTCAGAAAGTGAACTACTGTATGTTTTCTTTCATTGGTGTGCCTTAGGCTTCATAGACACATGAAATCATATATGTACAAATCACATGACAGCAGAAGTAACTGTGTGAGGTTGAAAGGGAACTGATGGGAAGAGGAGAACAGAGAAGAGGAATGGGGTATGGGGGAGGAGATACTTGTCATGTTATAGCTGGCATGAAAATGCCTTTATATAACCCCGTATAGTGAAGTCTTTGAAGTAAGATAATGGCCAGTAAAAAAGAAATTGTAGTAGTAAATCGCAGTTTTGCACAGATATCTCAATGGTAATATTGTATGTTGGAGAAAATCAACAGGTGTAGAGATGGATGGCCAGTCACTAAATGTCTGCTGAGAACCTGAGTTATACCCTTAGAACCCATAGAAAATGCTGGGTATGGTGACACCTTTGTAGTCTCAGTGCTAGGCAAGTGGAGGCAGCTGGATCAGTGAGGCTTGCAGTCTAGCCAGCCTGGTCTACTTGGCTAGTTCAAATCCAATGAGTGAGTGTCTTTAAAAAAATATATAGATGAGCCTGAGGAACAATACCTAAGGTTGTCCTCTGACCTCTACATGAGCACACACATACATGCATACATACACACACACACACACACCTAAAGCCAAAAGGTAAATACTGCACAATCCCACATATATGAGATATTTAAATTAGTCAAACTCTTAAAAACAAAAAGGAGAGTGGTAGTTACTGGAGTTATGGAGAATCAGGTGAGTGGTGAAGTTCCCACCATGAAAGATTATTAATCTAGAGAGTTGTGTTGCACAATGTGCATGTAAGCAGCACTGTTGTGCGTGTAAAATGATTATTAGAGAGTTCTAGCTCGGCATCAGAGTTTAGCTTGCACAAGGATCTGAATTCCACCTTCAGCACTACAGAAAAAGTTAAGATAGTCTTCCCACCCCACCTCTCCCTCTCCCCCTTCCCCCTCCTCTCTCTCTCTCTCTCTCTGTCTTTCTCTCTCTCTCACACACACATACACACACACACACACACACACACACACACAGCCTGCTATGGCTCCAATTTGTTGTTTTCAAACTGTTAAGAAAGAATCAAGTACTTACCTGCCGTTTGTAAATGAACTGTATTATTTCAGGAACCAAATAGTTGAGGAGATGATATCTGTGGTTATTAAATGAGGCAGGAACAAAGTTAGGTAAGCAATATTAACTCTGCCACTCCATGAGCATGGTTTCCTCTCCAGTGTCTTTTCCGTTTTCTTTTCATGGGGGTTTTAAAATGCTCATTCTTGATGCCTTTTTCGTGAATGGGATGTCTTTCCTGATTTTTTTTTTTCTCAGCAAGTTTGTTATTGATATAAAGAGAACCTACTGATACTCTGTATCTTAATTTTGTAAGAAATTTGTTGAAAGTATCTGTCAAATTTAAGAGTTTCTTGTGGAATCTGAGATATTTTAATTCTAGGATCATATCATCTGCAGATAGGTATTATTTGACTTCTTTCCCATTGATATCTCTTCTTTTTCTTGTTAGCTGAGACTTTGAGCATTATATTGAGTAGGAGCAGAGAGAGTGAACACCCTTCCCTTGTCTCATTCCTGATTTTAGGGGAAATTCTTTCCATTTTTCCACATTTGGTACAATGTTGGCTATAGGTATTTATTTATTGAAGTATGTTTCTTTTATTCCTAATTTTTTCAGAGTTTTTTTTAATAACGAAAGGATGTTGAACTTTGTCAAAGGCTTTTTTTTTTCATCTATTGAGATAATCTTGTGATTTCTGTCTTTAAGGGCATTTTGTGCTGTATTATATTTATTGATTTGCATATGTTACACCATAAAATGAATCCACAAAAGGAAACCCGCTTGGTCATAGCATGTAGTCCTCTTAATGTGTTCTTTGATTCATCCCTCAAGGCTTCTGTTGGGGAATTTTGTTTCTATGAGGTTTTGTGCTGTGGCCTTATTCAGCTTTGGTACTGGGATAATGCCGACTTCCTAGAACGAGTTTGAGAATGTTCTTTTCTCTTTCCTTTTATGGAACAGATGGAGAAGCATTGGTGCTATTTTATTTTTAAGGTTTGGTAGAATTCAAGTGTGAATTCACCTGGTTCTGGGCTTTTATTTGTTAAGAGACTGTGTTATGGCCTTGGTCCCATTGCTTGCTATGGATCTGCTTAAATTGTTCATATTCTCCTGACTTAATTTTGGTAGGTCATCTGTGTCTAAGAATTTACCCATTTTCCCCGTAGTCTCCAGCATCTTAAAAATGCAAGTTTTGTAGTATTCCCTAATCATCCTTTGGATTTCATTGAAACCTGTTTGCAACACCCTGTTTTTAGTCTTCAGAATCTGAGTCTTCTCTTTCTTTTGGTTAAACTGATTATGGGTTTGGCAGTCGTGTTTATTTATTATTTTGCAAAGTATTAATTCTGTGGAGTCTATGTAATGTGCTGTCTCTATAAAATGCTTACATTTTAAATATTAACCCGGCCATCTAAAATAGCAAATCTTCGAGGTATTTTATGTAATTTTATACTTTCAATTCCTCATCGCTCCTTTACCAACCCACCAACCACGTATGCATTCAAAATCACATGCACTCTGCATCAAATGTGCAATACCAGTGTGAGTCAGTAATGCGTTCCTCGGTTGCTAGCGCTGTAAGGAATGTTTGGAACGGGCTCCACCATTTATTTGGAGGAAGAAATAGACGTTTAGACAGGAGAAACTTCCATCTGGGGAAGATTTGCTCGGTGAAGTCTCCACCACAGGGTCGCTTTCCGGGTACAGCCTCTGAAAACATTAAAATGTACTTCACCTTCGGGGGTGGGGGGGGGTGGGGTCACCAATCCGTGCCCGCTGCGAAGTCTAGAAACCCCCGCCCCGCGAGCTGGAGCTCGGCGCGAGCGCAGAGCGGAACGGCCGGCCGGCGGAACCTCGCGCGTGAGCGGCCGCTTCCTCCCGGCGGGTTTTGGCCGGGACACGGAGAGGGCGGACCATGCAGGGGAAGATGGAGCTTGTGGAGGTGCTGAAGCGCGGGGTGCAGCAGGTCACCGGGCACGGCGGCCTGCGTGGCCTCCTGCGGGTTTTCTTCAGGTGAGGGACCGGAAGCGGACTCCGAGCGTCTGGGGAAGGGCCTGCGGCAGCTGGGTCCCCGGAAGGGGGTCTGGGGGCGCATTGAGCCCTCCGGACTCCCTCGGTGACCTTGGGGACGGTTTCCGGGCGCCGCCATCCAGACCCTGTGTGCACCGTGAGACGGTGAAGGGGGCGATCCCGGCTCTCGGTGCGAGTCCTGACAGTCCCGGCAAGCAGCGGCAGCCGTGGGGAGCTGTCGGGAATTCCCGGCGCCAGGATGAAGCGCTTGGCTCTGCTAACCGGAGTCTCTGGGTGTAAGGATAGCAGACTGTTAAAGTGACTCTTAAGGTAATGGTTGAAGTGTAAGTTGAGCACGTCGGTTGTGTTGGTTCCTTTATTCCCCTTTATTGTCCAGATGCTGCTGGGACAAGAAGAGACTCCAGAGCTCTTAGCCTTCAAAAGTCGACTCTTGCGTGGCAAGAGCTAGAGGTGTACACAGCCAGCGACAGTATCGCCTCCGTCCTGTAGTTGATGCGGCGGTGGACTTATTTCTCGATTTATTTTTATTTGCGTTTTAGACAGCCAGTCATTCTGAGATGCTGTTTCTCCCCGTGTGTTTATAGGGCAAATGACATAAGGGTCGGGACGTTGGTTGGAGAAGACAAATACGGAAACAAATACTATGAGGATAACAACCAATTTTTTGGTGAGTGCAGTGTTTTTATGTGAATGATTGGATTGGGGGTTGGGATTTGTTTCGTCTATTTTCCATATCCTGAATGAGCTCGAGCAAAGTACTTGGAAAGAAATGTAAAGCTCAATCGAAAATGTAAAAGGTGAGACCTTCCAGCCAGTTTGGGTGCCTGCCACCAAGCCTGGTGACCTGAGTTTCGTGAAGTATTTGTGAAGCGGGCTCTATCTCTCAGGTGAAGAAGCCTAGGCATCGATCAGCTGGAACTCTTCCATAGCAGTGTGTAAGCCATGTTTCTGTGGCTGCAAGTTGGTGTCCCAGAGGTTATCATCTTGTTCTAGAACCATAACATTTTTAATACTTGGATAAGACTTTTAAAAATGTATCTGAGCTGGGCTTTGTGGCTTCCTGTGATCCCTGCACTCTGGCGGCAGTGGCAAAATAATTGCCAAAGGTTTGAGGCTAGCCAGGACAGCCTGGGCTACATAGTAAGACTGTATCTCAAAAGAAAAGAAGAGAAACAAACCAAAAACCAAAAAGAATGATCTAAAAACTGGTTTTTATAGATGAAGCAGCCAAAGCTCAAGGAAATGCCTTCACCAGAGAGACTTAATCATATAAAAATGGTAACAGAGCCCCAAGGAAGTATTCTTTCTACTCATTCATTACTTTGTTATTTGAAATTAAACTAACGTCCCTTCTCTTCTCTTCTTTCTCCTGTTCTCACACTAACATATAAGTATCTTTATTTTTGCTAATTATTAAAATGATATATACTGTTATAAATATTAAGATTTGGTGTATAGAGTAAACAGTGAAAGCTGAGCTGGGGGTATTAAATAGTTGAGGGACAGAATAGAGTACTCTTTGTATGCCCAAGGCCTGGCTTCAACCCTAAGTACAGGAGCAAAAAAGAAAAAGAAAGAAATGAGAAGTGCCTTCTGTTATGATTTTACTCTATTTCGTTTTTCTAAAAGTTTTAAATTCCATTTACTTATTTACTTACTTACTTTTCTGTGTGGGGGTTTGTGTGCCACGGTGCACACGTGAAGGTCAGAGAACAACTTGTGGGAGCCAGGTCCTCCCTTGACAGTGCAGGACGCAGTAATCGAACTCACGTGCTCACACTTGGCCACAAGCCCCTTTGCACACACCCATCTCGGGATTTTTTTTTTAATGGGGGCTAGAGAGACAGCTCTGTGATTAATAGCACTTGCTGCTCTTCTAGAAAACTTGGGTTCAGTTCACAACACCAAAATGGTAGCACACAGCTGTGTATAACTAGTTCCAGGGGAATCTGATGGCTTCTGACCTCCACGGGTACCAGGCACACATGTGGTGCACATACATACATGCAGGCAAAACACTTATAAAATAAAAGTAAATAAATCTGAAATAAATAAATAGTCTAAAACCAAATTCCTAGAAGTGGAGTTGGTAAGTGTGAACATGAACTAAAACATCATAATATTATTTTTTAGATTTATTTACTTCATTTTATGGGTATGAATGTTTTGCCTGCACGTATGTCTGTGTGCCACATGCATGCCTGGTATCCATGGAGGCCAGAAGAAGCCATCAGATCCCATGGAACTGGAGTTAACTGCTGAGCCATTTCTCCAGCCCTGACTTTCAACAATATTTGAGATTGCTAAGGGACAGCTCTGTCATAGTGTAAATCTATTGCCAAGGCCAATTTATTAAACTTTCCCATGGTCCATTCCATCAGCCTCAACAGTCCCTGCCTTGTTGGATTATAGTTCAGGTTTAGTTAGCAGTTCTTTCCTTCTTTGTGATGTTGTTTTCTATGCCACTCAGTCTGGTCTTGAATTCAGATGCTTTGCCAATGGATCTAATGGAAACCCTGGAACTAAAATTATAGACAGCTGTGTGCTACCATTTTGGTGTTGTGAACTGAACCCAAGTTTTCTAGAAGAGCAGCAAGTGCTATTAATCACAGAGCTGTCTCTCTAGCCCCCATTTAAAAAAAAAATCTCGAGATGGGCGTGTGCATAGGGGCTTGTGGCCAAGTGTGAGCACTTGAGTTCGAAGTTACCTATTTCTGTTGTCTAGTTACTTAAAAGGCATTTCCTAGTGATATGAGTCTGCCTCAGAGCACAGTGGTTATTACAGGGTTTTGTGTGTGTGTGTGCGCGCGCGCTGTGTTGGATATGTTGGTATGTGTAGGCCATAGGACAACCTTGGGTTTCATTCCTTGGGTACCATTCAACCTTCCTCCATTCACTAGCCTGGAACTCACCACGTTGGCTAGGCTGGCCTAAGGATCCACTGTCTCTGACTAAGTTGGTTTTATATGCACCTACCAGCATGCCTGGATTTTATCTATTTATTTATTCACTTAATGTGAGGTCTGGAGATGAGACTCAGGTCCTCATGCTTGGGAGGTTAGCACTTCACTGACTGGTTTTCTCCCCAGCCCTGGAAACAGTAGATAGGCCCCCACTAATCTCACAGGTATCTGTTAAATAAAATAACACAGCCACACTATTTTGATGACTTACCTAACCATCATTTATAATACTCGCCTATTATATAAAATTCACACATTTTCAGAGGATCACAAGGTTCCTCTTTTTTGGTTTTAATTTATTTAGAAACCTAGAATTAATGTGTGGTGTTGTGAATACATTTTTGCTCTGATCTCTGAAGAACTTTCTTTTCTGAGAATACCCTGGGAGATAGGACCACATGTGCCTATCCTTTTGCTCATTTCTGTGTCAAGGTATTGGGGAGAAGCAAGGATTCTCCACTGTGAAAAAGCTGTGAGCCCAGCCCCCCAGCTCCCGAGCTCGATCCCTGTTCAGCAATGAAGCCTGCTTCATAAGAGCACCAGGATGTCGTTCCTCGAACATTGCTGTTGAGTTAGAACACAGAAATACTGGCTTCTTGGTATTATGTGCATGGGCTTCAAAGAAATGCTCATTTCTTTACTCACTTTCTCCATGCAGGCCGTCACCGATGGGTCATATATACCACTGAAATGAATGGCAAAAACACATTCTGGGATCTTGATGGAAGCATGGTGCCTCCTGAATGGTAAGCCAGATCAACGTGATATTTATGTGATGGACAGTATTTATTTCATAATAGAAGTTATCTATCCTATTGTCTAGTTACTTACAAGGCATTTTCTAGTGATAGGAGTCTGCCTCAGAGCACAGTGGGTATTACAGGTAACGCCACAGTTTAAGTGGCTTACAGCAGCAGTCACTCATCTTTTCATAGCTTTTGCGAGTCAGGGGCTCTAGGCAAAACAAGGTGGCTCATCTCCTCTTGGGATATCTGGGCCAGGGATTCTAGACGCACCTGGAGACTTAGAGGATGACCTGGGATAATGGCGCAGCACGCTCCTCAGTTCCAAAGACTCTCGGAAGCCAGGCATGTGATGCTAGTAGGCGAGAGGCAAACACGAGCGAGAAGGTTCTGTGGGGCTGCCATGAGCCGGAAGCAGACTCTACCAAGAGGGTAGCAGCTCTACTCAGCTCTCCCTGGTGCCTTTAGATGAGAATCCTGCCAAGTTTTTACAGGTGGTAGTTTTTATAAAAGAGCATATTTATTTCTTTGTGAGTGTTCCTATTTTCCTAGCATTAATTTTTGGCATCAGTTTAGGCCTGCCAGTAGAATATTCATGGTGATGGAAATGGCCTGTGTCTGCACAGCCTGATGCAGTCGGCACGCCTGGCTCTAGGCACTTTAAAATTTGGGTAATACAACTAAGACAATGGGCCATTTGTTTACTTACTTACACGTTTTGGGGGGAGCAGGACTTTATTCTGTAACCTAGACTGGCCTGGAGCGCACGTCGCTCCTCCTGGCTCAGCTTCCTGAGCACTAAGACAACAGATAGGAGTCAGCGTTTCAGTCATACACGCAGCCTTTTACTTTATTAAAATTAAACAGACTTCTTGATTGGGCAAACAGTTTTTAAAGACGTTGTTAGGAAAGGAAAACAGGCTTCCAAGATTTTTTACTCATAAGTAGTTTTTCTCCTGAGCCAGCACTTGAGCTGGTTGTTCCCATTGATAACATTGATACCAGTACAGAAAGTTACCGGTTCCTAGTCAAGTGGTGAAGCAGCGGTGGCTAGGAGGAGGGTCGTTCAGGCTTAGTATTGTGGTGTGTCAAGGGGAATGGCTGTGGCGTTAGTGAGGTCTGAGGAGTTGTGCTCTTCAGTCTAGAGCTGCATGCAGCCTTTGAACAAAGCAGTGTGCCATGTTAAAGGACTCTGAGCCCACAGCCTCAAGGTCAAACATAGGACTTACCAGCTGAGAGACCACCTCGCTTTTTTTGATGATTGTTCTGTAGATAGAGTTTCTTCTGGGTGGACGTGAGAGGCATGTGGGCTGTTACGTTGAGACTGGCGTGTACTTTAGATGCTGATATCTGTGCTAGGGGTCAGCATCTTGAGAGTGGGGATATTGGGGGTGCTAGTTTAAATTATCTGAAATGAAGCCCATTTAGAACTAGAGATAAATTCTGGCAAGATAAAAATCCTCCTCAGCCAACCGAGTCCTTTGATGTGAGCACATGTAACAGTAGATCTCAACCTTCCCAATGCAGTGACCCTTTAATAGAGTTCCTTATGCTGTGGTGACCCACAACCATAAAGTTATTTTTGTTGCTACTTCATAACTGTAATTTTGCTACAGTTATGAATCATAATATAAATATCTGATATGCAGATAGCCTTAGGTGACCCCTGTGAAAAGTTTGTTCAACCCCCAAAGGGGTCATGACCCACAGATTGGAAACTGCTGTTATAAACTATTGAAGGTACTACAAATAGAACACTGACTAAAACAAGTCTGTGTTCTTGAGGCAGAGTCTTACTAAACAGGCTAGGTTGGTCTCCAACTCATGATGCTGCCCCAGCTTCCTGGGTGCCGGAATTATGGTCATAGACCCTGTGCCTTGCTTAGGAGGTTATTGTCATACAGGGGATAGGGAATTCTTTGAGGAAGTGACATTTTAGGAAAGATTTAGGAGGGGGTATCGGAGCTCCAGGCAGAACTTTTCTGTAGAAGCTTCTCTGTGAAAGCTCTGGTGTTTCAATAGATTGCTTGGTGTGTTATAGGATCAGCAGTATGGCCAGTTTAGGTGGAGGATATGAGGGGAGGATGAGAAGAAATGGGATAGGACAGATAGCTATGTTCTAGAACACTGTAAGCAATAGCTACTGCCTTCATTTTTTATCTAAAATTCTTTGGAAGTCGCTAGAATACCTGGTAGGCTGTGATCTGATTTATGGATTCTTCTAAATAGGTTTTTTGGAAACAACCTCAGATTTTCATAGTTATCACCAGCATTTGAATCATTTCAAAGTAGGATGTCCAAATGCTGTCCCATCACACGTCAGCACCTTAGTGTGTAATACGACAAGGAGGACATTCTCCTGTTTAACCACAATGTGAGCAGCAGTTTCAAGAGATTATCAATGATAGACCGTGTAGAAATGGGGTTTTGGCTGAACCTGAGAACTAAATTGATGGAAGACAAATCAATAGTATAAAAATATATATAAATTGACTTAAGTTTTATGTGGCACAAAGTCACTCATAAGAAACGGATACTCAAAGACAGTTAGTATTGAATACTGTCAGCTCTGTGTGATTATGAGAGATTACCTGAAATAATTACATACACAGAGGAAAGAGGAGATGCAAGAGCCACACTTGCCCCAGAGAGCCAGTGTTTGTTAACAGGCTAGAGATGAAGCTCAGTAGCAGAACACTTCCTAGGATGTGCAAGGCCCTGTATTCAGTCCACATTAACACGAGATAAATGAACGCATAAACAAGAGTATGTTAAAGCAGCGAAAGGACACTCATGTTGAAGATGACAGCTTCCTTACAAGTACAGGTTAGACCACGTCTTGGACAGGGTGTCACAGAAATAAGGGTATGCTTTTCTTATTGCACTCTGCCAACTGGCTTCCAGTTTGAATTTGTTCCATTGTTAATTCTAACTTCTGTCAATCATTAAGATGACTGCTAGGTTTCTCCTAAAAAAGTTCTCGTTTTTCCTTTGTAATTAGCATTTCGTAAAGCAATATGTTCAAGTTACATATCCCACTCATATTTTGAATCTATGTTAGTATCCATTCCTGTTTGAATCAGTGTATGATAATCAGCTTCTATAGTTAGTTCTTTTATTACTTAAATTAGGCTCGATTTGATTACTGGGAACCCCTTTGGAATTTATTTTGAATGCTTTTGAAATGACTCCATCCTTCTTAGAGTTCATCCTTGCTTTCTGATACCAAGTGCTCCCATTTCACCTCATGGCTTTTGCCTCAGATTCAGAAGCAATCGTTTCTGTGCAGGGAGATAGATTAGAGCATGCCATTAAGCATGGAACCTTGTCAGGGTCATGAAATTTAGTCCAGTCTGAAGGAATCTAAAGAGCCATGAGATGTGATATTTTTGCTGGAAAAAACAAAAAACTACAAAGTTTGCTTGATGATAAAACTTGAGTGGGATGTGAAGATTACAGGATAGTGATTGAAAAACTATTGAAAATCATTCTACAGAGTTGCTGATGAAGTAATGAGGAGGGCGTATTCCTGAGACAGACTGAAAACTAGGCCTCTTGGGCCAGTTAGCTAAGATGTGAATTACAAAGGAAAAGTTCTTGAAGGAAATTGGAAGTGATACATAGTAAACGTGGACTTTGGGAAAGCAGAGCTGATAAAGACAAAGCTTACGTGGTCTCTGTATGAGGTCAAACCAGCCGTGGCATTCCCTTAAGACAAAGCCTAATCCAGACCAAGACCATAACTCTTCACCCTCCTATAAAGGCTGAGAAATGAGAGGACCACAGAAAAAAAGTTTGGAGCTAGCTGCAGTTGGCTTGTGCAGTTTAAGGAAAGAAGGCTTCTGTGCTGTAGTGGCCATGTGTGAAGCAGCAGGGGCCAGTGTAGAAGCTGCAGCAAATTATCCAGAAGCTGAGGCTGAGATAACGGGTGAAGGCGGCTGTGCTAAATGACAGTTTCAGTGCAGATAAAACAGCCTTACGTTGGGAAAGGGCTCCTCGAGAGAGGAGCTTCATTAGTGCTGAGTTGAGCCATCCATGCCTGGCCTCAAGGTTCTCCTTTTCAAGGCTGATGAGGCTGATGGCTTCAGGCTAAAGTGCTGTTTGCTGTTCCGAAAAACCTGTGCTCTGAGGAGTTATGCTAAACCGTGTGATCTGTGCACAGAATGACAAAGCCTAGACAGCAGCATTTCCATTTGCAGCCTGACTTACTGATGTCACTGTGGAGACAGACTGCCCAGAAACTGAGATTCTTTTCCAGTATTCCTACTCACTGACAATGCACTTACTAAGTGCTCTGAGGGAGATGCGCAAGGATATTAATGTTTACAGTCCTGCTTACACACATCCCTTTTGTAACTCCTGGATCAAGGAGTAAATCTGACTTTCAAAACATTATTTACAAAATAACAGTAATAGCTACTATAGACGCCATTCCTCTGATAGATGTGAGCAGTTGATTGAAAACCTAGATAAGATCACCATCTGGATACCATTAAAAACATGAGTGACTCATGGGAGGATGTGAAAGTGTCAGCATAAGAAAGCGTTGAGAAAAAGTTGACTCCAGTCCTCATGAATGGCTTTGAAGGGTTCAGGACTTCAGAGGGAGCAGTGGCTGAAGATGTGGTAGAATGAGCAAGAGAACTAGAATTAGAAGTAGAGCCTGAGATGCCACTGTGAGTCCATGCTAAAATGTTACTGGATAAGGAGATGCTTATAGGTTAGGGGGGAAAAAAGATTCTTTGAGATAGTGTTTCCTGGTCAAGATGCTGTGAACATTGCTGAGATGATAGCAAAGGATTCAGGGTATTGCTGCAGCTTAGTTGATAAAACAGTAGCATGATTTGAGAGGAATGACTCCAAGAGGTTCTTCTCTGGGCAAAATGCTGTCAACAAGAGACGACTCATGGGTAAAGTGCTTCTTGTGCAAGCACGAGGGCCTGAGTTTGGATCTCCAGCACGTACATAAACAGCCCGGCGTGGTGGCGTGCACCTGGAATCCCAGCACTGGGAGATGAGTATGGTCCCAGAGACTCGTTGGCCAGCCAGCCTCTCCGGTCAGCAAGCCCCAGGTTCAGTGAGACCCTGTCTCCAAATAAGATAGTGAGCTCAAGATAAAAGGAAGACACCTTGTATGAACCTCTGATGTCCACACATAGTGCTGCATGGGCATATGCACAGGCATACACGTTCATGTCCTCACACACAAAGACACACGAAGAAAAGGGAGAGACGTTGCCGGGCCAGGGGTGTAGCTCAGGAGTAGAATTTCTACAGGAGAGACAAGACTTCAACAGCAAAATGATACAGTTTGATGGCTAGCAACATTTAGCAGTAAGTACCATAAATTATGGTATATGTAGTTTGGGGACTTTCCGCCGCATACTTACTAGATGCCAGCATTGTGTAAGCTTAATTTTTATGTACATAGTCAACCAAAAGGCTTCCTGTGACTCATTGTGATGCGTTCCACAATGTGCTGCCGAACCCACAATATCGAATGATACTCTTGCAGTGGTTTTATATTTCCCATCGTGCTTCCTGCCTAGTACCACACATTCCGTTCTCACTCCCCCAGTCTGTATTGGCATTTTTCCTTGCTATACTCACTCAGTATTCTTTGTGTATAACTAAGTTAGTGCTTCCATCTTACTCCCCTCAGTTGACTGCCATCTCCCATTGCGAACTTCCTCTTTACCCCAGTTGCCTCCACTACCCACACATGGTTGCCCGTTCCTAGGGGCACCTTTCCTAGCATGACTCTCTGACTCACTTTGCTGGGTTAGGTGCCAGCTTGTGCCCACCTTTTTAAAATTAAAATTTTAAGTTAGCATACAGAATAATGAGTTTCATTATGATACTTTCATACGTATCTATAATAACTGTTTGGTCATATTTTCCTCCCACCCCAGCTTGGCCCTGCTTTGTGGCTTTTGTATCCTGGTTGCTATGTAGATTGAAGGAAGAGGGTAAAGCATTAGGCTAGTTCATCAGGAAGCTGCTGTTCAGTTAGGGTCTGGCAGGAGGTGATAGCTGCCCGACGGGCGTGCTAGTGACACAGGCTGCAGTTTGGGGTGGTATTATTGGTCACCGGGGCACCAGTTACCAATAGCCTAACAAAGCAAGCATTGGCTCTCGCTCTCCTTGTTAGCGATAGGTGTTTCCTCTGAGTGCCTCTTCTGTGGGCCTTCACAGCTACAGCCGAGTTGCCATCTGGAGCTGTGGTCATGTCTTCACCTGGGAAGGCTGCGCTGCCACATTCACAGGGTCCTTTGCACAGAGTTGCTCATGACTCCACAGCTGGCTTCCCCAACGCCAGCAATTGGAGAGAAAGCAAGAGTCCTCTCCAGAAAAGCCAGGATTTCCAAACCTAATCCTAGAAGTGACATTCTGCTCATCAGGAATAAGCCAGTTACTCCCAGTCATTGCACGAGGGGATGGGTACAGAAAAGGTGGTCTTTGGAGGCCATCTCCGGGCCTGGAATAGTGAGCCAAATAAACCCTTTCTTCCGTAAGTCACTTTTTCACTGTATTTTACCGCAGCAGCAGGAAACAAAGCAAAGATATATGTAAAACTTTTAAATTAAAAGGAAAAAGAAATATTCACTAAGGATCTGGGCCAGATGACACATCCCTGCTGTTCTAGCACTCCGTAGGCTGAGAGAAGCATAGAAACTTTGAGGCCTATACTATGCAGCAAGACATTATCTTAAACTACAACATTTAAAAATTCAAGTGACTTGCTTCTTTGTTGTTGTGTCTTTAATTTCAAGGTCTTTGATCTGGCTACTGATGATAGTTACCAAGATAGGGAAGGCAGAATGGGATGGGGAAGCAGACTTGGAGGTCAGGAGTTCTCTTTTGTAGGCACAATCAAGGCTGGAGAGTAGTCAGTTGAAAATACTCATTGGAAGTCAGGATAGAAATTGGTGCAGGAGACAGGAATTCCCTGTGATTTTAGCTGGTGTGCTATATAATTTAAAAGAATATAACCTTGGTGACATGCCTTTGCTCACTGGTCTTCTGACCAGATAAGACTGCACCAGCCGAATTGCCAGGAATCAGACAAGCCTATCCATTGAGTGCCTTGAGGCTTGCCTCAGTGCTGGTGTGCTTGGAAAGGCATGCTCCTTGTGGGAATGGGAATTCTGACACGGCTGCGCCTGAGTCTGTAGAGATGTGGGCTGTTGGGTAGCATGAAGCTTTTAATCACAGGCCAGCTCCTGCACCTGCCGGATGCAACTCTCGTCTCCCTTGAGTATGTGCTGTCCCATCCAGGGAGTAAAGGAACACAGCTCCTGGAAGGCTGGGTGAGCTGTCACCTGCATGAATAACTGCAGAGCTCTCAGTGAGAGGAGCAGCTGATGCTGCCCAGCTGTCGGGCTGTAGCTCCTGTCCGCTGCTCTGAGTCATCAGGTGCCAGTGAGGCCTTTGACAGTCTTACAGTTTGCTCAGCAGCTTCATGATCTCACCTGGGGACACATTTTCTTCAGAGGCGATGGTGATTTTTGATAGAATCATAGATCTTTAGTCATCTTGTCAGTTTCATGAGTTCCTTCCTAATCTTGTGGGGATTCACTATATGGATCTCGTCTTTGCTTTGCTTCTTTCAGTCTCCCACTAGCCAGGATGGCCACCAGGCCCACCCGTAGCTAAACAGAAGGTGTGTGGTGCAAATGTCTTGGAAAATAAGAAAGTTACTGTCTATAACCTAGCACAGCACTCTGCTCATGAACTCATTCAACTAATATTTAATTGGGGGCCTCACTACTCAAGTGCTGGTGATACATTCATGTGAGCACTGAATGTCACTCAATGATTGCAATCTGGCAGAATAGCAATGTTCTGCAGTTCAGTGTTTTCATTTCCTGTCAACCTTTTTCCTTCTGTGGGATCAGCAGTAAGATTTTAATTACTTTAGGAATTTATATTAGTTTAGTTGCTTGTATAGAATAATCTCAAAGTATTTATTTAAGTAAATAATAGACATTTTATACCGCTTTTATTTTCTCTTAGTTTTATTTTCCCTCAGTTTTATCTTTAAATTAGCTATCATCCTCTATCTAGATAGTAATGCACAGAAATTCATTTTTATTGGTTTCGTAGTTAGCCTGTGCATGGAATTACAGACAGAAAAGCCAAGTGAATAATAGTAGCTACGTGAAACGTGCTCGAGTTCAACTGTTGCTGAGTGGAGAGAAGTAGAACATAGGGTTACTTCACACATAGAGAGTAAAATCATTTCTTCACTTACAGCAGTAAAGCAGATTACTACTAACAGTAGATGTTTGTGATTTGATGGATTAGAACCCGGAATTGATGGAAATTTGTTGTTTAAAGGCTTGAATAGATTTTTCTCGGCAGCATTATGCTGTTTCCCCACTTGGTGGCACCTTCTGTTCATTTTTAGATGACGTGTCTTTTTTTTTTTTTTTTTTTTTTTCCTCAGTGTAGAGCATGTCTCTCCCTCCCTCCCTCCCTCCCTCCCTCCCTCCCTCCCGTTGGACTATGCTCTAGATTTTGGTTTTGTTTTTTAAGAGCAAGATCAAGGATAGGAGATTGTGTGGAGTAGGTGCAGTAGACAGAGAATAGTCAAAAGTGATTTGTTGGATTGGGCTTGACTGGTCAGGACCATGGTTGTGAGTGAGGCTGTTCACAGACATAGAAAGAATGGAGTGGCTTGTGGTGGTCCATGCCTGTACTCTCAGTAGGGGGAGGTGGGGAAACAAGAATGAAGAGTTGAAGGCCAGCCTGGGCTGCATAGCACCAGCATGGGCTGCTTGATGCCCTGTACCAGGGAGACAGGGATTATAGAGGAAAGAAAGGCAGGTGGGCAGGCTGGGAGAAGGAGAGCTAGGTAGTGGTGAGAGGCTCAGTCTAGAGCATTTGTGTACTGTGCAGGAGGCCCTGCCTTCAATCTCGAGCAAAGATAAAACAAAGCCTGAAAAGAAGAAGGTGCAACTGTTAGAGGTACAAACAGAAATAATTCCTTGGCATTTGTACATGCACCCTTAACATTTCACTCACCTGGTCCACAGGTACAGGGGTCAGCTTTTGTCGAAAGGAATGTGTTCCTTTTGAGAAACAGGGTCTTGTGTTGTCTAGATTGGCTCTGAACTCCTGGGCTCAGGTGATCCTGCTGCCTCAGCCTCCCGGGTAGCTGCTGCCTCTGTCCCATAAGAATCACAATGGGGAGAAGAGATGATCATTTGCTGGTCACATCGTCTTTGGAAGAAAGTTTGTAATTATAGGTAGTAAGCATTTGTATTTCTGACATACGCACACATTTGTGATTTCCTTCCCCCATTCACAGCATCTCCTCCAGCTCAGTGAACATTCTGCCTGTCAGTTTAGTGTTCCAGTGTCTGGGGGCTTTTGTACAATGGCAATTTGTATTTAAAATTAACATCCCATTTATTGCAGCTGTAAATCTTAAACTACTTCTTCTTAAGCCTTGAGGCTTAAGCTCATAAACAGAATAACAAGATTAGTAAATTGAATACTTTTTGCATAAAAATAAAGAATAATCATTTTCTCTTGTTCTTTGATGAATGTTTGATAAACTCTAATGGAAAGGATTAAATTTCCCTAAACAGTTATATCTATTTACAAATTTAGTTCATTACATTATTTTAAGCATTTTAGCTAGGTCACGTCTATAAATTTAATAAATTTGATTTTTCCTAATTCTTCAAATGCCGAGTGAATAGGGAGACTCAGCAACCTCAACAAGTACATGTTCTGATCGCCTAAGCAATTCCTTTAACTCAAGTCAGAAACTTAAGGGTCGTTTCAACTCATTTTCTCTAACATCTGTCAACTAATTTATCCTGCTCTACTTCCTTTTAAATTATTATTAATGTGTCATTTTTAGCATCAACTGTGCTGGTATTTCAGTACTTTTATCGTGTCTACCCAGCCTTTGTACCTCCTCCCCTGTCTTCTTTTTAAAGTTGTATTTGTGAATATTTGTGCATGGGGGTGACGTGAGGTAGGAGGGTGAAGCATGTTCACAGTGTGTATGTGAGGGGCCAGAGAGCATGTGGACTCTAGGATCTCACTTAGGTCTCTAGGCTTTCTGGCAAGCACCTTCACCAGGTGAGCCATCGAAACATCCCCACTGCGTTTCTCTCTGACTGTTACCCTAGCCCTAGCCACTGTGATGTTTTGCTTGGCTTCCGCAACAGCCCAAATGATCTGGTTACATTCCTGTAGCCCACTGCCATCTCTGCCTTCTGAGGGAGTAGTGGTTGGGTCTTCTGTTGTGTATTTCCAGTGCTGAGGATTGAATTTAGGGCCTGTGTGTGCTAGGCTAGTGCTGTGCCACTGAGCTGCACCCGTAGCCCATGACAAAGGCTGAGGGTGAGTCATCTTAGCCCCTTAGCACTGCTGTGGTTTTTGTCTTATACGGGAGGTTTTGCTCATTTGCTCCTTGACTGATTTTGCAGAATCAAGGGGGTGGGGGCTTGTGCACGTGAGACAAACCTGCCGTCACTGGGCTCTATCTCAGCCCCTCTTCTCTTTCTTCTACAACGGCGTGCAGAGCTGCTGCTTTCTCATAGTGAGAGTACAGTTCCCGTGTCCTGACTTGGTCCACAAGCCTCGTATGATCTCAGAACTTTCCAGCTCTGAACACTGTCCTACATTTGCATTTGGCCTCATTGGCTCTGGCTTTTTCTTAAACTGAGCACACTCCTACTGCAGACTCTCCATGCAAGCTGTTTCTCAGTAAAGAAGAGACCTGCACTCCGTCTCACACTGTCATCCCTTCCCTTTGGACCTACACCTTTGCCTAGCACTTTATTTTTTTAAAAAATTTTCCTTTTATTGAAAATAGATTTTTTTCCCTTATATAATGTATCTTGATTACACTTTCCTTCCCTCTACTCCCAGCTCCTCCCTACGTCCCCTCCCATCCAAACGCACCCCCTTTCTGTTTCTTAGAAAACAAACAGGCTTCTAAGGTATAACAATAAAATATAATGAGATAAAACAAAACTAACACATCAGAATAGGACAAAACAAACAAGAATAAGAGCCCAAGAAAAGGCACAAGAAACAGACCCACTCATTTGCACACTCAGAAAACCCATAAAACGCTAAACTGTAAGCCATAGTAAATATGCAGAGCACCATATTTGTCTTTCTGGGTCTGGGTTACCTGGGTCCGACAGAAAGAAAGGAAGGAAAGGAGGGGGGGGTGAGAGAGAAAGAAAGAAAAGGAAAGGAAATCATGAAATTCTCATTTACTGTGTTTTTAAATTTGTCTGTTTTCTCAACTGCCATGCTAAAGAACTTCCTAGCACACAGTAGCTTGTAGATGTTTGTTAAATGAAGATAGATATATTTTATTTGAAACAACCATTATTTTTAGATACAGTCATCAATTTACTTTAATGCAAAAATGACACTCCTTCGTGGTTTTTGAAAAGATGTATTTTTATTTTATGTGTGACTGGTTTGCTTGCACGTATGTAAGTGCACCTTCTAACTTGGAGGCCAGAAGAGGGCGCCTCATCCCCTGGAACTGGAGTTACAGACAGTTGTGAGCCTCCTTGGTGGTGCTGGGAACAGGAGCAGGAAGTACCTGCTCTCTTCCCTGCGGAGTTGTCTCCCCAGTGTCCCCACCCCACCCCTATTCTTTCTTTTACTATATAGCTCTGGCTGGCCTGGAACTAACTATGTAGGCTAGGTTGGCCAGGAGTTCATAGAAATCCACCTGCTGGCCCCCCCACCCCCTCCCCCAGTAGGATTAAAGGCAGACAACACCACACCTGACTTAAAATGGGTTCCTCTTAATGTTTGTTTTCTGACCATAAAATCTGGCTATTAAAACTTGATGTTCTAAGAAACTACAAGCTGAATGATTAGATTTTTCTCCTACCATTTTTAAAAAATACAGGGCTGGAGTATATAGCCCAGGCTAGCCACAAACTCATCCTCCTCCTCTTCACTCCCCTAAATGATGGGATGGCAGGTATGTACCACTACACCCAGCTCGGTTTTGATTTTTTTCTTTTGTTTTTGAGACAGGCTGGCCTGAAGCTTGCTAAAGCTGGCGTTGGACTGGTAACCCTTTTGCCTGTATGCTCCATGTTGGAATTACAAGTATCCAAAAAGGATTCTTACATTTTACAAAGAAAAGTTAATAGAATTTTAAGTCTTTATTGTGTTCATAGGTTATCATAACCGTAGTATATTCTGGATATATTACAAGTAGGAAATTAAATGAGTAGGTATTTTCAACAGTTCTGTGCGCCCGTTAGTGCACTGTAGAAATGCCCTAGAAAAGAATTCTTTAAGATAGACTGAGAGAAAGTCTGTCTACACTAAAACATTTGAGTACTTCAGAGGAAATAATTTTGTTTGAAATGGCACCTTAAGTGGGATGAAATGAGACTGGAAGTCAATAGAATCTTTATAATTTCAAAATAATGACAGAAGACTTGGGTAGGCTTTATAAACCATTTCCTGAATTGGTTTGATAAAGGATACTTCTTTTAATATATCTGATTTCTTATTAAATAATATGTATTTGTTACAAAAAAAAACAAAGGAAATAGCCTATAATCCCACCAGACGGAAACAATAACCCAACATCTTGATACATAATATTCTGACCTCCTTCTCTATGTACATACATCCTTTTGGTTTCATTCTTTGACATAATTAAATTTTTAATTTTATTCACTTTTATGTGTACGTGTGTTTTACATGAGTTTATGTGTGCCAGATGCATTCAGAAGGCCAGAAGAGGGCATCACATCTCCTGGAACTGGAGTTAAAACCCACCACATGGGTGCTGGGAACCAAACCTGGTTCCTCTTCAAAAGTGCTCTTAACCACTGAACCATAAGTCTAACTCCAAAATTTCATTTTTTATTTGTGTGTGTATGTGTCTGTCTGCCATGTAAAGTCAATGTCAGATACCCTGCCCTGGGGTTACAGGTGTTGTAAGCTGCTTGAAGTGGGTACTAGGAACTAAATTGAGATCTTCAGTCACAGCAGTAAGCACTCTGAACTACTGAGCTGTCTGTCAAGTGCCTGTTTTGATGATTAATGACCTTATTCGACCACCTTGGACAAACTATCTAAAGTCTTGTGCACTGGATCACCCATTGTTAAATTAGAGCTATAGTCTCCACTCATCGTGTTGCAAGAATAAATGACCAATGGTTTCTGAAGGGTTTAGAACAATATCCATGACTTACAAATGATATTTAAGTGTTGTTTAAAAAATCAACTAAACAACCTGCTTTTAAAACTTAAAATGTGGCAAATGCAAGTGATAGAACAGTCCGCATTGTAGTTTATAGTGAGACTTCAGTTCTCCTTCCAGTTACTGTGCCATGAATAATTGAAGTGTTCATTCCCGTTTACTCCTGGGTTTGTTCTTTCCATTTTCTCACTGTTATAAATAAAGCTGTGATCAACATCCTCCCTGAACATAAGTGTTTGGCCCAGGTGTCCTTCTTTCTTTAAGGCGGATTCCTACATGAAAGAGTATTAAATACAGCATATGTGGCCGGAGAAACTTGGAAGAAACTTTTTTTTAATCAAAGTCTGTGTAATTTCACAGACTTAGTAGCTTAATGAAACTTTTATCTTGTGATTCCAGTGAACATTTTAAATAAACCATGTGTTTACTAAGGCATCTTAGATGCTCATTAGCTGTCTAAAATGCTTGTTTTAGAAGGTTAGTTACCTTTTGGTATATCTAAGCGCTTTGACTCTCTCTGGAGTTTTTGATGTGTGATGGGAAATCTTACCCGATTTCCTTTTCTAAACAAATTTGTCCCAGCAGTGATGTGGCAAGCTGGTGACTTGACCTTCGGGCTGGGGTCTTCCCATTTGCTGCCACCAGTTTTTATCCATTCTCTTTGTGGCTTAGCCTTTGGTATCCGCTAGTGTCTTCCTGACTTCCTGACAGTCTTCCTGACTGCTAACAGCATCCTTAGCTGTCGTGGATGGATTTCCAGCTGACTTCAGAGCGATATCATCAAACTCAGAAGGAGGATCCATTGGGGATTTCATTCAGATTGCATTTAGTTAAGCAGTAGTCACTGTGTTAACAAGCTTTGAGTTGGCCACCTTATGAACCATGTTTGTTTTAGTTTATATCAGCTTGGGTAGATGGGGTGGGCAGAAGCACAGTAATTACGATTTAATAAATTCCCTTTTTGAATTTGAACTTTTCTCCTTTTTACCAGTATCCTTATTTGTGGTCTTAGGGACTCTGCCAAGCTTTTATATTTTATCTGTAGATAATACCAGTCTCCAGTTTTGTAGACAGTGCTCTTAGAATGTTGGCATCTTTAAGTCATTTGAATAAGTGTGATCCTTAATTGAGAATACTTTGCAAATAAAAACACTTTGGTGTGGAAATCTAAAAGGTACCATTTCTTTCCCTTTTATTTAATGATCATAACAAAAGCAGAAGGGTTACATTATTAGCCCCACCGGCTATAAACATTTTCTTATTTCTTTGTATCCTGTTGTAATGAATGTAGTTTTCATGTGTGCGTTTTTATTTTTGTTTTTTTGTGACAGACTCTCACTGTGCAGCGCAGACTGGCCTGGAATTCAGAGGTCTGTCTGCCTCTGTAGTGCTGAGATTAAAGGCGTGAGCCACCACACCTGGCTGGTTAAAGATCGTTGTTTGTTTCCTGTGCTTGACTGTATGCTTGCAAGGATTTCAAATTTTACTAATACAATAAAAATTATCTTTTTCTTGCATTTTCTGTTTTTCTGTGAGCTCTTCAATTTCTCACTTAAGTAACCAAATAGGCATTTGCAAGCTCTGGATTATAGTTTCTTAAATACTATTTTAACCTTCAGCAGTCTTGAAAACAATTAATTGAAAAAAAGTTTTCTTTATTACGCTGACTCGATGAGATGAAAGTCACCTCTTTCCACAGTGCTTAAACTCACACAAAACCCTGTGGGATGTGACAGGCTTGCTTTGACAGCTGATCCCTCCTCTTAATAACTGACAAGAGCCTTCTCACAACCAGCAGCCACGAGGGTTTCCATATTTTGTTACTGGGCCTGACTGTTGGTCCCAGTTCCTGGAGTGAGTAGTCATGTGTCCTTTAGAGGATGTAGAGTAGACCCTAGTCCAGCTTTTACAGGCCTCTTCATTCTTCATGGTTTGCTAATCATGATACAACTATTAGATTCAAATGGGAATTGTAATATATATCTCTGTTTTTACTGGTTTTAGCCAGTTGCTCATCTGAGCACATGAGTTGCTGCTGGCCGCCAGTCCTAGCCAGCAGTGTGCTCAGCTTCACGCTCATGCTTTGCAGTAAAACCTTTTCCTCTTATCCTTTCTTTGCAGCTGAGTCACCACTTTCCCCCTTGCAGCTACAGTTCTAGTTCTGCAGCTCTTTCTCCTCTAGCAATGGTATCTCTATCTCATGAGCTCCAGGGTCTTGAGGGATCTGATGTGGCTTCTTTCTCTGCCTTCTTTCCACATGTAAATTTTCTTCTTGGCTCTCTGCTTTCTGCTGCTCTTTTGTCTCTGAACTTCGAATCCTTTCCCATTATTGGCTTTTTCAATTTCTACTCCACGCTGAGCCAGGTTCTTAAAGTCTTCCATCAAATACCCTTTGGAGTTTGCATTTATTTTGTGTGTGTGTGTGTGTGTGTGTGTGTGTGTGTGTGTGTGTGTGTGTGTGTGTGCGTGCAGTGCTTGCCGTGGCTGTTCCTGGTCAGAAGAGTCAGTCTCTTCTTCCCCCATGTGGATTCCAGGAATCAAACTCAGGCCTTGGTGGTAAGCACCTTTATATTGGCTGACCCATCTCTGCCCCTCTTGAAATTTAATTAGATGTCCTTTAAAACCAAAATACTTAGGAATTTCAAGCATGGTTTTATGTGTTTCTGTGTTTAGAGGCAGGGTCTTGCCAATGTAGCCCAGATTAGTCTTGAATTTCATCCTCCTCCTTCTGCCTCCCTACCACCAGGCCCACATTAATTTTTAGCATCTTGAAGAACTGGGAGGTTTTATTTCATTTTGTTTTATCATGTTGTTCTAACCCAGGCCTCCTCACATATGCCTGACTATCTCTGCTAACTAAGCTATACCTTCAGCAATGAAATTGTATTCTTACATTGTTAACGGGAGAGCACTTTCAGAAACCCCTCCACTTTTACAATGCATTCTGAGTCTCAGTACCTTCAGTAATGATAGACTATGTTTCTTAAGTATTATTTAAGAAAATAAAGACAAATGTTATAAAACAGTAAGGTGACTATATTCAGTTTCTTTAAAGGTAAGGACTACTCCTCGCTACTCGGTATTGACTGATTTTCTTGTGTGGCTGGTCAGTTCATTCTAAACGAAGAGTGTAGTATATTTTGAGCAACTGTAGCACTTAGTTGCGATGCCGTGACTGTGTTTTCATCAAAATCTCATTTGACATCCTCCTCTTCCCCAAGACAGGGTTCCTCTGTTGTAACTGGCTGTCCTGGAACTCACTCTGTAGACCAGGCTGGCCGTGAGATCGGACTGCCTCTGCCTCCCAAGTGATGGGATTAAAGGCGCAGGCACACGTCCCTACCGCCTGGCCTCATTTGCTTATTAAAAGAGACAGGGACTCATGTCGCCAGGCTGACCTGGCAGCCTGAGCTCAGTCTGTCCCCCCTGCACCCGTGGAACAGCCAGGATGCAGGTGGGCACCACCTTGCCCACCCTGCCATTAGCATTCTTTCCCTGCACCACACGCAGGGCAGGAGAACTAGGCGCGTGTTCTCGCACTGAGCCGAGTCCCCATTCCCAAGACTTACTATTTTTAATACAACAGGTTGTTTATTCTGTGGCATTCAGACCCCAGCCTGAATTGAAGACACGCGCAGAAACCATTTTCTCCAGCAGGACCCTCATGAATTTCAAACAGGCTTTGCGAGGCAGAGTAACCTGAACATGTTAACTATCCAGATGAGCCCTTGAGCTCGCAGACTGACCCTGTTCATAGTCAGCTCTAGAGTGACATTTCACATCTTCTCAGGGTCCACACTGTAAGGAACACTGTGCTATAGTGTGACAGCATCTTTTCCTTTACTTGTAATATGTAAGATAAGGGTAAAACTGAAGGGCTGTGCCTTAAATCTGAGAGACTCAGCAATGATGGTGGCAGGAGCTGTGCTTGTGCGGCGGAGTGCCTGTGGGGGCTGGGCTTTCTGGGTTCTCTGTGCTGCCAGTTTGAGCTTATACCATAACTAGGATTTTTCCTCTTTAAGGCACCGCTGGCTTCACTCCATGACTGACGACCCTCCAACAGTAAAGCCACCAATCACTCGTAAATTCATTTGGAAAAATCATAAATTCAACCTGACTGGCACGCCAGAGCAGTATGTTCCTTACTCCACCACTAGAAAGAAGATTCAAGAATGGGTCCCACCTTCAACACCTTACAAGTGACGACAGTGAAGACCTGCAGGCTGGCGGTCGCACGTGTACTGCTGACCGTGATCGTGATTAAAGTCGCTTGACCACGCGGTGTCGTGTGCATTTTTGCCATTTGTCGTTCACCACCTGCAAACAGAAGCTCACACATGAGGGAGGGTAATCGACATAGACAGTGCTGAGGGTGGGTGGCTGGTGCAGAGTTCTCAGTTCTGGGATCTAGCCCCAGTGGCCATGTTTATGTTTCGTGATCCTCCCTGACTCCCTATCTGATTCTGACCTGAGCCAGGTAGAAACTGGAACGTTGCATAGAGAGACAGAAACAAATGCTGAGTGGCATCATGACCCCGTGCTTCCCCTCGGCTCCATGGAGAAGGTTGTAGGTGTCCTGCTTCCTGGGTTAATCCTTTGTTTGTTTGAATGTGTGCATTCTCCACATTTCAGTCTGATCCTTTTCTTTTTTTAAAAGACGGGAACTTATGTAGCCCTGGCCAGCCTCAGAATTACTATGCTAGAACTAAGGGGAACCTGGAACCCCTGATCTTCCTGGGACTACAGGCATGTACTATCACATCTGGCCTTGGATTGCTTTGTAAAATCCAGAGATCCAGGCAACCAAGCCAGCATGTCTGAGAGAGGAACCATGAACTGATACATGTTGACTGTCCACCCTGTGTTTCCATTTGAAGCCAAGTTGTAAACATCTAAGTCAAAGACATCAACACACCAGGACCAGTTCTAAGACTTCCTCAGTTGGTAGAACAAACTGTTTTCTCCAAGCCTTCCCTGTTGCTGTATGTTGCTGTGGCTGCTCAGCAAGGAGACACAGAGGCATTCTCATACGTGCAATCCCTGCCAGACCTCAGCAGAAAGAACCACCATCCTGACCAGCGCCATACTGGACAGTGAAACCCCAAGCATCTGAGCTCCAGTGTTTTTATTGATACAGAACTCTTCTGGTGTCCTACTGATAGCAGGTGCAGATCATTAGCAATCAAACATCCCCACATGAATCCAACACCTGCAGATGATACAAAGTGCCAAGACCTAGGCAGCCCCTCACCCAACAGCGCATAAAACACTTATTTTATGCACAACTAAAAATAAACTTCCACAACACTCCACCCTAGCATTTCTTGCTTAGCTGGATCAGGCTGAATCTCGAGCCCTTAGGAGACACGGTTCAGCAGGCTCTTTAGGGCAGCTTTCGCATTTTGCTGATTGGCTAGTGAAGCACTGGGCCAAACAATGAAAGGCAACCTGTGGTGGGTTGAGATTTCACATGCAGTGTTCATCTTCTATTGACTCATCTGTCAGAGTCAAAAGCATTGTTTTTACTCTTCCCAGCAGTAGATTGACAAGAGGAATGGATCAGTTCTTAGCCTCTGACTCAAGGACTATGCTGTAGTAGGAGATATGTCTAGAAGGCTTGCCTGTGTAGCCATTTTCTTAAGTGACATATCCTTGGAAAGGAATTAGCCCCAAATTCCAAGGATCTATGAATATGAGCTCCAAGTTAACTCTGGTTTGGGGGTAATATTATGGCCCACTGATGAGAATAAAGGATTATGGGGATTAAATGGAGATAGATTTCATTGTGAGCCCCAGGGCACTTATCTGTATATACACATCCTTATTTCATGGTTTTGTGTGCTCACTTCCTGAGTGTGGATGGGATAGACATCATTTGCAGTGTGGGAACACTGATTCTCTGCCCCAGGGTTTAAGTGTTCCTATGGTGCAAAGGTCAGGGTGAGCCATTCCAGAGCTCTCTTGTGGTTTGTGTGTTCCTAGTGGTTCATGTGTTGAAATCTTAACTCCCATCGTGAGATATGAACAGGGTAGAAATGTCATCTGGCCATGATGCTTAAGGTGGGACTTTGTGGAGTGACTAGGATTAGATAGGGACATCAGTGAGGAATTCTGTGATCCGGTACTAGTAGCTTTACAAGGAGAAAGGAGGCCTGAGTACAGGCACACGTGAGTTCCCTTGTCTTCTTTATGGTGCAAGGAAGACGGCTTGAAACTACTAGAAAGAAAGTCATCCAGGTGCTGCTACTTCTGAACTGTGAGACAAAGTGGGCATCTTCTGGGTGGTGGAGAGGAGGCCATGGAGAATCCATGCTTACTGACTTGTTCCTCATGGCTCACCCAGCCTGCTTTCTTATAACACCCAAGACCACATACGCAAGGGTGGTATCACTTTCAGTGAACTGGACCCTCCCACATCAGTTTGTCAGTCATGACAATGTACCACAGGCTTGCCCACACGCCGATCTGGGTGCATTTTCTCAACCGAGAGTCCTCTTCCCAAATAGCTCCAGCTTGTGTCACAAGTTGACAAAAATGAAGCGAACTGCAACCAGGACGCTCGCTGCCCACCTACTAAGACGCCAAACATGCAGCCACATTGAAATCAAGCCACATCCATCAGATTCCATGGTTTTAGTGGTGGCGAGATAATGATCAAAGTTAAATAACAGTCCTGAGCTGCAGATACTGGAATTTCAGAAAACAAAAGCCCGTATAGGGAAAATATTAAAGCATGCAAATAGCTCTATGATGGAAAACTAAAGTTTTGGTTGAGAAATTTTATAGGAGGGGAAAAAAAAAAAAAAAGCAATGCTAACTACCATTATGGCACACTGTCTCCGAAAGGACAGGTGACCGTTTCAAAGGGTTATCATTGCTGGCATGATTAGCTTGTGAACATCCTGCATTGTCATGTTCCTAAATACAGAGAAGCCCTATTTATAACATTAGCCTCCAGAATACCTTCTGAGCCCAGCTTGTATGAAGGAAGTTGCATACCAAGTGTGCAGTGACCTGACCACATTGGCCCCAGGGTGGTAATGTCCATGAACATACCAAGGCTCTGTGGACATAATGGAATTACAGAAATCAACATTCAGTTGTGGCTGCTCTGTGTGCGTGCGTGCGTGCATGTGTGAGAGAGTGTCTCTGTCTCTGTGTGTGTCTCTCTGTCTCTCACACACACACACACACACACACACACACACACACACGCGCGCGCGCGCGCGCAGCAGATCTGTTGGAACCTCTTGTCCCAGAGGGAAAGGGATATGCAAGGGCCGCTCTTGCACATTTCACACAGGATACACCCAGAATGGCTCCTGGATTTATGTGACATGTTGGTTCTGAGTCATCCACCTACCCGATCTGTCAGGCCGGGTATCTGGCTCCTGGATGTGGGTTGTCATGCCCGCCCTTGCATCTATCCCATTCTGAGACCGTGACTTTGCTTTCCCACCATACTTCTCCTACCTTTGACCCTACCCCTGTGGGTTAGTGGATTTGACTATATCCACTCTCTAATTCTGAGGACTTCATACCCTACTAGCGTCAGTGATGGGCCTGGGACACCCGCAGTGAAACCAAGTCTAAGGCTTAAGCTGAAAATACAGAGGTGTGTCACTCATGAGATCTAAACTTAGTATATACCTAGTGTGGCCGGAAGGTGGGAATGAAAAGGGAGGTGGAGCTTGGAGAAGGAAGGAAAACCAAACTGGGGCCATGGCTTCATGGGTGGCTGAGGTACGCTTCATTTAGTCTCTGCAGTTTGTGAGCTGGTGCATTTCTGTCTGTCACTGGTTTCCTTTTGAATGGAGAGTGTCTCAGGCTTCGCTCATTTACAACTGAATGTCCTGGCTGGTGTAAAGTCCTCACAGCTGCCTCAGTTCTCTTCTAGTAATGAAATTTGATACTGGCATTTCCGTCCTACCAGATAATAGCACTGATTATGCGCTTTCAGATCAAACTGTGTTATTATGGACCAGTCTGTTTTTCAGGATTTATTACTAAAAACTGATAAAGAGCTCTGCCTTGATGACTGAGTTCAAGTTGAAGTAGACGCACATGTTCCATGAATCCTCTGCATGTGCACCTGAAGATGTAGTCAGGGCTGCAGATCTGTGTGTGCTGGCTGTGTTAAGCAGTGACAGCTGCACAGTGCTCCACAGATTGGAAGATGTGCTTGCTTATACCCTGGACTTCAAACTTACAATTGCATAATTTTGGAGAAAGAAAGAAAGGAGAGAAAGGAAGGAAGGAAGGAGAGCGAGTTACTTGGATGCCACTAACTAAAGCTGAGCATGAACACCGCAGTTTAGGGTGATTTATGACACTCTTATCAAAGCAATTGAAAGAAAATGGGGAAAGCTGTGTCCTATCTTGAAATTTAAACATTAGATTACCATGAAAGACTATTGTCTCACTTAGAAAAGCTATCTGTTCGCCTAAAGTTAGGACTAATACATTTATAATACTAAGAATTTAGTCAAAGGGAGCACATACTAGTTCTAACTTGAACTATGTGGGGGAAAAAACTGCCCATAGAATGATGACTCTGGTGCAACTCAAGAGCATCAGTTAATAAAGCAAACTCGGCAGAGCCAAGAGGATGCCCACAGCAGTACAAGTGGGCATCAGAGTCAGGGAACCATGAGGGCTTGGAGAAATGGCTCAGTCGGTTAGATGTCTGCTGCGTAAGCATGAGGACCTGATTTTGGATCCCCAGCACCATGTGAAAAGCCAGGCTTGGGGATCCATGTCTGCACTATTGGCACTGAGAGGGAGAGAGAGGATCCCAGGTTTACTGGCCAGCCAGTCTAGTCAGTGAGCCTGGGTGAAGTGAAAGACTGTCTCAAAAAAAAAGAAAAGAAAAAGGTAGAAAGTAATTGAGATTCTGGCCTCCATACACCTGAGCATGTGTGTGCATAACACACAGAGGAAAAAAAAATCTGGGAACTATCTGTATTACAACCAAGGAGGGGATGTCTTATTTTGGCTCATGGTTTGAGGGTGTGGTCCACCATGGTGGGGAAGACCTGGCAGTGTGAAGAGGCTGACCTCATTGCCTGCAGCCAAGAAGCAGAGAGCAAGGGATGCTGGTACTCTTACTCTAGTCACTCAGCCCAGGACCCCAGCCATGGGAATGTCTCTACTCACATTCAGTGTGGGTCTTCCCTCCTCAGTTAATCCTCCTAGAAAGGCCCAAAGGTTTATCTTCTCGTGACTCTAAATCCCTTCAAGTTGACAGTCAAGATTAACTACCAGAATATAGATGGAAAAGTACACATCACATTAAAAACATAATTTTGCATTGGAAAGATGAATAAAACAACCCGTTCTGTTAACTCTGTAATCGAGCTGCAGAAAAGAAAAACTCAGTGAAACTGTCAGCTCCTAGGACGTGTGATGTAGAAGGACTGAGAGTGGGATTGACTGCTAATAGGCAGGTTTGGGGAAAATGTTCTGCAATTACACATGATGGTTGTGTAACACTGAAAACACCCCCAAACTGCTGAATTGTATACTTTCCAGTAAGTGGATGCTATTCGACTTTTATCTCTGTTTTCCAAAAAAACATGAGAAATTCAGTTCTAATGGGTTGTTGACAGGAACTTTGGTTCAATATAAAAGAAAGAGACAATTACTCCACTACAGATCTCCTAAGAACAGTTCTCTCCCGATGGTTATTCTATCTTTCTGCTTTGTATAGACCAAGCTGAGCCTTTTCCTACAAATTCCACTGCCTGAAAGTAAGTTTCTTGTGAGCCAATGAGTAAGAGTGGCGATGGGAAGAAGACGGCGGTGGGGCCCGCAAAGTCCCATGTGTCATAGAACCACTGGAAAGTTGGTCAGCACATAGAGGAGGGCTGGATCCAACCGGGATGTCCTGAGTATGGACTTCGAATCTCTTGCTTGGGGAGGTTGTCAGGGAGCCTTGTCTTTAAAGAAAGCGGACCTAGCCTGGTGTGGTGGTGGCGGTGATGGCGCCACTTGCCTGTAATCTGAGCACTGGGGAGACTGAGGCAAGAAGATCCCAAGTTCAAGGCTAGCTTGGGCTACATGTTGTGGCTATCTCAAAACAAAAAACAAAACAGGAAAATCTAACCCTAAAGTTCAAACCTAATCTGGCGTAAATATTTAACTGCACACCTAACAGAGTCCACGTTAGTCAGTGAGTTTCTAAATTCAGTATCTCAATAGCATTTTTAAGAACTGTGTTCTCTGCCTTTCCATTCTGTCATCCTCACACATCTAAGATGGCAACTGTTTTCGCAGCCACCCATGCCGGCAACCTCTTCAGTCAGAAAAGCATGGTGGGCTTTGAGGGGTGGGGTCCTTGTTTCCCTTTTGAGCACACAGAAATGTCTTTAGGAACTTCCAACAGCTCCCTCTCACGCCTCGTTGACCAGAATTGTATCTCTTGCCTGTGTCCACACCAATCACTTGGCAAGCGCCTGCCATGCGGAACCCTGATCTGCCCGAACAGCGGTCGTGCCACCACGGTCAAAGTCTCTCAGCAGGTGAATGTGGCCTTGTCCGTTGGGAAAATAACCATAATACCAAGACTTTGTCTGGTACTTTGTCTGGAACTCTTGTAACGGCTTTTTTTCTTATTTCAAGCTGTGTGCTTCACTGTGACTTCAGATGACCTCCCTCACCCGTGTGGACCTTAAGAATCATCAAAAAAAATATTCTTGGGAGGCAGCTGCTCTATGGCTGAAAGTTTCAGTTGAGAACTGAGCTAGTCTTTAGTATTTGTCACACAGCTGTGCTTGTCCCAGTTCCTGACTGTCCCACGCCCAGCCCCCCCCCGCAACCTTAAATTAAAACTCACTGGTGAAGAGGAGCCATGGTTTTGTGCTCAAGCCTCTGGTAGCCACATGGAGCTCAGCTGCTCTGTAACTTCTGCCGGACAACGGCTGCCTGCTCTCACTTCTTGTTTGTCTGTGTTTTCTGGAGTAGTTTTATGTTACAGTTCCTTTTAGTGTCCTAGAGTTGGTATTCATTTCATTATATGCTTTGCTGTTGTGATCTGCTCTGGTTTGGATACTTTTATTATATTCATATTTTTGTAAATTAATCATGGTGGAGACTAAATCTAGTGTTATTTCCATACCAGTACACTACGGCTGGGCTGCTTTACCAGCTCTGGAGAACATTTCAAAATTAAGAAGTTGGCTTGTGCCCGGTATGGTGAGGCACACCTTTAATCTCAGGAGGCAGAGGCCAGAGGGTCTGTGCGAGTTTGAAGCCAGCCTGTTCCGCAGTGAGCCCCTTTTTCAGAAAAACAAAAAGAAGCTGGTTTGTTGTTTGGGACTAGTGGCATATTCTTGTAATCACAGCACTCTGGAGTCTGGGGCAGGAGGATGACTGCAAGTTCTCTCCACTGAGAGGAGAGAGACATAGGGGGAGGGGGGAATCCCTGTCTTCCTTCCCCACCCACTGTTTGCTCCGTTCAAGCTGGATTTCTTCCACCAGCTGGGGAGAAGTGACTAGTGCCTTGGGCATTAGCATTCTGCAGCAGACACTCTGCTAACAATCAGAGCTGTCCACATTTATGAGGAGAGTAATGGAAGTCATTTTCATTCTTGTGAGGTCTTGTTATTAGCATCTCATTGAGCATCGTGTGGCTTTATAGAAGTAAATGTCATTTGTCATTAGATTAGAGGGATTTATCTGAAAGCGGTCTATGACCTTTAGTTCTTTACAGATGAAGTGGTTTTGTCTGGCTCCTGCTCTAGCTCCAAGCCTGGACTTGCAGCATTTTGATTTAGGGCCATATTTTATGAGGCAGCCTTTGGCCCGGCTCAC